>JARBWK010000001.1:199773529-200177294 GCA_030556195.1 Anolis apletophallus | reverse complement strand
TAATGTGTACATTGTAATCCGCCCTGAGTCCCCTGCGAGTGTGAGAAGGGCGGAATAGAATGAAGCAAATAAATAAATCTTTAGAAAAGACAATTGTGCAGGTCATAATAAAGATTTAGGAATAGTATGGGAATACAAATCTGTTTCATATAAAAGTTGGATCCCCATATTTACAGGTTTAACAGAATTGATTGATATGGCCTCTGGGAATTTCCGAGTCTTCCGATATACACATCAGAGTACACTGAGGAATTAATGCAGTTTGACACCATTTTAACTGACATGGCTCACTGCTATAGGGACAGGAGGAGTTGCTCTGGTGAGGCACCCATTCTTTGGTAGACAACGCTAAAGACCTTGAAAAGCTACAACTCCCATGATTTCGTAGTCTTGAGACATGGCACCTAAAGTGGTGTCAAACTGCAGGTTCTATAGTATAGGCGCCCTATGTGGTTGGCCTTTGGCTGATTGCAGAATAATGCTGGAGGACCAGATATTCTTAAAGCCGTCAGGTAATAAAAAGTGGGTTTTTCATATCGTTTTCCTAGAATCTTGGACCCAATTGTGGATGGTCTGCTATTTTATTTTTTTACTCCATTTATATACCACTTTTCTCAGCCGTTGGGCAACAATCCATTGACAAAATTAGTATAAGCGAGCTCCTCACATTCCCCTCTGAAAGGAAGACATTACCCAACAGATAAAGACAAAAATGTCCCTTATTTGTGTTTTCCTCTGAAACACGCCTACCTCGTATGAGCCTTGAAACTCTGGTTCCAAATCCATTCCTCTTGACAATCGTTTCTGCATTGACTATTTGTTTTCTTGCTCTGTGAGGCTTTCTAGTACTTGGAACGGGAAGCAAAAGTATAAATCAAAGAGCAAACTGAACCCCAGGTTGCGAAGCCCCGAAATAGTTTTTGTGGGTTAATTGCTAGGCTGTGTTCTTTAAACTGGGGGACTGTATATACCCTAAAGGTCCCAGGTCCAATTGAGCTGAAAGCTAAGCACAGGTGGGAATCCACAACAAAGATGAGGTGTCATAGGCTACGAGGACGGGTCAATAAGTCTGACTTTTGAATTTCCTGCCTCTTAACTGAAAGGGCAAACAGTGCTCCTGTCAACAGGAATCTGGCAGTTAACTCCTGTCAACATTTGAACAAGCTGTGCCATTTAGTTTGTGTTTGACAGCCATTGATATGAACTACCGCGTGATTTGAGGAGAAAATGGAAAATGAATTTCATGTGCTCATTAAGCATTATGTTGTTTTGGGAAAAACCATCACCCAAACCAAGGCTAAGCTTGATAAAAATACTGTGGGGACTCTGCTCCATCAATTTCAATGGTTAAAAGTGGTTTACTGAATTTTGTTGTGTCCATACAAGCAAGGAAGATGCCAAACGTTCTACACCCGAAACAATTGAAAAAATTCATGATATGGTGTTGGTGGAGCCAGGAGATTGAAGTGCGAGAGACGTGGCCATAGGCATCTCACATGGCTCAATTGTTTCAATTTTAAATGATCGCTTGTGTATGAGAAAGGTTTCCGCAAGATGGGTGCCGCGTTTGCTCACAATGGACCACAAATGCAATCGTGTGACAATTTCGCAGGAGTGTTTGGCGTTGTTCAACCGCAATACGGACGAGTTTGTGCGCCCGTTCGTAACCGTGGGAAACGTGGATCCACCACAACCCACCAGAGACCAAACAGCAGTCAAAACACTGGGTTTCTTGGGGTGAAGGCCAAGGTGGGTTTGTCAGCCAATAAAGTCATGGCGACCGTTTTTGGGATGCAACGGTATAATCCACATTGACTACCTTCAAAAGGGTAAAACAATCAATGGCGAATATGCCAATTTATTGGTTCGATTTAATGAGGATTTGAAGAAAAAAATGACCGCATTTGGCCAAGAAATATTTTTGCACCAGGTCAATGCAAGGGGTGCACATGCAGTTGCCATGGCAACAATCCATGAATTGGGATACGAATTACTCCTCATCCGCCCTATTCTTCAGATTTATCCCCGAGTGACTATTTCTTGTTTCCATCTGCAATGCCAGAAATACAGCTTAATGGTGTAACATTAGAATATATTGACCATTTCCGCTACCTTGGCAGCCACCTCTCCACAAAAGTCAGCATTGACACTGAAATACAACACTGCCTGAGCTCTGCAAGTACAGCATTATTTTTGAACAAAGCAGAAAAGTGTTTGAGGCCGGGACATCTGTAGGGATACCTAGGTGCTTGTATAAACAGACATTGCCCTCCCAACCCTGCTTTACACCTGTGAAATGTACGTAGACTGCCTACAGATGTCACATGCAATTGCTGGAATGATTCCATCAGCATTGTCACCAAAATATCCTGCAAATCTCTTGGGAAGACAAGTGGACAAATGTCAGCGTGCTGGAAGAAGCAAAGACCATCAGCATTGAAGCCATGCTACTCTGCAATCAACTCCGTTGGACTGGCCGCGTTGTCCCGATGCCCGACCACCGTCTCCCAAAGCAGTTGCTCTACTCCGAACTCAAGAACGGAAAACTGAATTGTTGGAGGACAGGAAAAGAGATTTAAAGATGGCCTCAAAGCCAACCTTAAAAACTCTGGCATAGACACGGAGAACTGGGAAGCCCTGGCCCTTGAGCGCTCTAGCTGGAGGTCCGCTGTGGCCAGCAGTGCTGTAGAATTTTTTTAAGCTTAGCTCAAAGCCAACCTTCAAAACTCTGGCATAGACACTGAGAACTGGGAAGCCCTGGCCCTTGAGCGCTCTAGCTGGAGGTCAGCTGTGACCAGCAGTGCTGTAGAATTTTTTAAGCTTAGCTCAAAGCCAACCTTCAAAACTCTGGCATAGACACAGAACTGGTAAGCCCTGGCCCTTGAGTGCTCTAGCTGGAGGTCAGCTGTGACGAGCAGTGCTGTAGAATTTTTTAAGCTTAGCTCAAAGCCAACCTTAGAAACTCTGGCATAGACACGGAGAACTGGGAAGCCCTGGCCCTTGAGCGCTCTAGCTGGAGGTCTGCTGTGGCCAGCAGTGCTGTAGAATTTTTTAAGCTTAGCTCAAAGCCAACCTTAGAAACTCTGGGTATAGACACGGAGAACTGGGAAGCCCTGGCCCTTGAGCGCTCTAGCTGGAGGTCTGCTGTGGCCAGCAGTGCTGTAGAATTTTTTAAGCTTAGCTCAAAGCCAACCTTCAAAACTCTGGCATAGACACTGAGAACTGGGAAGCCCTGGCCCTTGAGTGCTCTAGCTGGAGGTCAGCTGTGACCAAGCAGTGCTGTAGAATTTTTTTTTAAGCAGCTCAAAGCCAACCTTCAAAGCTCTTGGCGTGAACATGGAGAACTGGGAAGCCCCTGGCCCTTGAGCGCTCTAGCTGGAGGTCAGCTGTGACCAGCAGTGCTGTAGAATTTTTTAAGCTTAGCTCAAAGCCAACCTTAGAAACTCTGGCATAGACACGGAGAACTGGGAAGCCCTGGCCCTTGAGCGCTCTAGCTGGAGGTCTGCTGTGGCCAGCAGTGCTGTAGAATTTTTAAGCAGCTCAAAGCCAACCTTCAAAGCTCTTGGGCGAGACACGGGAGAACTGGGAAGCCCTGGCCCTTGAGTGCTCTAGCTGGAGGTCAGCTGTGACCAGCAGTGCTGTAGAATTTTTTTAAGCTTAGCTCAAAGCCAACCTTCAAAACTCTGGCATAGACACTGAGAACTGGGAAGCCCTGGCCCTTGAGCACTCTAGCTGGAGGTCAGCTGTGACCAGCAGTGCTGTAGAATTTTTAAGCTTAGCTCAAAGCCAACCTTCAAAGCTCTTGGCGTAGACACGGAGAACTGGGAAGCCCTGGCCCTTGAGCGCTCTAGCTGGAGGTCAGCTGTGACCAGCAGTGCTGTAGAATTTTTTAAGCTTAGCTCAAAGCCAACCTTAGAAACTCTGGCATAGACACTGAGAACTGGGAAGCCCTGGCCCTTGAGCATTCTAGCTGGAGGTCAGCTGTGACCAGCAGTGCTGTAGAATTTTTTTAAGCTTAGCTCAAAGCCAACCTTCAAAGCTCTTGGCGTAGACACGGAGAACTGGGAAGCCCTGGCCCTTGAGCGCTCTAGCTGGAGGTCAGCTGTGACCAGCAGTGCTGTAGAATTTTTTAAGCTTGGCTCAAAGCCAACCTTCAAAGCTCTTGGCATAGACACCGAGAACTGGGAAGCCCTGGCCCTTGAGCGCTCTAGCTGGAGGTCTGCTGTGGCCAGCAGTGCTGTAGAATTTTTAAGCCTGGCTCAAAGCCAACCTTCAAAACTCTGGAGCATGATTTAGCAGACCTATTAAACACCCTTCTCTGCTCCCATTCCTCAACCCAAGAGTTCATCTCCGCCTCCAGCTTTGGAGCCAAAGGGGCCTCAAACTTCCTCAAAAGTTGGCCAGAGAAGGCTTAAGGAGGGGGGGGGGGAGGAGGGAGAAGAGTGACGCAGCACTCTTTCCCCTCTGACGTCACTTGCGGAGGAGGGGCCAGGCTCTCTCTTGGCAGAAAGAGGCAGAGAGAAGGCGGGAGAGGACCGAGGAGGTGGTAAGGTGGTGGCGCTGAAGGAAGGCCCGAGAGAGAGAGGGAGAGAGATTGAAAGGAGGCAGGATTAGACAGATTCATGGATAGCAAGGGAATCAGTAGTTACTGAAATGGACATCCAAGTGCCACCTCTGTGTTGATGGAGGCAGGCAGGATTTTCCCCGGGTACTGGTTGTGGGGGGTCGGGAGCAGGTGAGGGTTTTGCCCTCCTTTCTGCTAGAGATCCCCGTGTACAACTAGTGGGCCACTGTGTGACACAGAATGCTGGACTAGATGGGCTGAGGCCCGATTCAGCATGGCTCTTATGTTCTTAAGGAGGGAAAAGGGAAGTCCAGGGAATGGGGCCAGGCTGCCTTCGGGGAAAGAAAGAAAGGAAGGCCCCCATCGTTGCCAGGACCTTCCCAGTTTGTTTACCATGGCCTTGCCTGGGTTTTCCCTGAGTCTGTAGCACAGGCCTGGGCCAACTTGGGCCTCCCTCCAGGTGTTTTGGACTTCAACTCCCACCATTCCTCGCAGCCTCAGGCCCTTTCCTTTCCCCCCTCAGCCAGAGTCTTGGACTTCAACACCCAGAATTCCTGCCAGCCCAATTCCTGCTGGTATGCACACATGTGGTGGGACTGTATAATTGCAAAAAAAAAATTATGAGGAAAATTGGGAAACTCTTCAAAATAACAACTCAAGCTAATATGGAATTTTTACTAATGGCAGTCACGGGGAATCAAAACATTGCTGCAAAGGACCAAGAGTTACTTAAAGCTGTGTTTCTCAACCAGTGTGCTGGGGCACACTAGTGTGCCGTTGTCACGATGCAAGGACTCGGCCGGCCCCTTAATCACACACACAGAGACGGTAATCAGCTAACTATTTATTGAAGAATAAAGAACAGATGAAAAGGCAATTGTCCATCAGATATAGAAAAGTTCAGTCCAAAAGTAAAGAGTCTGTAGTAAAATCCAAAGGCAAAGGTCTTGGCAAAAGGCTTGGCAAAGGCTCCACAAAACCAAGCGGAGCAATGAACAAGGCAAAGTTCAAACAGGGCCTAAGAAACGTCTTGGCAAGGCACGAGCCGGAACTTGGCTCCGTGGTCCTTCGCTTCTCACTTCGCTTAGATTAGAAGTGGGCGAGCTACTGAGGATCCTTTCCCACGGATCCTATACTTAAACCTCACGGCAGGGCCCCCGACGCTCTAGGCTTCGGCGGTAATCTGTGCTCTGGGATCTAGCGCTTCTCTGGCGCTCTAGGCTGCTGTGCCAATCCCTCCTGCTGGACTCAATGCTCCGTCTCCTATCAAAGCTCCGTCCTTGCCTCCCCGCATCTGGCTCACTATCTTCATGAGAGTCTAACTCCCTTTCAGCTTCCATGGCCTCATCGCCCATGTTTTCCCAAATTCTCTCCTGTGATCCGTACCCACCCGGTTTCTCATAACAATCATCGCTATCAGCACTTTCTGAATCAGCCTGACCTTCCCAGTTCTCATAGCCGTCCGGCCATCCATCATCCCAGGCCAAGCTCTCTGTGGGAGAGGAAGGCCCAGCTAGCTCATTAACCCCTTCCTCCATTTCTTCCTCAGCTGCGGCTGGTTCTAATGCAAGTGGGACCCCCGGTGCTGCCCCCTGCCCCCCAGGCACAAAAGAGAACTGGGTTGCTACAGCCGTGAGCAATCATCAGGTGTGCCGTGGGAAATTGGAACCTCCGGGGGGGAGAGTCTATTGTGTTGAAGTATAAAAACCCTAAGACACCTACCTCGATAAAGGCACAAAATTACAAACACCCCCCTCCCCACCCGTTGTCTACTTGGTCTCTCCCTCTCCATGCATTGGGAAGGCCCGCCTCCCTTTCCCCAAGTAGAGACCTCCTCTTGCCTCCTGGGGGTTCTGTGTGGGAAGTTTGGCCCACTTCTATCATTGGTGGGGTTCAGAATGCTCTTTGATTGTAGGGGAACTATACATCCCAGCAACTACAACTCCCAAATGTCAAAGTCTATTTCCCCTGAACTCCATCTGCGTTCATATTTGGGCATATTGAGTATTCATGCCAAGTTTGATCCTGATCCAAAGTCAGCAAACTGTCCTTGTGAGAAGCAGATTAAGCAGACTACTTTCAAATAAGGAATAAAACAAAATAAATAAAGGAGAAAGAAAGGAGCACTGGTAAGTTCCTGGGGTAAATTTGTTGTTTAGATTCTAGTATTGTTTTAGCTGCTAGTAGGTCTTTGTTAACAGCATAAACTTGTAACAAGTCGGAAAAGAAATATCCAAAGACTTGTAAAAAAATTAAATTAAGTAAATTAAGACCACAACAAACAGTTAATCTACAAAAAAACATATTAATAAGAAATGGAGGTAGTCAGCCAGCAGTGGGAGGGGGGGTTCCCAATGTTTTGCATCGAGTGTCACATGTATGACTATCTGCCTGCCGGGCAGAAGTCTTGGGTGTGCGTTTGCTGCAGTGAGCTCCTGGCTCTCAGGGAACGTGTTTCTTCCCTTGAAGCCAAGGTAGCAAACCTGGAGAAGCACAGAGAGGAAGTGAGGCTGGAGGATAAGATCCCCAGAGATGCAATAGAGCATCCCAATCCGTGCCGAGCAGCCCTCCAGCTGCCTTGGAAAATGGGGGTCTTGGGCAGGGAGAACATCAGTCTGAGGAAGAGGGACCGGCTCCCTTGGTTGGGACCCCTTCCTCAGAGGCTGTGCCCATATCTTCGGTGCACCGAAGATACTTCTCGGGTGGTAGGAGGTGGGCTTCTTGTAGTGGGTGATTCGATTGTCCGGAACATAGAAAGCTGGGTTTGTGATGGACGTGATGACCGCATGGTAAATTGCCTGCCGGGTGCAAGATGCTCGGACATCACGAGGCATCTAGATAGGCTGGTAGATAGTGCTGGGGTGGAGCCAGTGGTCGTGGTACATGTTGGTACCAATGACATTGGGAAGGCTAAGCGGATGGTCCTGGAAGCCAAATTTAGGTTGCTAGGTAGAAGATTAAGGTCCAGGACCTCAAAGGTAGCATTCTCGGAAATGCTACCTGTTCCACGCGCAGGGACAGCCAGACAGGCAGAGCTTAGGAGCTTCAATGCGTGGATGAGGCAGTGGTGTCGAGGGGAAGGCTTTAGATTTGTTAGGAACTGGGGAACATTTTCAGGAAAGCCAGACCTGTACAAAGGGACGGGTTACACTTGAGCGAAAAATGGAACCAGACTGCTGGTGATTAATATTAAAAAGATTGCAGAGCAGCTTTTAAACTGATTCCTAGGGGAAAGTCGGCAGGAGCTGGGCAGCTTCCGGTTCGAGAGGGTGAAATGCCAAGTATGGAGGACGAAATCTACACACAAATGGCTGAGTCAACAGAAAAGATAGATAGTAGTAGTCGAGAGGTAGGACATGGTAGGCCTTCTACAAATTCTCACAAACAGCCAAAGTTGAAAGTGCACCAGAGAAATAAATATAAATGTGTCTGTACGCAAACACTAGAAGCCTTGAACAAAAATAGGGGAGTTGGAATATTTGGCAAAAGAAAAAAATATTGATATTATTGGCATAACAGAAACCTGGTGAACGGAGGAAAACAAATGGGACACAAAGATTCCAGGTTATAAACTGTACAGGAAAGACAGGAGAGGGAAAAACGGTGGCGGTGTGGCCTTGTACATAAATGAAGACCTAGAATCTCATGAATTAGAACTTCAAGAAATTTCAAACTCACCTACAGAAACATTGTGGATAAAAGTCCCAGGACAAAAAACTAATCTAGCACTAGGGATCTGCTATCGCCCTCCCAACCGAACTCCAGAGGCAGACTGCTATCTGGAAAATGAAGTTAAACAGGCCTCAAAAAAGCAATACATTAGTCATAATGGGGGACTTCAACTATCCCCAAATAGATTGGCTAAATTCTTGTTCTACGCATGAAAGAGAGACAAGGTTCCTCAACATGCTAGCTGATTATTCCCTTGAGCAGATGGTCATGGAACCAACCAGGGGAAAGGGATCCTGGACTTGGTGCTAACTAATGAACAAGATCTCGTTCAAGATGTCCTTGTAACTGAGCCCATAGGTACCAGTGACCATAACACAATAACCTTCAACTTAAGTTTGGATAGCAAACTGTCAGTGAAAACTAACACGGAGACCTTAAACTTTCACAAAGGGAATTTCACCAAAATGAGAAAAATTGTAAGAACAAACTAAAAGGAGCAGTAAAAAAAAATCAAATCCCTCAAAATGCTTGGGAACTGTTTAAAAATACCTTAAAACAGGCCCGAACTAAAATGCATTCAATAAAAAGAAAGAGGCATGGAAAGTCAAAGGACACCAGTATGGCTTACAAATGAAGTAAAAGATGTGATTGGAAAGAAGAAAAACTCATTTAAGAAATGGAAGGCTCTTCCTACCGGGAGAACAGAAAGGAACACAAGCTCTGGCAAACTAAATGCAAAGCAACAGTCAGGAAAACCAAGAGAGATTTTGAGGCACACATAGCAAAGGCCACTCGACGACAATGGTCAGAAAGGGAAAATCAGCGAAGACAAGAGATTGCTGAGCGGCTAAATGACTTCTTTGCCTCCGTTTTCACACAGGAGGACAGACAACATATGCCTGCAGCTGAGTCAGTTTTTTCAGGGAGGGAATTAAAAGAATTAAAACAGATAGAGATAAACAAGGAGGATGTTCTCACATGCCTTACTAAACTAAATGTCAACAAATCACCAGGTCCAGACGGCATCCACCCCAGAGTTCTTAAGGAACTCAAGTGTGAAATTGCTGAACTTCTAGCTAAGATATATAACCTTTCTCTAAGATCAGGCACTGTACCCGAGGACTGGAGGGAGGCAAATGTAACACCGATCTTCAAGAAAGGATCCAGAGGTGATCCAGGAAATTATAGACCAGTCAGTTTAACCTCAGTTCCAGGCAAAGTGATGGAAACCATTATTAAAGAAAAATTACTAGGCACATAGAAGAACAGGCATTGCTGAAAGAAAATCAACATGGTTTCTGCAAAGGCAAATCATGTCTTACTAACTTGTTAGAATTCTTTGAGGGTGTAAATAAACACATAGATAAAGGGACCCAATTGATATTGTTTACCTTGACTTTCAAAAGGCTTTTGACAAAGTCCCTCACCAAAGGCTCCTAAATAAGCTCTTCAGCCATGGAATCAGGGGACAGGTCTTGTCCTGGATTGGAACCTGGCTAAACTGTAGGAAACAAAGGGTGGTAATAAACGGACATTTCTCTGGGTGGAAAGAGGTGAGAAGTGGCGTACCCCAAGGTTCAGTTTTGGGTCCGTAACTTTTTAATTTATTCATTAATGATCTGGATGTAGGAGTGAATTCTGAGGTAGCAAAGTTTGCAGACGACACTAAATTGCTCAGGGTAGTTAAAAATGAAACTGATTGTAAAGCGCTCCAGAAAGATCTCTCGAAATTGAGTGAATGGGCAACAAAGTGGCAAATGCATTTTAACCTTAATATGTTTCTGAAAAGGACATCCAAGTGCTAGTTACTGAAAAGGACATTCAAGTGCCACCTCGGAGTTGGTTGAGGTAGGCAGGATTTCCCTGGGTACTGGTTGTGGGGGTCGGGAGCAGGTCAGGTTTTGCCCTCCCTTCTGCTCGAGATCCCCGTGTACAACTGGTGGGCCACTGTGTGATACAGAATGCTGGACTAGATGGGCTGAGGTCCGATTCAGCATGGCTCTTCTTATGTTCTTAACCTAAACAAGTGTAAAGTCATGCACATCGGGGCAAAGAACCCCAACTACACCTACCAATTGATGGGGCCAAAGCTTTCCGAGACAAACCAGGAAAGGGATCTTGGGGTTTTGGTGGACAGCTCAATGAAGATGTCAACCCAGTGCGCAGCAGCAGTGAAAAAAGCAAATTCTATGCTAGGCATGATCAGAAAGGGAATCGAAAATAGGTCAGCAAATGTTGTATTACCTCTCTACAAATCTGTGGTAAGGCCACATTTGGAGTACTGTGTACAATTCTGGTCTCCGCACCTTAAGGATATAACGGAACTGGAAAAGGTACAGAAAAGGGCAACAAGAATGATCCAAGGGATGGATCGGCTCCCTTATGAAATCAGGTTGCAACGCCTTGGTCTTTTCAGCCTTGAAAGACGGCGTCTAAGAGGTGACTTGATCGAAGTGTATAAAATCATGCATGGGATAGTAAAGGTGAATAAAGAAAAAATATTTTCTTTGTCACAAAACACTAGGACTAGAGGGCACTCCCTGAAGCTCCAAGGTAGGAAAATTAGGACTAATAAAGGGAAATATTTCTTCACCCAGAGGGTCATTGGGTTATGGAATTTACTTCCAGAAGAGGTTGTGACAGCTGTCAGCCTGAACAACTTCAAGGTAGGATTAGACAGATTCATGGATACCAAGTGTATCGGTAGTTACTGAAAAGGACATTCAAGTGCCACCTCGGAGTTGGTTGAGGTAGGCAGGATTTCCCCTGGTACTGGTTGTGGGGGTCGGGAGCAGGTGAGGGTTTTGCCCTCCCTTCTGCTCGAGATCCCCGTGTACAACTAGTGGGCCACTGTGTGATACAGAATGCTGGACTAGATGGGCTGAGGTCCGATTCAGCATGGCTCTTCTTATGTTCTTATGTTCTTAACGTTGTTTGAGTCCACAGTGCTCTCTGGATATAGGTGAACTACAACTCCAAAACTCAAGGTCAATGCCCACCAAACTCTTATAGTATTTTCTCTTGGTTATGGGAGTTCTGTGTGGGAAGTTTGTGTCTTTCTGCCATTCCTGCCAGGATATCTATGTTGTGTTCATCGAAACAGGCCCAGGTTTCACACTGAGTGTATAAATACATTTAAAAACATATTAACTATATGTATTGCTGTGTTAGAGTGTCATTTTGTGTCATTTTGGTTGGTGGTGTGCCCCAGGATTTTGCCAATGTAAAAAGTGTGCCGCGGCTCAAAAAAGGTTGGGAAACACTGACTTAAAGCAATGATCCTAGCAGGAAAAGCAGTAATAGCACGGGGATGGAGAGATGAAAAAAAAAATGGAATCTGGAAAATTGGAATAACTACTTATTTGAACAAGTCCAATCTGATATCATTGCATGCATAAACCAAGAAGATTCACAGATAGATATAACAGAAGAAATTAAAGAGAAATGGGGGACTTATATGAAATGTTTAGAAGAAGGAGAAGCCAGTCCCGATATTGTACAGAGATTTCAAAAGCTGTGTTCGTGGTTAAAAATAAATATATAGAGAAGAAGTGGTGGGAGGGGCAGGGAGGGGGTGGGGGGAGGGGAGAAAAATAAAAAATGTAATTATGAATGTTCTGTAAAGAATGTGAATAGATAATGAATGAATCTTTATTGAGAGACCATCAGTCATATCAATATATATTACACCAATAAAACAGAATGAAATAAAATATAATAGGATAAAATGTAATATAATATAGTCAGATAATCACATGATCAATTCATCCTCATCTGGTAACTAAAATTGGTTTGAGACAGTATATATCGGGCAGTTTAAGAGTATGTGACTAATATTTTCTACTTCTGGAGCCTCACAGATACAAATTCTATCGGAGTATGGTATTGAGTGAGTGAATAGATAACACAGGAATTATGTTCATCATCTATGCCTACAATAGATAATTATTATCTGTTCAAATATGTTATTTTTTTCAACAAAAAAAAAACCCAACAAAACACCCAGAATTCCTCGCAGCCTCAGGCCCTTTCCTTTTCCCCAACGAAAATAACACTGGGAATGTTACTGTAGAAACACCAACACTGGGATATCAATTAGACACATAATAATAATAATAACCCTCTCTAGTCCAAGGACCTTCTGCTTTCGTGCAGCAAAATCACAATCAAAGCACCTCAGACAGATGGCCACCCAGCCTCTGTTTAAAAGCCTCCAAAGAAGGAGCCTCCACCACACTCTGAGGCAGAGAGTTCCACTGCTGAACAGCTTTCACAGTTAGGAAGTTTTTCCTCATGTTCAGGGGGAATCTCCTTTCTTGTACTTTGAAGCAATTGATTTTGTCATTTGGGAGTTGTACTTGCTGGGATTTCTAGTTAACCCGCAATCAAAGAGCATCCTGAACTCCACCAATGATGGAATTTAACCAAACGTGGCACACTGAACTCTCATGAGACCAACAGAAAGTACTGAAAGGGTTTGCTGGGCATTGACCTTGAGTGCGGAAGTTGTAGTTGCCTTTTCGTGGTCACTGTGAATGCATACATTAGATACCTTGCGCTTGCGCAATAGAATTTCGGAACCTAGACAAAAATTTAAGCTCAGCTGAAGCCACGCCCACCCTCCCCAGCATATATAGCCAGTGGGAGGGGCTTCAGCCTCCAATTCTCTCTTTCCGCGCTTCTGTGCACTAGTGAGAACCTTCGTTCTTGGTACTTTGGTACTTGGACTGATTTCTGTTGCTGACCGGACTGCCTTTGACCATCCTGACTTCTATACTACTACTACTGGATTGTCCAGACGATTCGTTTGGCGTATCAGAGGACAGGAAAGGACCCTCCTACGCAACTAAAGGGCCACTCCACAAGATCTATGTCAACTTCGGTGGCCTTCATGAGGGGCGTGTCGCTGGATGCGGTGTGTCGTGCGGCTACATGGTCCTCGCCGCTCACCTTTGTCTCCCACTATAAGATGGATGTGACTTCCAAGAGGGACACGGCTTTTGGACGGGCAGTCCTCTGCGGTGGCATGACGCCCACCTGCCAAGGTCAGTAGCTCGCTAATCTATCTAATGTATGCATTCACAGTGACCACGAAAAGGCAAACATGGGTTGCTTACCTGTAACCATGGTTCCTTGAGTGGTCACCTGTGAATGCATACATGCCCGCCCTTCCTCTCCTCTGGTCATGCCTCCGGTTATCTCTAAATGCCATTGTGCGTTCAAGAGAGAATTGGAGGCTGAAGCCCCTCCCACTGGCTATATATGCTGGGGAGGGTGGGCGTGGCTTCAGCTGAGCTTAAATTTTTGTCTAGAAGGTTCCGAAATTCTATTGCGCAAGCGCAAGATATCTAATGTATGCATTCACAGGTGACCACTCAAGGAACCATGGTTACAGGTAAGCAACCCATGTTTCTCCTACATCCAGAGAGCCCTGTGGACTCTAATAATGATGGATCTGGGCCAAACTTGGCACGAATCTTCAATATACCCAAATGTGAACACTGGAGAAATTTGGGGGAAATAGACAGAGACATTTGGGAGTTGGAGCTGCTGGGATGTATAGTTCACTTACCTTGCAGAACAGTCACGCTGTGCCGGCTGGCAGCGAGGAGAGCAACTAGGAAGCACTCCAGGGCCTCCTCGCCCAGGCAGGGGCTTGGCAGCCTCCCTTCCCTGCCTCGCATGAGGGGCAGTGCAAAGTAGCTTGCCACCCAGGCCCAATCCCCTCGCAAGCAATGGAAGCATGGAGGGGAGAAGTAGGAGGGCAGAGGGAAGGAGGGGGCGCCGCAAGAGAAGGAGCGCCAGCCAGCCACGCTCTTCTCGTTCCTGCCAAAAGGTAGGGAAAATGGGCGTGCATGACGTCACGGCGGCAGCTGAATTTTTTAATCTTTAGTCTACATCAGGGGTGCTTACACTTTTTCAGCATGCGAGCTACTTATAAAACAACCAAGTCAAAATGAGCTACCTACCTACTGCAAAAATGTGAAACAACTATTTTCAAATTTATTAAGGATTCTTTGTAAGTATGGCCATCCAGCCATAATAATAATCAATAATAATAATAATAACCATCTCTAGTCCAAGGACCTTCTGCCTTCATGCAGCAAAATCACAATCAAAGCACCTCAGACAGATGGCCACCCAGCCTTTGTTTAAAAGCCTCCAAAGAAGGAGCCTCCACCACACTCTGAGGCAGAGAGTTCCACTGCTGAACAGCTCTCACAGTCAGGAAGTTCTTTCTCATGTTCAGGTGGACCACATGTGGTCAAACAACCCTTCATGGCAGTAACATTTCCAACATTTACTATCCAAATTTTTATACATTAAGCCTAATTTTTTTTGGGAGTTATATACCCCCGGTGTAGCATCTTCAACCAGTTTTCTTGAAGGTCTGAGGCATAAGTAAATTTTAAACGTTTTGACCATATTTGTTTCCACTCTCTTAATTGAATCATTCTTCCAATATTTTGGGCCCATTTGATCATAGAGTTTTTAATCTCTTCTGTTTCGGTTGCCCATCCCATACGTTTATTATACATTCTTGTTATAATTTTCTTTTCTCCAATTAAAATTTTGTCCCATAGTTCCTCATTATCACTAAATCCAATTTTCTTATCCATATTAAAATGTTCCTTAATCTAAAAATATTGAAACCAGGATACATTCTTATAATGGCATGAGATTTCTTCTTGAGTTTTCAATTCACATGTTCCTTCTTTTTTTAAAAAAATCTATTGGCCATTGAGTCCATCCTAATAATCTTTGATTCGCCTCAAGGGGTGAGATCCATAATGGGGTTTTATTATATATATATACTTCTTATATCTTTCCTATCTATCTATCTATCACATATAATAAAAGTCAGTGTTGGCGGTGCGGAGGGAGGAATATGTGCCAGCGTTTCGATTGGCTGCCGCAGTGGGATTATTTGCATAAATGGCTGTAATTGGCCAGCCTCAGAACTCCCAACATTCTACAGCCCCAGACAGAGGGGATTGGTTGGCACTGAAATGGTATTTGCATAACAGACTCCCACTGGCCAACCACATTCCAATATTCTAAGGTGACTCAGAGGGAAAAGGAAAGGCCTCAGGCAGTCAGCCACTGCGGCCCACAGCAATGACGGATCAGGACCAAACTTGGCAAACAGGGGCCCAATGGCCCACTTCACAACCTGGTGTGGTTTAGGACAGGATGGACCACGAATGATGGGATTTGCAGTACCTTCACCTCACCTTGGTGTTAACCTTCAAGGCCTTACACGGCCTAGGGCCGGCGTACTTGAGGGACCGCCTTGCCCCATATGTACCCCCGAGGTCACTACGTTCAGGGGAGTCTAATCTTCTCCTAATCCCATCGGTCCGCACCTGCCATCTGTCCGTGACTAGGCAAAGGGCCTTTTCCGTGGCGGCACCGGTACTCTGGAACTCTCTCCCAGATGATGTCCGTGCCGCCGGGGAGCTCATCCCATTTCGCAGGGCCTGCAAGACCGCCCTGTTTAGACTGGCCTTCGGCTAGCTGAATTAGCCGAATGTATTCATTCTCTGACCAACACTCCGACACTGGAATGCCAGGATTTGACACAACTGTTAATCTCGGGACAATGTTGTATGTTTTATGCTTTTATTGTAGGGCGACATGAATGCCTCATGTTAGCCGGGTTTTTATGCTGTGATCCGCCCCGAGCCTGCTGGGAGGAGCGGAATATAAGAAGGAATAATAAATAAAATAAATAAATAAATTCACTTCCCAAACAACACTGTAGCCCCTATACATCACAGACCACACCCAAAATTGACAGCAAGGCTTCCTTAACTTAATTTTCCTGACTAGGCCTCAGCACATGGAATACTGTTAGGCTCCCTCAACTTGATTCTCTTAACTAGGCCCCCGGGACTCGCAGTACCTTCACTAAGTTCCTGAGACCACTGCAAGCCACATAAACATCTAATAGGAACCAACCTTGGCATACAATGCCTT
This sequence comes from Anolis apletophallus, assembly GCA_030556195.1. Taxonomy (NCBI): domain Eukaryota; kingdom Metazoa; phylum Chordata; class Lepidosauria; order Squamata; family Anolidae; genus Anolis; species Anolis apletophallus. The sequence continues at coordinate 200,161,078 of JARBWK010000001.1, read as the reverse complement.
CCTCAAATAACTCGGGCACCGCCGGGTCCTCAGCTAGTATCTTAATAAAAGAGGACTGAATAAAATGATTGCCAAAGTTCTTTTCCAATTTAGTCCCTCCATACCAAAGATATGAATGCCACCCTTTCCATAAATCAAAGCCCTCAAATGTCAATGTTTTAATTTTAACTAATTTTGTCCAATCTCACTTTGGATTAATATCACTATATTACCCATGCAGAGACATACTCTATCCCTGTACATGCCTACTGTTTTTAATATTTTAATTTATTATATTTGGCCCTGCCATAGTGTTTTTAAATTTCTTATGTGCTATTGCTTTTTGTTTAGTGACATTATTTATATTGTTTTTGCTTGCTTGTTTTGTTGATGCACATTTGTATTTGTATCGACGGGCTTGGCCTCATGTAAGCCACCCCGAGTTCCTTTGGGGAGATGGTGGCGGGGTATAAATAAAGTATTATTATTATCTCAAACCCACAGCAATACACATGATTCATAATATAGCTTTAGGTCCGGCAGGCCAAACCCACCTCTATCTTTCGGGGATGTCAGTATTGTATATTTTATACTGGGTTTCTGTCTTTCCAGATAAATTTAATGTCTTTATTCCAGTCTCTGCAAATTTCCATATTTCTTATTATAGGGAAATTTTGAAATAGATATAACATCTTTGGTAGTAAATTCATTTTAATTGCTGCAATTCTTCCTAGCATAGAAAGATTCAAATTTTTCCAACGGTCTATTTCTTTTTAAATTTCTTTCCATTTTGCTATATAATTATTCTTTAATAAATGTAAATTTCTTGAAGTAATCCAAATCCCTATTTGATCATCCCTACTACTTTAATCCCCGACGTGTCTTGCAGTCTCGCCTGACCCCAACAGTTCTAGCCATAGGTACTTTTATTTATTTGCGGCATTTATATGCCACCCTTCTCACCCCGAAGGGGACTCAGAGCAGCTTACAAGTAAAATGTACATACAATAACTTATATTATTGCCATAGCACAATACTAATATTATATATTACATTGTACTATAACAGGGCTGTCCAACTTCTACCGGCCCAGGGGCCTGAATTCCGGTCAATGATGACCTGGGGGGCCGAAGGGTCTGCCCCCGCCCCTGGCTCCTCCCCTGCCCCGGCTCCGCCCCGGCTCCGCCCCTGCCCCTCCCCCGGCTCCAATTTACTTACAATTCATAAGAGGCATCCATACAATCCAATATAATCTTTTACTAGGGAAATGCAGGGTGGGAATTCATAAGAGGCATCCATACAATCAAATATAATCTTTTACTAAGGGGAAATGCAGGGAGGGAATACATAAAGGGGCATCCATACACAATTACATAATAATAACATAAAGGTTAGCCTACCTTCCCAAACCCACAGGATCCAGGAGTAGCCGGCCCACGAGCAGAGGGCGACAACTGACCGAGGCAGCAGCTGAGAAGGTCCAAATCGCGTCTGCGTCCGCAGGGATTAAGTAGCCAAGATTTGGCAACAGACTATCGCGAGACTATGGAAGCCACACGGGATTTCGCTCTCAACGCAGGCATGATCTCGCTGAGCGCGAAATCCTGCAGGGCTTCCGTGTCTCGCGATATACTTGCCGGAACCCGGAAGTGGGTAATTTTTAAAATATTATTTAATTTATTTTTGTATTTTTATTTTTATTAAAAAGCTTAGGGGGCCACAGGGAAGGGGTTGGGGGGCCTTATACGGCCCCCGGGCCGCCAGTTGGACAGCCCTGTACTATAACATTATACTATAATATTATTAGTAATATTACATGTAATATAAAATATATAATTATAATATATTATTAGTAGTATTACATTGTATTACATTATAATTTTATCAATTAGTGAACACATAATGTGAGCTCACCCTTATTTTTCCAGTTGCGTATTTGTTTATTATTGAGCTTATCTTGCATTGATTTCTAAAACACTACCAGTTTGTAGAAGAAGTTCTTTTGACCAGTTGGGTCTTACATGATAGCAAAGCAAAAAATCATTATTGGTAAGAAGCCAATAGGCATATCCCACAAGGAGAGCTTGCCAGTTGGATCAGTCTTCCAGGCCTTGCTATACCTTTGAGGGATCAATATTGCAGTCCAACTGAAATCTTTCTGTGCTCAACCACTATTTAGATGTCGCCTCTTTTTGTCCAACAGATACCCACTGAATAAATCTTGTGAAGAAAACTCTGTGACACTTCTCCTAGAGTTGCACTATTTCCAAAAGGACTTCAAGGCACACAGCTATCAAGCAACAAGGAAATAATTAGGCAGAAAAACCCACAAGCCATCATCCTGTAGAATCAAAGGAGAAAAACAATCTTGCAGTGTAAAGATAGTGGTTTAGAAAAGAAAAAAAGGACAACAAAAGACTGGGAACCAGAAATGTTGTGTTCTTTGAATTGTTCATTTTTGTGAAATTCTCAACATCCAAATTCTGACTTAATATCCAGATCCCATACATTCATTCTGCAGTGGTATGGAACGTGCAAAGAGCTTACGTCTGAAAACTACTCTTCCTATACATCAAGGAACCCACACAGGGGAGAAACCATATAAATGCATGGAATGTGGAAAGAGCTTCTCTTGTAAAAGCAGTTTGAATATACATCAAAGAACCCACACAGGAGAGAAACCATATAAATGCATGGAATGTGGAATGAACTTCTCTGCCAGTAGACGTCTGCGTTCCCATCAAAGAACCCACACAGGAGAGAAACCATATACATGCAAAGTATGTGGAAAGAGCTTATCTACCAATGCAGGTCTGCATCTCCATCAAAGAACCCATACAGGGGAGAAACCATATAAATGCATGGAATGTGGAATGAACTTCTCTCGTAGTGGAAGTCTACGTAGCCATTATAGAACCCACACAGGGGAGAAACCATATAAATGCATGGAATGTGGAATGAACTTCTCTGCCAGTAGACATCTGCGTTCCCATCAAAGAACCCACACAGGAGAGAAACCATATACATGCAAAGTATGTGGAAAGAGCTTATCTACCAATGCAGGTCTGCATCTCCATCAAAGAACCCACACAGGGGAGAAACCATATAAATGCATAGAATGTGGAATGAACTTCTCTCGTAGTGGAAGTCTACGTAGCCATTATAGAACCCACACAGGGGAGAAACCATATAAATGCATGGAATGTGGAAAGAGCTTCTCTTGTAAAAGCAGTTTGAATTTACATCAAGGAACCCACACAGGAGAGAAACCATATAAATGCATGGAATGTGGAAAGAGCTTCTCTTGTAAAAAAAGTTTTAATATACATCAAAGAACCCACACAGGAGAGAAACCATATAAATGCATGGAATGTGGAAAGAGCTTCTCTGCCAGTGGGAGTCTGTGTTCCCATCAAAGAACTCACACAGGAGAGAAACCATATACATGCAAAGTATGTGGAAAGAGCTTATCTACCAATGCAGGTCTGCATCTCCATCAAAGAACCCATACAGGGGAGAAACCATATAAATGCATGGAATGTGGAATGAACTTCTCTTGTAAAAGCACTTTGAATATACATCAAAGAACCCACACAGGAGAGAAACCATATAAATGCATGGAATGTGGAATGAACTTCTCTGCCAGTAGACGTCTGCGTTCCCATCAAAGAACCCACACAGGAGAGAAACCATATATATGTGTAGTATGTGGAAAGAGCTTATCTACCAATGCAGGTCTGCATCTCCATCAAAGAACCCATACAGGGGAGAAACCATATAAATGCATGGAATGTGGAATGAACTTCTCTCGTAGTGGAAGTCTACGTAGCCATTATAGAACCCACACAGGGGAGAAACCATATAAATGCGTAGAATGTGGGAGCAACTTCTCTACCCTTTGGGGTCTGCATTCCCATCAAAGAACCCACACAGGGGAGAAACCATATAACTGCATGGAATGTGGAAAGAGCTTTAAATATGGTTGCAAAATGATTGACCATCTAAAGACTCACACAGGGGAGAAACCACTTAAATGTATGGAATGTGGGAAGAGCTTCTCTCGGAGTGACAACCTGCGTACTCATCAAAAGACCCACATAGGGGAGAAGCCACATACATGTTTGGAATGTGGGAAGAGCTTCTCTCGGAGTGACCACCTGCGTGCTCATCAAAGGACCCACACGGGGGAGAGGCCATATGAATGTGTAGAATGTGGGAAGAGTTTTAGTGATCGTGCATATCTTCGTTGGCATCAAAAGACCCACACAGGGGAGAAACCATACAAATGCATGGAATGTGGAAAGAGCTTCCATTACAGAGCAAGTTTGAAGTCCCATCTAAGGATCCACACAGGAGAGAAGCCATACAAATGCATGCAATGTGGAAAGAGCTTCAGAAGCAGTAGTAATTTGTGTTCCCATCAAAGGAGCCACACAGCGGAAACAACCATATAAATGTATGGAACGCGGCAAGAGCTTCACTACTAGGAGAGCATGCACCAGACACCAAATTGCTTACATAGGTGAGAAGCCATAGAAATGCATGGAGTGCGAAAGGAACTTCACTAATAGCAGAATCTGCACTATGTATTAAAGAATATATAGAGTTGGCTTGCTTAAAGCTTTGTTTTGTGGACTGTTTTTGTGTTCATTTTTTCAATAAATTGTATTATAGTTTGTTTTTGAAACAGAACTCACGTGGTACAGAACACATATAAAGGCTTAGATTTTGGTAAAAGCTAACTCAGTGGAATTCTGCGTTCCCGCGAAAGGACTTGCTTGGATTGTGTGTTCCTGTATAGTTTTACTACAGTTTTACCTCTTGATGGAATACGGAAAACAAAATTTCGATAGAAAAGATCAATGAAATATGGAAGGGACAAAGAGATAGGAGAGAAATAAATTAAGAGAAGACAAAAGTTTGGAATGGAAGCCACACATTTTTTTTTAATTTTTAATTTTTTTTCAATATCTTTTGACTTTTGATTTTTTTAACGTTTTTTCCCCTCCTTTCTCTTTCTTATTTAGCTTTTCCTACTTCTCTACACATATATTGTTTCCCCTCTTTCCTTAATAATATTCGCTTTATATATGTTAAGATTTTAAAAAATGGAAAAAAATAAAATAAAGGCTTAGATTTTGGTAAAATCTAACTCAGTGGAATTCTGCGTTCCTGCGAAAGGACTTGCTTGGATTGTGTGTGCCTGTATAGTTTTACTACAGTTTTACCTCTTGATAGAATACAGAAAAAAAAATGTCAATAGAAAAGATTAATAAAATATGGAAGGGACAAAGAGATAGAAGAGAAATAAATTAAGAGAAGACAAAAGTTTGGAATGGAAGTCACAATTTTTTTTTCAATTTTTTATTTTTTTTAATATCTTTTGACTTTTGACTTTTGATTTAAATTTTTTTACATCTTTTCCCCTCCTTTCTCTTATTTAGCTTTTCCTACTTCTCTACACATATACAGTATTGTTCCCCCTCTTTCCTTGATAATATTCACTTTATATATGTTAAAATAAAAAAATAGGAAAAAAAATAAAATAAAGGCTTAGATTTTGGTAAAAGCTAACTCAGTGGAATTCTGCGTTCCTGCGAAAGGACTTGCTTGGATTGTGTGCTCCTGTATAGTTTTACTGGAAAAAATTTCCAGAAGACCTGAGAAATAAAATTAGTGAAGGCGGAAACTGGTCTTTCTTGGAAGGAATGGAAACAAAATTCTTGTGTATAGGACGCCGACTTAAATTGGCGATAGTTTTAATGTTTTTATAATGTTTTATACTGTTTTTACTTTATATGTATACCTATGTTTTTTGTTTGTTGTTTGCCGTCCTGAGTCCCTCTGCAGAGGTTGAGGTAGGACGGGATATAAATGCCCTAAATAAATAATTAAGAAATTATAGATTTCATGAGCAAGTTTAATAAGTTAGAAGAACAAAGTATCCTGAATTGGTTTGAGAGGCAACAGTTATATAATTGGGAAAAGGGATGGTTAGATAACATGCAACGAGAGTTGTAGAGAGTTGAATAAATATGAAGAATGGCTAAGTAAACCTAAAAAGGATGCGATATCGGGGAAAGGTTTAGTTGAGAAAATATACAGTGGATTAATAGGGGAAGAAATAGGGCTGAAGCTGTTAGAAAAGGTTTGGGAAGGAGACCTAGGACAGCGTTTCTCAACCTGGGGGTGTCAGAGGGGTCGCCAAAGACCATCAGAAAACAGTATTTTCTGTTGGTCGAGGGGGTTTTGTGTGCGAAGTTTGGCCCCATTAATATTGTTGGTGGGGTTCAGAATGCTCCTTGATTGTAGGTGAACTATACATCCCAGCAGCTACAACTCCCAAATGTCAAGGTCTATTTTCCCCAAACTCCACCAGTGTTCACATTTGGGCATATGGAGGATTCGTGCCAAGGTTGGTCCAGACCCATCATTATTTGAGCCTACTGTGACCTCTGGATGTAGGTGAACTACAATTCCAATACTCAAAGTCAATGCCCACCAAAGTTTCCAGTATTTCTGTTGCTCATGGGAGTTCTGTGTGTCCAGGTTTGGTTCAACTCCATCGTTGGTGGATTTCAGAATGCTCTTTGATTGTAGGTGAACTATAAATACCAGCAACTACAACTCCCAGATGACAATCTCCAACCCCACCAGTATTCAAATTTGGGCGTATCCGGTATTTGTGCCAAATTTGGTCCAGTGAATGAAAATACATCCTGCATATCAGATATTTACATTACAATTCGTAACAGTAGCAAAATTACAGTTATGAAGTAGCAACACAAATAATTTTATGATTGGGGATCAACACAACATGAAGAGCTGTATTAAGGGGTCGCGGCATTCGGAAGGTTGAGACACACTGACCTAAGTCTTCTGACAGGCCTTGATTGGAAAAGGTTTCCACAGTGGCGCGTGGTGAAGAATCTATCAATAAGGTTTGGTGGGCATTGACCTTGAGTCTTGGAGTTGTAGTTCACCTACATCCAGAGAGCACTGTGGACTCAAATCCATCAGAACCTGGACCAAACTTGGCATGAATCCTCAATATGGCCTAATGTGAACCCTGGTGGAGTTTAGGGAAAATAGCGTTTGACATTTGGGAGTTGTAGTTGCTGGGATTTATAGTTCACCTACAATCAAAGAGCATTTTGAACCCTAGCAACAATAGAACTGGGCCAAACTTCCCACACAGAACCCCCCTGACCGACAGAAAATATAGTGTTTTCCAATGGTCTTTGGCAACCCCTTGTGGATATTCATTCCTACTCCGAGTATATTCCTTGCAAACAAGGGGCAAACACCCCATTCGAATACAAAGCATCTCTTCCTAACCACACCTAGAAATTAGCAGAAGTGTTCATGGATAATAACATGGAAATATGGTAAGGAAGGTCTGCCCTTCTCCTTCAAGTGGAGGGCAAGTGCTTGGCCCTCTTGGAAAAGGATGCCTGCGTTTCTGGAAGAACATTAAAGAAAGAGGTAGGTGGTGGCATCTCAGATGGGAAATCATGGTGGAGAGAACCCCCTTAGACCCTCGCTCAGCCTCACCCTGAGTATTAGATTATTATGCAAATACTTATACGGAAGACCTCGGCTGCTTGACTGAACATCCAAGCTGTTTCACTTAGGTCAGCGTTTCTCAACCTTCCCAATGCCAAGATCCTTTAATACAGTCCCTCAAGTGGTGACAACCAACCATAACATCATTTTCGTTGCTACTTCATAACTGCAATTTTGCAACTGTTATGAATTGTCATGTAAATATCTGATATGCAGGGTGTACTATCTTTCACTGGGCCAAATTTGGCACAAATACTCAATACCTCCAAATTTGAATACTGGTGGGGTTGGGGGTGGGTGGGTTGATTTTGTCATTTGGGAGTTGTAGTTGCTGGGATTTATAATTCACCTACAATCAAAGAGCACTATGAACTCCACCAATGATCGAATTGAACCCATTATTACACAAAGAACTCCGATGACCAACAAAAAATACTAGAAGAGTTTGGTGGGCATTGACCTTGAGTGTGGGAGTTGTAGTTCATTTGGGGGTTGTAGTTGCTGTAGTTGGGATTTATAGTTCACCTACAATCAAAGAGCATTCTGAACTCCACCAACGATGGAGTTGAACCAAACTTGGAACACAGAACTCCCATGATTAACAGAAATACTGGAAGGGTTTGGCGGGCATTGACTTTGAGTTTTGGAATTGTAGTTCACCTACATCCAGAGAGCATCGTGGACCCAAACAAATCCATTAGAACCTGGACCAAATTTGGCACAAATCCTCAAATATGCCCAAATGTGAACACTGGTGGAGTTTGGGGGAAATAGATCTTGACATTTGGAAGTTGTAGTTGCTTGGATTTATTGTTAACCTACAATCAGGGCATTCTGAACCCCACCAACGATAGAATTGGGCCAAAGTTTGGTTCAATTCCATCGTTGATAGAGTTCAGAATGCTCTTTGTAGGTGAACTAGAAATGGGGTTGAACTGAATAGCCCATGAGGTCTTCATAACTGTCATTTTGCTACTGTTATGAATCATTTAAATATCTGATTGGCAGGATGTATTTTCATTCACTGGCACAAATTTAACACAAATACCCAATATGCCCAAATTTGTATACTGCTGGAGTTGTGTGTGTGGGGTGTGTGTGTGTTTTTGTCATTTGGGAGTTGTAGTTGCTGGGATTTATAGTTCACCTACAATCAAAGAGCATTCTGAACACCAACGATGGAATTGAACCAAATTTGGCACACAGAACTCCCATGACCAACAGAAAATACTTAAAGGGTTTGGTGGGCATTGACCTTCAGTTTTGGAGTTGTAGTTCACCTACATCCAGAGGCCAGTGTGGACTCAAACAATGATGGACCTGGACCAAACTTGGCACGAATACTCCATATGCCCAAATATGAACACAGGTGGAGTTTGGGGGGAAAAGACCTTGACATGTGGGAGTTGTTGCTGTGATCTATAGTTCCACCTACAATCAAAGAGCATTCTGAACCCCACCAACGAGAGAATTGAGCCAAAGTTTGGTTCAATTCCATCGTTGGTGGAGTTCGGAATGCTCTTTGATTGTGGGTGAACTAGAAATCCCAGCAACTACAACTCCCAAATGACAAAATCAGTCTCCACAACCCCACCCCACCAATATTCAAATTTGGGCGTATTGGGTATTTGTGCCAAATTTGGTCCAGCGAATGAAAATACATCCTGCATATCAGATATTTACACGACGATTCATAACAGCAAAATTATAGTCCTGAAGTAGTAACGAAAATAATATAGCTGTGGGTCACCACAACAGGCAGTACTGTATTAAGGGGTCGCGGCATTAGGAAGGTTGAGAAACACTGATTTAAACCCTTCCCACCACTTGCCCCCCAAGGAAGTTCCCCTTTCCCTTTCTAAGAGTGAAAAAGTTACTTCTGTTCCCCCTTTGCGAGAGGCAATGTTCACCCCTTTCTACCCATAGGGTTTTTCCGAACACTTGCTAGGTTGTTGACTTCAGATCTGCACCCCAACTAACATGTATGAGCTCTGTCTTGAGTCTCATCCAGTTCTATCAAGTATTAACAGGACGTAACACAACAAAATCCAGAAAAGTTCTAGGAAAGCAAGTGGCAGGCACTTACTTAGAATCATAGAGTTGGAAGAGACCTCATGGGCCATCCAGTCCAACACTTCAATACACAAACAGAGCAATCACTGGTAACAACTCACTATACACAAAGCTAAACCACAGGGCATAAAGGGGCAGATCTATGGGAATAAAGGTTCCAGCCCGGGAGATGACTCACAGCATTGACATGTATTAGAACGCGGAAATGCGAAATCTCCTGTATCGACTTTGAGTCCTTATTGTGTTACTACAACACTGGGGAGGAGCGGTCAGAAGTTTTGAGCGCCCTGAGGAAGCGGAGTTTACGCAAAACGGCCATCTTGGCGTCGTCAGCTTACCTCCAGTGGACAGCTCAATGAAGATGTCAACCCAGTGCGCAGCAGCAGTGAAAAAAGCAAATTCTATGCTAGGCATGATCAGAAAGGGAATCGAAAATAGGTCAGCAAATGTTGTATTACCTCTCTACAAATCTATGGTAAGGCCACATTTGGAGTACTGTGTACAATTCTGGTCTCCGCACCTTAAGAAGGATATAACGGAACTGGAAAAGGTACAGAAAAGGGCAACAAGAATGATCCAAGGGATGGAGCGGCTCCCTTATGAAACCAGGTTGCAACGCCTTGGTCTTTTCAGCCTTGAAAGACGGCGTTTAAGAGGTGACTTGATCGAAGTGTATAAAATCATGCATGGGATAGAAAAGGTGAATAAAGAAAAATTATTTTCTTTGTCACAAAACACTAGGACTAGAGGGCACTCCCTGAAGCTCCAAGGTAGGAAAATTAGGACTAATAAAGGGAAATATTTCCTCACCCAGAGGGTCATTGGGTTATGGAACTCACTTCCAGAGGAGGTTGTGACAGCTGTCAGCCTGAACAACTTCAAGGCAGGATTAGACAGATTCATGGATACCAAGTGTATCGGTAGTTACTGAAAAGGACATTCAAGTGCCACCTCGGAGTTGGTTGAGGTAGGCAGGATTTCCCTGGGTACTGGTTGTGGGTGGTCGGGAGCAGGTCAGGGTTTTGCCCTCCCTTCTGCTCGAGATCCCCGTGTACAACTGGTGGGCCACTGTGTGACAGAATGCTGGACTAGATGGGCTGAGGTCCGATTCAGCATGGCTCTTCTTATGTTCTTATGTTCTTAGATTTCTAACTAAATAAAAATAGCGGCAAGATTTTTTTTCTACCTTGCTACAGTGGCAAGAATAAGCATAGCACGCCTGTGGAAAGTGAAAGATACGGCTACAATAAATGAATGGATAGAGAAAGCCCTAGATATCATGAACATGGATTTAATAAATCAAAACATTGCCCAAAACAGGTTATTTTCAAATCAAACAAATTGGAATAACTTTATTAATTTCTTTTTTTAAAAAAACAGCAACTACAAGGATTTATCAAAATGGATTAAAGAAAGCCTTAGGGTTAAACATAACTCATATGCCTAAGGCATAATAAAATTACGTCATGGTTTAAAAGCAGTGTTTCCCAACTAGTGTGCTGTAGCACACTAGTGTGCCGTGAGCGATTACCAGGTGTGCCGTGGGAAATTGGAACCTCCAATGCCCTTTCTTCCCCCTCCTGCCGAACACTTTTTCTTCTCCACTCGGGCTCCCTTCTTCCCAGCCTCGCTTTGCTCGCTTTGCCTCGCTTTGCTCTGGGGCGAGTCTGCGCAGTAGCGCCCAAACGGGTCACGTCTTCCTCCCTCCCCCCTCCCCTCCTGAACACGCTCACACTGCCCCCTCGGATCAAAATGGCGGCAGAAGTGGCAGTATAGAAGAAAAAGTAAGGGTTCGGCAGGAGGGGGAAGAAAGAGCGCGAAGGGGAAGGGGGAGGAAGAGGCCTCTGTCGAAAGCTGGCATGGGCAAACTTGGACCTTCCAGGTGTTTGGACTCCAGCTCCCACCATTCCTAGCAGCCTCGGGCCCTTTTCCTTTTTCCCCCTCAGCCACTTAAGCAGGAAAGGGCCTCAGGCTGTTAGGAATTGTGGCAGTTGAAGTCCAAAGCACCCAGAGGGCCGAAGTTTTCCCATGCCTGTTTTAGGGACCTTAAAGTGGTGAGCCTCCTTCCAACACTGTGATTCTGGATAGAAAACAAACAACAACATAATATAACATTGTTTGAGTCCACAGTGCTCTCTGGGTGTAGGTGAACTACAACTTCCAAACTCAAAGTCAATTCCCAAGCAAACCCTTTCAGTACTTTCTGTTGGTAATGAGAGTTCAATATGCCAAGTTTGGTTCAATTCCATTGTTGCAAAAGTTCTTTGTGTGTTAACTATAAATCCCAGAAACTGTAACTCCCAAATGTCAAGGTCTATTTTCCCCAAACTCCATCTGTGTTCACATTTGGGCATATTAAGTATTCATGCCAAGTTTGGTCCTGATCTAACTAACTAACTAACTAATTTTATTATTTATGAGTCGCCCTCCACGAATGTGTTCCGGGCGACTTACACAGCTTGACATTTACAATACTAAAATATTAAAACATTAAAATATTAAAATGCTAAAATATTGGAATAGACAGATTCCAGGTCACCGATTATCACTCATGCATATGCTCTTCTAAATAGTGCCGCCAGAAATGAAGGCAGGTCAAGGATGGCTCTTTGGTCTGGCGGCAGAGAGTTCCACAGGACAGGGGCCACAATGGAGAAAGATCTCTGTCTCGTGGGCTCCAGATGAGCCTCTCTCAGACCCGGGACACAGAGAAGGTTCTCGTAGGCTGGCTATGGTGCTCTCAGATGGATCGGTGGTATCAGGCGGTATTTTAAGTATGTAGGACCCTGGCCCCGCAAGGCCTTAAATGTCAGGGTCAGGGTCTTATAAAGGATTCTGTACTTGACCGGCAGCCAGTGCAAATGCTGTAAGGAAGGCGTTATGTGACACCTCATTGGTGTTTTTGTGAGGAGCCTGGCGGCAGCATTTCAAACAATCTGAATCCAACATTGTTTCAGTCCACAGTGCTCTCTGGATATAGGTGAACTACAACTCCATAACCCAAGGTCAATGCCCACCAAACTCTTCTAGTATTTTCTCTTGGTTATGGGAGTTATGTGTGGGAAATTTGTGTCTTTCTGCCATTCCTGCCAGGATATCTATGTTGTGTTCATTGAAACAGGTCCAGGTTTCACACTGAGTGTATAAATACATTTATATGTATTATTACTGTGTTAGAGTGTCATTTTGTGTCATTTTGGTTGGTGGTGTGCCCCAGGATTTTGTAACTATAAAAAAATGTGCCGCAGCTCAAAAAAGGTTGAAAAACACTGGTTTAAAGAATATCAACTACTATCACAAAAGCGATCTGGAAGTAAAAAGAAAAATATATGTATTTTTTTCCTTTTCCCCTTTCTTTTTTCTCTTTTAATCTATTTCCCCCCTTTCTCTCTGGATGTTTTTGTTCTATTTATTCTATTTGTATTTTGTCTCTGTGTTAAATGTTATTGTTGGATCTTGATTATTTTCATCAATAAAAATCATTTTTTAAAAAGGTAGCAGACACCACCAGAACACACATCTCTGACTCATTTATCCTACTAGGGAAAGGGAAAGATTTCCCCTGACATTAAGTCTAATTGAGTCTGACTCTGGGGAGTGCTGCTCATCTCTATTTCTAGGCCGAAGAGCCGGGGTTGTCCCTAGACACCTCCATGGTCATGTGGCTGGCATGATTGCATGGAGTGCCATTACCTGCCCGCCGAAGCAGTACCTATTGATCTACCCACATTTGCATGTTTTCGAACTGCTAGGTTGGCAGAAGCTGAGGCTAACAGCGGGAGCTCACCCTTCTACCTAGATTCAAACCACCGACCTTTCACTCAGCAAGTTCAGCAGCTCAGCGGTTTAACCCGACGTTAGTATTCTAATAAAACTCAACACAAACATTTTTGAAAAAGTAATAAATTTATTTACAACTTTTCTGTCAAAACATTTCAACACTGCCAGGTCAGGGTGGGTAGGGCAGAGAGTAGTGCATTTAGTTTTGTAGAGGGGGCGGGAGTGGCGCTGGGAGACGGACAAGGAGCTCCTGAAGGTTCGCCTGCAGCCTGGCAAATGTGTTCTCGATAGCACTCACACGCTGCTCCACTGCAATGGAGAAAGAAAAGTACACACTCAATATTAAACACTGTCACCGTGGCCAGGCCCAAACATCATCCATTGTGCTGGCAGTACCATGGCTGTCCCCTTTGTTTCAAAGAGATAGCACATACATATTATTAATATTATTATTCTTAGCTTTATTTATATCCTGTCTTTATTCCCATTGAGTTCAGTAGTAAAAGCCCTGGTGGCGCATTGGGTTAAACCGGTGTACGAGGGCGGGTCAATAAGTCCGTGACTTTTTGAATGAAACACAGGTTTTTGGATTAAAAAATCATTTTATTTTTCAACGTCGCCTCCTTTGAGGCTTTGTCCAACGTTTCTCCAATCTTTTTATCCCTTCCAAAAAATAAGATTTGTCGAGGTCAGCAAAATAGGTATTTGTTTGTGAGATGATTTCATTGCTGGAGTCAAATCTCTTTCCACCGAGCCATTTCTTCAGGTTTGGAAACAAGAAATAGTCACTCGGGACTAAATCCGGAGAATATGACGGATGAGGGAGCAATTTGTATCCCAATTCATGGATTGTTGCCATGGCAACTGTGCATGTGTGCACCCTTCCATTGTCCTGGTGCAAAAGAACTTTTTTCTTGGCCAAATGCGGTTGTTTTTTTTTCCAAATCCTGATTAAATCGACCCAATAAGTTGGCATAATATTCGCCATTGATTGTTTTACCCCTTTGAAGGTAGTCAATGTGGATTGTACCAAGTTTGGTCCTGATCCAACATTGTTTCAGTCCACAGTGCTCTCTGGATAAAGGTGAACTACAACTCCAAAACCCAAGGTCAATGCCCACCAAACTTTTACAGTATTTTTTCTTGGTTATGGGAGTTCTGTGTGGGAAGTTTGTGTCTTTCTGCCATTCCTGCCAGGATATCTATGTTGTGTTCATCGAAACAGGTCCAGGTTTCACACTGAGTGTATAAATACTTTTAAAAACATATTAACTATATGTATTACTGTGTTAGAGTGCCATTTTGTGTCATTTTGGTTGGTGGTGTGCCCCAGGATTTTGTAAATGTAAAAAATGTGCCGCGGCTCAAAAAAGTGGTCTGTATAAAATAATAATTAATTAATTATTATTCTTAATAATAATAATAATTAATAATAATCTGTAGAACTGCACCCAACCCATAGCCAACAAAATTTATACAAATACATTTTAAAACATATTAACTATATGTATTACTGAGTTAGAGTGCCATTTTGTGTCACTTTGGTTGGTCGTGTGCCCCAGGATTTTGTAAATGTAAAAAATGTGCCGCGGCTCAAAAAAGATTGAAAAACACCGAAGTAGGAGATAAAGGTACCACATTAAGTGGAGACGCAAATTTTTACTGAATTATGGGGCCATGAAAGAACTCCAGGAACGCTGAGGAATGCGGAAAGAACAACAAGGGACGCTGTGAACGCTGAGAGATGAGGAGTGCGTCAGCTCCCCCTGTTGGCCAGAGTTTGCCTCTGTTCGTCTATGTGTGTGTATGTGGAAAACGGCAGGGATTGTCTGCTAAGTATGTGTACTAGGAATGGTTTAGAACCCAAAAATAGCAAATCGTAAATCAAAGGGGGAGATTTTTTTATTAGTAATAGGAAGACTTACAAAAATTTTCCAAAAGTTCTAAAATGTAACTTAATTACTAACGAAATTCGTTAGTAATTCGTATGCCAGAGCATGCGCATTCCAGATGGTTTTGGCCTACAACTCCCAGAAATCCTAACAGCTGGTAAATTGGCTGGGATTTCTGGGAGTTGTAGGCCAAAACTTGAATAAATCACACTGAATTCTAGATGGGACTCTCCAAATAGGAAGGAGGGAGGGAGGGGGTATTCTATTATTGGAAGCAGCAAAAAGGAGGAGGAGCCCCCTCGCTCCTCGCTGCCTCTCTCTCACCCCGATCCTGAGGGAGCGAGGGCCCAAGTTTGCCCAGGCTGGTCATATACCTACATTCCATGCACATGCAATAATACAGCAGTAATAACAATGGGTATAAGAATAGGTAAAATTCAAACCGAAGTATTTTGACTGGTCCCTGCCTCATGCGGTGCAAACCGGCTCTTCTCTGTGAGCCCGGGAAATTAGCCCGGAAAAGACAGCGTTTTCTGTTTGGGTGCACACACATACATATTCTTTGGGGGGGGGGGGGTTGCCGCAGAATCTTCTCTATGAGGCCGGGATTCTGCAACAAATCCCCCCTCCCAAGAATATGTATGTGTGTGCTCCCAAGCGGCAAACGCTGGCTCCTCCCCCCCCCCCCCGGCTAATTTCCCGAGCCCGTTTTGCATGAGGAGAGACCAGTAAGAATACTTCGGTTTGAATTTCACCTCTTCTTATACCCATTGTTATTACTGCTGTATTATTGCATGTGCATGGAATTAGGTATGACCAGTTGGATTACTTATAATATTAGGCAGTGGCACTTACAGTAGCATTCATTCTATTATACATTAGGTTGGTTTCTCACCTCAATACTCTTTGATGCCTTAGATCCTGGCTGGCAGGCAGGAGAGGCAGGGAAGCCTGGAAAAAAAGTAAACAGAGAGGATTACTCAGAAGTAACTCTGCACAGGAGGGCCCGTCATCCAAAGTGCCCGCCTTTGCAGCTTTACTTCTGAGTAATCCTCTCTGTTTACATTTTTTCCAGGCTTCCTTCCAGCCGAGCGAAGGAGCGAGTTTAGGGCTTGCCTTGCCATAATATTGGCAAGGGAGGCGGGAGGGTGGTGAGAGAGGAGGGTGCCCCCCCTTACGACCTAATAACGACACTTAAGAAAATCCTGGCCCCCCAAGTTCAAAAAAGAAAGTCCACTTCCTGGTTGGCGTTCCAGGTGCGGAAACGCTCGAAAGTAGGATTTCTTACGAATTTCTTACGAAACGAATCATTTTCATAACTTTTTTCTCATGCCTAATGTGTACCTGTAATCGGCTCTGAGTCCCCTTCGGGGTGAGAAGAGCGAAATATAAATAAGGTGTGTTCCGTCCTCCAGACGTTTCATGTGCATTGCCCCATAGTTTTGTTTAAAAAGGCAGCATTTATCCTTTTGCATTTTTTCCTGGGACTGTTCCAGGCACACTGGCACCCTGCCTGTTAATTATTAGCAGAGTTGCAGCCTGGTGCAGAATTTGCCGCCTAAAGCTCTGCAAATGTATCTCTTTAGTTGGTGTCCGCCCCTTTTTCTTCCTGGGGATTGGCCTCCATTTTGGAAAGTGCTGCAGTTCCTTTCAGAGAGGGAAGGAATTCAGATGTGTTTTTGGCCAGCCAGGATTGGCTCCGAAAGGGTCACCGTAAGTACTGCGTGCTAGCCTGCGTGCTAGCCTGCGTGCTGACCTGCTTGTTGAGTGGTGATTGCTACTTGCTTGACCAATAGCTGGGGGACTGCTGGAGCCAGATAGGTTTATGGTACCTTGCAGAGACTGGCTCTGCATGCTGTATAGGATAGACATCTGGTTACCAGCCCAGCTTCAGGTCACCTTTGGACTGGTCTTAGGTTTAGAGGGGGGAAGGAGTGGTTCCTTCAATCAAACAACCTAGGACCAGGGTGGGAAATGTCAGGTTTACTGCCATCCAAAGGGAAACAGTAGGAATCTTTTGAGTAACAACCCAAGGCATTTCCAGTCTGGTTTTTTTGAAACCATTAAGCTCTGTGCCAAGCCCTGAAAGACTTTGTTACTGAATAAACTGTTTGATTTTCAACTTTAATCTGGAGTGTTTTTTGGGTTGCCAGACCACCTAGCCTTTTCAGCAAGCACTCTGCAGTCCACCAGGTAGAAAGGACAACACATCTGCCAGTTTTAGTTTTAAACACACCTGGTGTGACGGCATAAAGTGTATTATTATTAGTTATGGTTTTATATTGTGTATTGATTGTGGTATCGAATCGCTGCCTTTGTTAGTCCCTCTGAGTCCATCCCCCCCGCCGGGGGGGGGGTGAGAAGGGGGGGGGGTAAAATGCTGTAAATAAATAAAAATCCTCTATCCCTTCTGGGAGCGCAGTTCCGATGAGTACAGGCCTATTGGCATGTTTTGTAACATGTAGTGCTCAGCTACTTGTTTAGTTTTCATAAAGTTTAGAGCGGATTCTCACTTCTTACCCCAGTGTTTCCCAACCTTTTTTGAGCCGCAGCACACTTTTTACATTTGCAAAATCCTGGGGCACACCACCAACCAAAATGACACAAAATGACACTCTAACACAGTAATACATATAGTTAATATGTTTTTAATGTATTTATATACTCTGTGTGAAACCTGGGCCTGTTTCAATGAACACAACATAGATATCCTGGCAGGAATGGCAGAAAGACACAAACTTCCCACACAGAACTCCCATAACCAAGAGAAAATGCTATAAGAGTTTGGTGGGCATTGACCTTGAGTTTTGGAGTTGTAGTTCACCTATATCCAGAGAGCACTGTGGACTCAAACAATGTTGGATCAGGACCAAACTTGACATGAATACTCAATATGCCCAAATATGAACGCAGATGGAGTTCAGGGGAAATAGACCTTGACATTTGGGAGTTGTAGTTGCTGGGATTTATAGTTCCCCTACAATCAAAGAGCATTCTGAACCCCACCAATGATAGAACTGGGCCAAACTTCCCACACAGAACCACCCAGGAGGCAAGAGGAGGTCTCTACTTGGGAGGTCCTGAAGGTTCGCCTGCAGCCTGTTCGCCTGCAGGCCTTCCCAATGCATGGAGAGGGAGAGACCTAGTAGACAACGGATGGGGAGGGGGGGTGTGTTTGTAATTTTGTGCCTTTATCGAGGTAGGTTTCTTAGGGTTTTTATACTTCAACACACTAGACTCTCCTCCCCCCCCCCTTCCCTGGAGGTTCAAATTTCCCACGGCACACCTGATGATCGCTCACAGCACACTAGTGTGCCCCGGCACACTGGTTGAGAAACACTGCCTTACCCATATGGGGCGTGGGCAGCAGGCACATACCTCTAGATGCCCATTGGCACTTTGGCAGCCCAACAGATCGAATTGCTTCTGTCTCTGCTCTGCCTCCTCTTCTTCATCCTCCTCCTCCGCCACTTTCAGGCAAAATACCTGGCTTTCATCAGCCACCGGGCCATCATTAAAATGGGTTTGGACTCCATACTCTCCTCCTGACTCAGGGATGCCACCTGCCGCTCTCTTTAAGGAGGTCTGAAATGTCTTTGTGTCCTTCTCAGGCCAAGGTTGAGGCAGTCCTGACTGATCAGTTTGTTGGCACCGAGATGCCACCGTGTTCAGGAATTCCTGCCAAAGCGACTCCCAGCACTTTTGGGATCCTTCCTCTGGTTCTTCCTTACATCGGACCGGGCCTTTTGTAAACCAGCCCAGCCCTGTAGTGTTTTCTTGGGCGACGGGAGGAATTTATTTCCTCTCTTCCGGTCCTTCCTTCATTTTGGGTGCTGATGCCTCCAGTTCATCCATTTCTCTTCCAAGCTGTGACTCCAAGACTAAAAAAAAAAAGAAAGAGTGAGCAGACCTGGCCATACAACAAAGTCTCACTTATCCAACCTTCGCTTATCCAACGCTCTGTATTATCCAACACTCTGCCTCCCACCTGGATCCACAGGTGAGGGAAGTGGAATGTATATTTATTATTTACCTATGGAATAATGTCCAGTGCGGGAGAAAGAAAGAACCTTTGTCTGTTTTGGTGCTAAATTCATAAATTACTACATAACGTTTCTATGTATTGAACGGCTTTCTGTCAATTTGTTGCAAAACGTGAGGTTTTGGTGCTTAATTTGTAAAATTGTAACATAATTTGACGTTTAATAGGCTTTTCCTTAACCCCTCCTTATCATCCAACATTTTGGCTTATCTAACATTCTGCTGGCTCATTTATAAAGGCTTAAAATAGTGTATAACTACTAAAATAATGTATAAATATTAAAAATAAATAGAGCATCCCTACATCGTGGTTTTTCACTTATTGCGGGAGGTCCTGGAACCTAACCAATAAGTCAGGGAACACTGTATTCCAAAATCCAAAAATAAAATAAAATCTGAAATCCCAAACATTTCTGATCCCAAGCATTTTAGATAAAGGGAGGCTCAGCCTTTATCTAAAATGCTTGGGATCAGAAATGTTTAGGATTTCAGATGTTAATTTTTTGGATTTCGGAATATTTATATATACATATATAGAGGGGGGGATTTCGGTGTGTGTGTGTATATATATATATATATATACAGTATATATATATATATAGAGAGAGAGAGAGAGAGAGAGAGAGGCTGAGCCTCCCTTTATCTAAAATGCTTGGGATCAGAAATATATATATATATGATTTCGTGTGTGTGTGTGTGTGTGTATATATATTCCAAAATCCAATAAAATAAAATCTGAAATCCTAAACATTTCTGATCCCAAGCATTTTAGATAAAGAAAGGCTCAGCCTCTCTCTCTCTCTCTCTCTCTCTCTCTCTATATATATATATATACACAGTATATATATACACACACACCCCGAAAACCCCCCCTCTATATATGTATATGTATATTCAAATCCAAAAATATATAATTATATATAGAGGGGGGGGGGCTGAGCCTCCCTTTATCCAAAATGCTTGGGATCAGAAATGTTTGGGATTTCAGATTTTATTTTATTGGATTTTGGAATATATATATATATATATATATATATATATATATATATATTCAAAATCCAATAAAATAAAATCTGAAATCCCAAACATTTCTGATCCCAAGCATATATATATATAGGCTGAGCCTCCCTTTATCTAAAATGCTTGGGATCAGAAATGTTTGAGAGTTCAGATTTTATTTTATTGAGAGAGAGAGAGAGAGAGAGAGAGAGAGAGAGAGAGAGAGAGAGAGATACACACACATACATATATACACGCATACACACACACACACACACACATCACAGAACCCTTGGCAATATCTATGGGCAAACAGGGTGCCTGCCTGCCACCTACATTACAGAGTTAATGCATTTTGACATTATTTTCAGTGGCACAGCTCAATGCTATGTGATGCTGGGAATTGTAGTTTGGTGGGGCCCCAGCCCTCTTTGGCAGAGAAGGCTAAAGACCTTGTAAAACTACAACTCCCAAGATTCTATGCCATTGAGTCATGGCAGTGAAAGCAGTATCAAAGTGCATTCATCCTACAGGGCAGCTGCAGCCCTGGGTTGCCTTGTTGCATGAGTGGTGGCTGGACTAGATGATCTCTGGGGTCCCCCTTTGGACTCTGCTGCCTTTCCGTGCCTGGCCACCCAACCCCCAAGCCGGCACCCCCCCCCCCCCTTTTATTCTCCCTCCAGATCCAAATGCCCTGCTAGGACTCCTTGATGTTGCACTCCTTGCTTTGATGTTGCACTCCTGGGGCCAATCTTGCAGTGCCTTTACCTTTGGGGATCTCTCCCCTGCTGCAGCATGTTCTGGGTCCTCCACCTTTCTCTCTGCCAAGGAGGGAAATCCAACCGGAAGAGGGCGCTCTTTTCCATAGGTTGTTGTTACAGCTCTAGGCAAAATAACAAGCTCAGTGTGCTTGACCCTTTCAGTTCAGCTTTGCAGCAGAAAGGCATGGCATGCTCCAGCCCAGGTGATGCCTGGTTTCAGCACCCATCAAGGGAATCTCAGTCCAATCACTTTTTGCAGTTTTGGACCTCAGTTTCATAGGGTAGAATCAATGCAGTTGGACCCTCTCCCTTGAACTTCCATGGCTCAATGCTATGGAGCAAAAAGTGGGCGCTAGACACAATATCATACGAAAGCTGACTGGCACAACCTGGGGATCACAACCAGACACAGTGAAGACATCTGCCCTCGCGCTTTGCTACTTTGCTGCTGAGAACGCATCCCCAGTGTGGAACACATCTCACCAGATTAAATTTACTTACTTAGGCGATCCCTCGTTGTCCGAGTAGGATTGTCCTCCAAGATCGGTGTCCGTAGGTGACTGTGGATCCCTATTCTTGATCTGCATCTTCCCCCGCAGTGAAGGCATTGGTTTCCAAGTGGAAGGCGGTCCTGGTCGGGGTTGGCTGGATGTGCCTTCCTCTTGGCACATTTCTTTCGCCCTCTATTCGTGCCTCTTCAAATTCTACAGCACTGCTGGTCACAGCTGACCTCCAACTAGAGCGCTCAAAAGCCAGGGCTTCCCAGTTCTATGCCATGGTTTTAAAGGTTGGCTTTGAGCTCATCTTTAAATCTCTTTTCCTGCCCTCCAACATTTCGTTTTCCGTTCTTGAGTTCAGAATAGAGCAACTGCTTTGGGAGACGGTGGCTGGGCATTCAGACAACGTGGCCGGTCCAGCGGAGTTGATAACGGAGGAGCATCACTTCAATGCTGGTGGTCTTTGCTTCTTCCAGCACACTGACATTTGCCCACTTGTCTTCTCAAGAGATTTGCAGGGTTTTTCAGAGGCAGCGCTGATGGAATCGTTCCAGTTGTATGTGACCAGGTTAAAACACTGGATGTGGCTATTTATTTATTTATTACTAGCTGTACCCGGCACGCGTTGCTGTGCCCTTTTTAGGAGATGCGAGAAAGTTCAATAATCCACGGTGTGCCCTCCTCTAAACTGCAGTTGGATGGAGTGTGGGTCATGGGGGGCATGGTGTGCCAAGTTGGGTCTTTATTGGTCTTGGTTCTGGGCCACAGTGGTCTGTGGGGAATGATGGGTTTTGAAGTACTACAAATCCCATTTTCCATGGTGGTACTTCAAGTCCCATCATGCATGGTCGGGGCTCTGTGTGCCAAGGTAGGTTACTGTAAATTCAGGCCATACACAATGTCCCATGAGCTGAGGCCTAGTTAGGAACAGCAAGTTAATGAAGCCTTACTGTCAATTCAGGCCATACACAATGTCCAATGAGCTGAGGCCTAGTTGGGAGAATCAAGTTAATGAAGTCTTACTGTCAATTCAGAGCGTAAACAGCTTCCCAGTAAGTGAGGGCTAGTTAGGGAAATCAAGTTAATGAAGTCTTACTGTCAATTTACACCCTTATTGGCAGCCAATCATGTTGTTCAGAATGTAGAGGCTGGGTGAGTTTTGGCTGCCCCAGAGGATGCTGGTAAATGTAGTTTTATTTTTACTCGTAGTTTTGGGGGCCTTTTAGGTTTTGGGGGGGAAAGTTTCTTTGCTACAAACGTACCTTGCTTGAGGCCTATTTCTGTTGGCAAGTATTGTGTTTCTGCGTTGTAAGGTTTCTTTGTTTGAGGTATACATCACATGACGTGAACCCATTTATATAATAGATTAACTTTATTTATACCCCGCCACCATCTCCCCGAGGGAACCTGGGGCGGCTTACATGAGGCCAAGCCCAATAACACATAACAAAACATTAGTAATTATACTCAGCTGCTCTGAGTCCCCCCTCAGGGGTTGAGAAGAGCGGGGTAAAATGCCATAAATAATAAATAAATAATAAAAAACAATACAATCAAAACTCAAACACAAGCAATAACAGACAATTTAAAACCAAATGTGAATGTTAAAATTTTGAAATAAACAAAAACACTGATGACACATGCCACATTATCACAGGATGTCTATGCCCAACAGCAATGGAGAATTACACTGTCTAGCCGGTATTGTACTACTTGACATCCGCCGGGAAGTAGCAGCCAGCGATTAAAGGACCAAGGCAGTGATATCTCCAGCCCATGCCCTGTTCGGATATCAGCCAGCATGCCGGCGACTTAAATCAAGAATAAACTATGTTGATTATTGGAAACATATTGACATTTAAGATTAGACTAATGATGTAATCGGAGCTGGACAGTTTTATCTTTAACTACTTAGATTCAAAAACATTTCACCTACTGATAACTCAGTTAATGTAATTTTATTGCTATGTATTTTTATTTTGAAATTTACCATTAGCTGCTGCATTTCCCACTGTCAGCTTATACTTGAATCAATACATTTTCCCATTTTTTTGTGGTAAAATTAGGTGCCTCGGCTTATATTCGGGTCAGTTTATACTAGAGTATATATGAGTAAATAGGTATTGTTCCGGTGGGAAGGTAAAAGCGTTTCATGTAGTCATGCCGGCCACATGACCTAGGAGGTGCCTACGGACAATGCCAGCTCTTCAGCTTAGAAATGGAAATGAGCACCCCCCCCCCCCGAGTCAAACTCGACTAGACTTAATGTCAAGTGGAATCCTTTACCTTTACCATGTTGTTTTAATATATGTATTTTATACTAATGTGTTTTATTATATTTATTTTGCTGTATATATTTTATGTTGATGTGTTTTTATTGCACTGGACCCCACGTCGAGCCATGAGGAGAAACAGGTAACAAAGAAAAAGTATTATTATTATTATTTCCCATTCTGCTCTACTAGACAGTAGGGCCAACCTGCAAAACAAAACAATTAATATAAATAATGCAAGCAATCTTTCTTTTTTTTTATTACAAAAACAGCTTTTATTTTTTTCTCACAGTGTGCCAAGGACTCTGTCCACACATGTGAAGATTTCCTTGTCTACATTAATAATAGGAATGACTACATTAAAATCCGAAACTAGAACTCATGTATACAGTTGCCCAGTGTGTACCCTTTTATGTTTTTTGAGATCGGAACTGGAGACAAAGCTTTTCGGACACTCTGAGCATTCGTAGGGCTTCTCGCCCGTGTGGGTGCGCTGGTGCGTGATGAGGTTGGCTTTCACACTGAAGCTTTTCCCACAGTAGGGGCAACTGTAGGGCTTCTCCCCGGTGTGCCTCCGCTGGTGCTGGACCAAGTGGGCCAGCTGGCTGAAGTTATTGCCGCAGTATGAACAGTTGTACGGCTTCTCCCCTGTGTGCACTCTCTTGTGCGTGAGAAGCCGGGAGTTAGTCACAAAGCATTTGCCGCACTCTGAGCACGGATAGGGCTTCTCCCCCGTGTGGGTTTTCCGGTGGATATTGAGGTTGCCCTTCTGGCTGAAACGCTTGCCACAGTCAATGCACTGATGGGGTTTCCCCGCGTGGTCGTTCTTCTCATGACTCGGGAAGGGCGACAGCCACATCACCCTTTCCCCACGCATTGCACTTTTGGACAGTTTATCTCCCTTGGGCACTTTCCAGCGGTCGGAGCTCAGCGGTAAAAAGTGTCCACACTCGTGTCCTCTCTTTTTGGCCTTACACCTGCAGCTACCATCCGGGATGTCAGGTAGGCTTTCGTCACGCCGTAATGAAGTAACACACTTGGGCAGCTCGTTTCCGAGCTGAGGTAGCTTATACGGCTGCTCTCCATATGATCTCTTTTGGAAGCGTTCGCCGCAGGGGGTACACCGTGGGGGCTTGTCCACGGTCTGCACTTTCTGATGCTTCAAGAAGCCAAAGCTCTGATGGAGACCATTTTCGGAACTGCTTTTTGCCCTCTTCTTCTGACCGATGGTCCCCTCTTGGAAGCTCCGTTTGTTTTCAGTTTCCATGGAGCAAAGGGCTTGCTTTGGGGCTTTCCCTGGATAGTTTTCTTGCTGATTCCCAAATATCTCTTTGGGTTCGGGATCCGGGAAAAGCTTCCCTGTGGTTCTGTCCAGAGGTAATCCCCATTCCATGGGCTCAGAGATTCCCAGCAAAAAGGCCGCTTTCTCTGCCTTATCCCACATGCGTTCTTCACGCCCTGTAATAAAAAGGATAATAGTTTCAAGAGTCATATATCCAAATGGTCAGGGGTTCATTTGTTCAGTCTCACAAGAGAGCCCTGCCCACCCAAGCCAGGTTAGCAATGCATGCCCACAAATAAACCCTCAAGCAGCTCACTGGAAGCAAAAAGACAATGATAAACAAAGGTCGAGCATCACTTATATCAAAATATGGAATATTCCAAAAGCTGAAATTGCCTACACAGGTGACAGAGATAGTAACATATTTGCTTCCTGATGACCTTCGTGACCAGCCTACTTTCGTGACCGGCTCTCCTCCCATGAACCAGCTCGAGCTCTTCGCTCCTCAGGGGAGGCTCTCCTTTTGCCCCTGCCAATCTCACAGACCCGGCTTGTGAGCACTAGGGAGAAAGCCTTCTCTTCTGTGGCCCCCCCGTCTTGGGAACTCCCTCCCGGGAGAGATTAGGAATGCCCCCTCACTGGAATCCTTTAAAAAACAACTGAAAACCTGGTTCTTCCACCAGGCCTTTGGAGATTAGACTCCCAAATGCCCCCGTTTTCACCGAGACCTCTTCTCCTCCTATATGATCCTCTATGTTTTGATACTATTTATTTATTTGTCACATTTCTATACCGCCCCTCTCAGCCCGAAGGCGACTCGGGATGGTTTACACAGGCAGTCTCTGCCCTCAATACAACACAGCAACAAGTCAACCCCCCAGAAAAAAATATAATAACAATTTAACAATTATAAACATAATATTCCAGCCTCAGCGTCATGTTGAAATCACTACTCCAGTTATCCCCCCCGAGTTTTTAAACACTTTATATGTTCATGTGGCTCGCCCCGTTGTTTCTGTTTTAGATTCACTTGTGTTGTTGTATTTGCAAAGATGTATTTTTTTCATTGTGTTTATTGTTGTTGTTTTTGTTTTTGATATTTTCTGTGATTTGTTGCTCGGGCATGGCCCCATGTAAGCCACTCTGAGTCCCCTTCGGGGAGATGGATGCGGGTTAGAAATAAAGTTTTTTTTAATTATTATTATATTATTTCATAAACACACACACTTTAGGTTTCTAAATATAATAGTTATAATATTCTGCAGATTTTGTGTTTCAATTTCAGTCCCATTTCCAAGACAGCACATTATCTATTATATAAAGGAGGTCCCGTCGTCGAACGACTGACAGAGACAGAGAAACCTTCCAAGGCAGAGACACCAAACTTGCCAACACAAATAGGCCTCAGGCAAGGAAGATTTTTAGCAAAGAAACTTTCCCCCAAAATCTAGAAGGCCCCCAAAACAACGAT
The DNA here is from genome assembly GCA_030556195.1 of Anolis apletophallus. NCBI lineage: Eukaryota > Metazoa > Chordata > Lepidosauria > Squamata > Anolidae > Anolis > Anolis apletophallus. The sequence goes on along the minus strand of JARBWK010000001.1, from coordinate 200,134,464 downwards.
ACAAAAAACTACATTTCCCAGCATCCACTGTGGCAGCCAGCGAAACCCATTGGCCAACATCAGTTACCATAGTAACGGTGGGCAAAGCCACTTAGAATGCTGAGTGAATTCAGTTGAGGGTTAAACTGCCACGGCCAAGATCTAGGAGGGAGACAAATAGGGCACCAGGGACACAGACACCACTGACAAACACATACCCCCAGAATAACACAAAAGTAATACCTACACACAACACAATACGCACATAACACAACCTTGCGTCTACTGCTCAACCCATTTGTATGCCATTCCTTCCTTCCACACAGGCATAAGCTGACCCAAAAGACAAGCCATGCCTCCTAAAAAAGAGCAGCATCGGACGACACACTCGCAACGCTACATACATCACACAAAAAGGGCAGAACAAACGCCAGAACAGAAAGACACTGCACTACACTAGCTTTTGCCATCACCATAAACAAGGCTCAAGGACAAACACTACAAATCTGTGGCATAGACCTTGACACAGAATGCTTCTCCCACAGACAACTCTACGTAGCGTGCTCCAGAGTTGGGAAACCACAGAACCTCTACATCAACACAGCAGACGGAAAGACAAAAAACATTGTATATCCACAAGCTCTGCAGAACGCCAGGAACAACACACACTGACAACTCCACAGGACTTCAACATCCCACCCACCAGAACAACCCACAACGACACAGCCATGATCCCACCAAGACCATAAGTAACATCAATTCTAACCCTTACATACTCAGACTTTCTCGCATCTCCTAAATAGGGCACAGCAACGCGTGCCGGGTACAGCTAGTGTACATATATGTAAGTGAGGTCTACCAAAACTCAAAACACTTCTTGTCCCAAGGATTTTGGAGACAGAACATCCAATGTTTAAAATATTGTTCTGACTGAATGAAAGTATTAAATTAATAATGCAGTTCCTTTCTTCGACACCCCAAATCTGCTGAGGGATCCTTCCGCCATGTTTAAGTTGCCATTCCACCAGCCACTGAGAGAGATGGAGCCAAATAATACAAACCGGCACTCTCCAGCAGCTGCTGCCAACAGTTGTTGAGAAACCCTTCCACCATTTTTAACTGTTTCAGTGCAGCCTTTTCCATTGGCTGCCCAGCTGAGTAGCGTTTTACTGAAAGCCTGATTCCACCGGGGCACCTATGGTCTCGTGCAGACCTGACCACCAGCGAGAGCAACGAGTGCTGCAATCAGATTGGCAGCTTCGCTGAGCTGCGCTCCACTCTGCCTTCCGTCCCACTGCCCAGCATCGACATAGAGAGGTCAGTGCAGCAGAGTCGCGCTACCATTTCCATCATTTTCCGTTACATGCTGTGACCTCGCTGCTAGCTAGCCATAGCCCAAAGTTATTTCAAGTTACTGATAGCTTACAGCAGGGGTGCTCATTAGGTGGCTCGCGATCGACTAGTTGATCTTCAGGCCTCACGAGCCGGATGCGGTGCTCCTGCCATGCGTGCACACACCCTGCGCGCATGCTCGCGCTCCTGCTGCTTGCTTCCGCTGTCGCGGTGCTTCTTCCACCTGCGGGGCATTGCCGGCGAGACAGGCAGATCGGAGCGCTCCCTCCGGAGGCCCTGTCTCGTGCTTCCTCCTTCCTTCATCTCGGGGGGGGGGGGGCACCCGAGACTAGAGCCCCTTCTCCTTCCGTGGGGTGGGTGGGCTTCATGGTGCCAGCCTTCTCCTTCGAAGGGAGAGGCAGCAGCAGCCCCTCTCCACGCTCACATCTACACACTCGCACCGACGCACTAGCCAGCGACACGCAACGCTCACAGCCCACGTGGGCGGGGCCCGCCACCCCTCCCACTCCGCATCCTCGCCTCCCTCTTCCTCCTTCTCTGTCTCTCTCTGTCTCTCTCTCCCCTCCTTCCTTCCTTCTTTTGCTGCTGCTACTGCAATTGCGGAGGATGGGATTTGCAGTTGACTTCCCATCCTCCGCAATTGCAGCAGCAGCAGCGAAAGAAGGAAGGAAGGAGGGGAGAGAGAGAGAGAGAGAAGGGGGAAGAGGAAAGAGGGAGGCGGGGACGCGGAGTGAGAGGGGAGGCGGGCCCCGCTCGCGTGGGCTGTGTGCGTTGCGTGTCGCCGGCCAGTGTGTGAGTGCGAGTGTGTGGATGGGAGCGTAGAGAGGGGTTGGAAGGTCAAAACACCTGGAAGGTCCAAGTTTGCCCATGCCAGCTTTTGACAGAGACCTCTTCCTCCCCCTTCGCACCCTTTCTTCCCCCTCCTGCTGAACACTTACTTTTTCTTCTCCACTGCCGCTTCTGCCGCCATTTTGATCCGAGGGGAGCAGTGTGAGCGTGTTCAGGAGGGGAGGGGGGAGGGAGGAAGACGTGACCCGTGCGGGCGCTACTGCGCAGACTTGCCCCAGAGCAAAGCGAGGCAAAGCGAGTAGAGCGAAGCTGGGAAGAAGGGAGCCCGCGTGGAGAAGCAAAAGTGTTCGGCAGGAGGGGGAAGAAAGGGTATTGGAGGTCCCAATTTCCCACGGCACACCTGATGATCGCTCACGGCACACTAGTGTGCCACGACACACTGGCTGGGAAACACTGACTTAGAGAATCCTAAAGAATTTTCTCAGGTGAAAATAGGGTGTTTGTTTGTTTGTTTTTTTAAATGTGGCTTTTCTACATTGATGGTGGACATGTGCCCCTAAACCGAGTGAATGTGGAGGGCTAACTGTATGTGATGTAAAACAGAATTCCCTATTTGGAAAAAAAAATTTTTTCCTGGTTTGAAAGTGTTATTTCCTGTTTAATTGTGTGGTATTTACTTTGAAAATAGTTGTTATACTCCAGAAACTTTGTTTTTGTGGCTGCCACAAACTAGACTGACTTGGTTGAGGCTCGATAAGATATTCACTGAAAAACTGTAGCAAAATGTGCTGCATGATATCCCGCAAAAACAAAGTTTTTGCCGTTTAATAAACTTTTACCATGTTTTATGATAGAACCAATTAGGAAAGGACATTTATAACCCAGGAACAAAAATCGTGTTACATAGTGATATCCTTTCAAGGAAAGTAACATTTGAACAAAAAACCATCATGACTGATCTGCAAGATATACCTTCTGGCTGCTCCTCTTGCTCTTCTTCCCCTTCTTCTCCATCCTCATCATCTCTGGAAAGGGAACTCTCCACACTATCCAAGGGATCCTGCTTTAATGTTGGGGAATTAACATAAGCTTCTTGAAGTAATCCAGACCCCTGAAATGTAAACAAGTATTATTAGTGAATGAAGCAGAGGCCCAGGGTGTAGACTAGATTTGGGCATTTCACGGCCCGTGGGCTGCATGTGGCCTGCCGGTCGATTCTGACCGGCCTGCATAAGGCTAATAGGATTTAGGAATGGCTGCCAACCGGCCTGAGCCCCTGAGCCAGCCAAAAGACAGTCCTGGTAGGATCCTCCTCTTGCTCTTCCTACAAACATGTGGATAGTCAGGAGGAGGAGCTGCGGAGGCAAAGCCACGTGGAACAAGAGACTCACCCTCTGTTCTCTCCTGCAAGGTGAGTGGACTTCTGCCTACCGGCCTCAATGCCTGGCCATCCCTGGGTGCCTCCAGGCTTCTCTCGCCTCCACCCGAGCTTGCGGGGGGGGGGGGTGTAGAAAAAACGGAGGCATCCAGGGGGCCTGGCCTCCGTCCCTAGGTGCCCCCGGCCTTCTCTCGCCTCCACCTTCCCTCCCTTTTCTTCTTTCCTTCCTTCCTTCCGTACCTCTTTCCTTCCTTCTCCCCTTTCTCTATCTTCTTCTTTGTCTCATTTCTTCCTTCTCTACCTCTTTCCTTGACTTTTTGCTTCCATCCTTCTTTCTTTCTTTCCTTCCCTCCCTCTCTCTCTCTCTCTCTCTCGTGTTTCCCTCCTCCCTTTGCCCCCTATTTCCTTCCTTCCTTACCCTTTTTCTTTCCTCCTCCCCTTCGTTCATTCTCTACCTTTTTCAGTCCTTTCCCCTTTAAGGATGCCTTGGGGGGAGGCTGAGGGTGTGTTTTTTATTTTGTTTTTATGGTGTCTGTTTGAGGCAAGTGGGAATGTTGCCAGCCCCTGGCCACCTTGATTAAGCACTGAATGGCCTTGCAGCTTCAAGGTCTGGTTGCTTACTATCTGTTTTTATATCTGTGGTCTAATGTCCAGGGAGGGAGAAAAAACTCTTGTCTCTTTGAGGCAAGTGGGAATGGGGAGCGGCTTAAAAAGCTGGGTATGTTTTGCCTGAAGAAGAGGAGGATGAGAGGAGACATAATATAAATACTTGAGAGGAAGCCATAGGGAGGAGGAAGCAAGCTTCCTTTCTGCTGCCCTGGAAACTAAGACACAGAACAATGGCTTCAAACTACAAGAAAGGAGATTCCCCCTGAACATTAGGAAGAACTTCCTGACTGTGAGAGCTGTTCAGCAGTGGAACTCTCTGCCTAAGATTATTATTAAAGAAATTCAATTGATATTATGTAGAATGTAGTTCAGCCTTTAGATGCGGCCCTCCATAATCTTTTTGGTTCTTGTGTGGCCCCATGGAAAAAATAATTGCCCACCCCTGGTGTAGACCCTGAAGTAAAAGAACGTGTCATAGAACCAAAGGTTCATTGAGTAAGAAGGTTCATTGAGTAAGAAGATGGCTCTTGAGTTCAAGAGCCATCGTATCCAGCCCCCTAATAGGCAGTAATAGACATGTTTGAACTGTGGTGCTAAAAGAAAATTCTGAGTGCCTTGGACCGCGAGAAGATCCAACCAGTCCATACTTCAGGAAATAATGCCTGACTGCTCATTAGAGGGAAGGATATTAGAGGCAAAGATGAAGTACTTTGGCCACATAATGAGAAGACAGGAAAGCTTAGAGAAGACAATGATGCTGGGGAAAATGGAAGGAAAAAGAAGAGGGGCCGACCAAGGGCAAGATGGATGGATGGTATCCTCGAAGTGACTGGCTTGCCCTTGAAGGAGCTGGGGGTGGCCAGGGGTGACAGGGAGCTCTGGCGTGGGCTGGTCTATGAGGTCACAAAGAGTTGGAAGTGACTGAACAAATAAACAACAACAACACTGAAAGAAACAGGAAAAGACTCTAAAATGTATAGGTGTAACTAGCAACTTCTTTCAGGCCTTGGAACTACAACTACAACTACAGTTGGTCCTCTACTTTTGGGATGTGATTAATAAGGCAGTTCTAGAAGCTGACTAAAGCACCAGGAATGTGGCGCAGCTGGCTGGCAGTCAGCTGCATAAGATCTCTACTAACCACAAGGTCATGTGTTCGAGGCCTGCCCGGGTCGGGGTGAGTGCTTGACCATTTGTGTAGCTCGTTGTCGACCTTTGGAACCCGAAAGACAGTTGCATCTGTCAAGTAGGAAATGTAGGTACCATGTTGTGGGAAGGCTAATTTAGCTAATTTATGAGGCCATAAATCTCCAGGAAGTGTGTAATAGGAGTGAAGGAGTGTGACAGCTCCCCCTGGTGGCCAGAGGCTGAAATGTGGAATTTCAGATTGAGTGGAATTGTTTTAATGGCGATGTGGTTTTATGCTGGGTTTTTATGTATTTTAATATGTTGTTCTAGTTGTTTTTAAATTGTATAGCATTTAATCTTTGTTGTTATGCTGGTCTGAGTCCCTCGATAGAGGTGAGAAGGTCGGGGTACAAAGGTTTTTAATAAATAATAAATAAATGTTAAATTGCCTCTGAGTGTCTTGTTTTGCATGTTTGAATGTCAAAGGGCATTGAATGTTTGTCTGTATATGTGCATTGTGATCCGCCCTGAGTCCCCTGCGGGGTGAGAAGGGCGGAATATAAATACTGTAAATAAGTAAATAAAGAGGTATGCTTCAGGACTTGGAGCACATGTGCCAAATACAAGGCCTGTGGGCTGAATCTAGCCCGCATTGTCATTCTATGTAGCCCATCAGGCTTTTAATGCCAGGGCAACATAATTACATTTATACTAGGCCTCTTCAAGCCGAGGCCCTCTGGGTATCTGCGCTTCCAATTCCCAGAAGCCCCAGTCAGCTTGTTCAATGGTCTGGAATTCTGGGGCCTGAAATCCAAGACACCCGGAAGGCTGCAGCTTAAAGAGGCCTGATGTATAATCTTACAATTACAAACAGCCTTTGGAAGGCAGCTATGAGGCTGATGTAGCCCTTGGTGAAAATTAGTTTGACACCCCTTATATAGCTATTCCTAGAAAGTTAAAATCCCAAGTTAAAATCAATAGCCATTTTATTGTGTGTGCCCCCCTCCAATTTTGTGAGGGTTCTGTGCCCCTAAACCCCATCAAAGGTGGACAGATTACAATCCTTCTGCCACACTCTGGTTACATCCCGTATAGACTACTGCAACGCTCTCTATGTGGGGTTGCCTATGAAGACTGCCCGGAAGCTGCAATTAGTCCAGCGCGCAGCAGCCAGACTACTAACGGGAGTGTGGTACAGGGAGTGCACAACTCCCCTGTTGCGCCAGCTCCACTGGCTGCCAATTAGCTTCCGAGCACAATTCAAAGTGCTGGTGTTGACCTACAAAACCCTATACGGCCCCGGCCCAGTTTACCTGTCCGAACGTATTCTCCCCTATGAACCGTCAAGAGTGCTAAGATCATCTGGAGAGGCCCTGCTCTCGGTCCCACCACCTTCGCAGGCGCGTCTGGTGGGCACGAGGGACAGGGCCTTTTCTATGGTGCCAACCCAGGGGTTCTTGGCAGACACTGATTATCTGGATCCGGCACAGTCTGGCTTTAGGCCGGGGCATGGGACTGAGACAGCCTTGGTCGCCTTGGTAGATGATCTACGCCGGAACTTGACAGGGGAGTGTGTCCCTGTTGGTTCTGCTGGACCTCTCAGCGGCTTTCGATACCGTTGACCACGGTCTCCTTCTGGGTCGCCTTGCAGATATGGGGCTTGGGGGTACTGCATTGCAGTGGCTCCAATCCTTCCTGGAAGGTCGTACCCAGAAGGTGTCATTGGGTGACACCTGTTCGGCTCCACAGCCGTTGTCCTGTGGAGTCCCTCAGGGTTCAGTACTGTCCCCGATGTTGTTCAACATCTACATGAAACCGCTGGGAGAGATCATTCGGAGTTTCGGAGTAAGGTGTTATCTGTACGCAGATGATGTCCAGATCTGTCACTCCTTCCCACCTGTCACCAAGGAGGCTGTCCAGACCCTGAACCGGTGCTTGGCTGCTGTGTCGGACTGGATGAGGGCTAGCAAATTGAAACTAAATCCAGACAAGACAGAGGTCCTCCTGGTCAGTCGTAAGGCCGAACAGGGTATAGGGTTACAGCCTGTGTTGGACGGGGTTACACTCCCCTGAAGACGCAGGTTCGCAGCTTGGGAGTGATCCTGGACTCAGCGCTGAGCCTGGAACCCCAGGTCTCAGCGGTGGCCAGGGAGCTTTTGCACAGTTGAGACTCGTGCGCCAGCTGCGCCCGTACCTTGGGAAGTCTGATCTGGCTACGGTCGTCCACGCCTGGTCACATCCCGAATAGATTACTGCAACGCACTCTACGTGGGGCTGCCTTTGAAGACAGTTCGGAAATTGCAATTAGTCCAGCGGGCGGCAGCCAGACTACTAACGGGAGCTACATACAGGGAGCACACTACCCCTGCTGTGTCAGCTCCACTGGCTGCCTGTCCACCCGGGCTCAATTCAAAGTGCTGGTTTTGACCTTTAAAGCTCTATACGGTTCTGGCCCAGCTTACTTGTCCGAACGCATCAGCCGCTACGTCCCCATCCCGTAACCTAAGATCATCCGGGAGGCCCTGCTCTCGCTCCGCCGACCTCTCAGATGCGGTTGGTGGGGACGAGGGACAGGGCCTTCTCGGTGGTGGCCCCCGCCTGTGGAATGCGCTCCCACGGAGATACGGTCCACCTCATCCCTCCTGACATTCAGGAAGAAGGTGAAATCCTGGCTCTGGGATCAGGCGTTCCCTCACCAGCACTAGGCAGCATGTGAGACGGAATTTTAATGGGAGGGAGGAAGAGGGTCAATGTTTCTAGGGTTGAATACTGTTTTAATTGGAATGATTGTAGATGTGTTGAGGGATTGTATTTTAATGCCTTAATGTTTTAATGGGTTGTGGGGTTTGGGGTTTTACGCTGTTGATGTGGCATCGAATTGTGCCTGCTGTAAGCCGCTCTGAGTCCCCCCTCGGGGGTTGAGAAGAGCGGGGTAAAATCCTGAAATAAATAAATAAACCCGGCTGTGGAATTCCCTCCCAAATGAAATTAGATCCGCCCCCTCCCTCCTGACTTTTAGGAAACGGGTGAAAACGTGGCTGTGCAATGAGGCCTTCGCAGAATAAAGGAGGAGATCGCGAAGCGACTGAAGTCGATAACCACTTGATACGGACCGAATATATGGGTTAAGTTGGACTTGACTTTACTTTGGCGAAAGGCTTTTTAAATGTATTTATTGTATTTTATTGTAAATTTATGATGCTTTTAGATTTTAAATGTTAGCATTGAATACTTGCTGTTTGCCGGTCTGAGTCCGTCTTCGGAGGTGAGAAGGCCGGGGTATAAAAGTTTTAAATAAATAAATAATGAATAAATAAAGCAATTTCCTATGTTTGGAGTCTTTACCTTTTGTCTATGGTTCTCGGCCTCTTGCAGCCTAAAGAGGAAGCTTTCAGCCAAGGACACAGCTTGGGCGCAAGTGGCAGGCCCGTTTTCACACACCCAGATCTGCATCTCCAGGGGTAGGATGGTCAGGAACTGCTCCAGGATCACCAGGTCCACAATCTGTTCCTTGGTGTGCCCCTCCGGCACTAGCCACTGGCGGCAAAGTTTCTGCAGTTCATTCAGGACTGCCCGGGGTCCTTCGATCTCCTGGTAACAGAAATGCCGGAAGTGCTGTCGCTTGATCTCCAATCTGTCTGAGTTGGCCTCCTCTGGAATCTCTTCCTTCACTCTTGAGGAACTTTCCGAGCTTCCACAGGCCTCTTGGGTTTTTCGGTCAAGGCCTGGCAATGTATGCATTGTCGTGGCACCCCCTCCTCCTCCTCCTGGCCACCAACTGGCTCCTTTTATTGTTCGATAAGAAGCCTTAAATGCCTTCATATCCTCACTTGAGAGAGGTTCGAATAGCCGCGATGGTCTCCATACAGAGTAAGGAGACAGCACTGGGTTGGCATCCTTTTTTGGGTGTTGAGCATCTGGCTGGGGTTTCAGTCTCCCATCCCAGGCTCGCTTCTTCTGAGGTTGAGCCGTCCTACTCAACTTCTCTTCCAGGGCATCTCTATGGAAAGCACGTGGCTCTCTTCCTGCGTGTTCTTCTCTATGACCTGGTCCCAGCAGGCCACCCTCGGCCATTTTCCCTCCTGTCTGCGCCACCAGAGCTGGAAAAGTAAGGACAGTATTGGTAGACTCATTGGTATGCTTAATATACACTTCAACCCACCACAGTGTATCCCCCTTTTCTGCAGGACCAAATTACAGCCAGCCCTGTGCAAAAATGAAAAACTGTGGATCAAGTAATTGAATTTTTTAAAACCTAAGACAACTATCAGCAGCCAGGTTACTAACTAGAACGACTTACAGGGAGCGGTCAACCCCCCTCTTTAATTTATTTACTTACAGTATTTATATACCGCCTTTCTCACCCCTGAGGGAACTCAAAGTGGTTTACACATAAAATGGCAAAATTCAGTGCCTTACATTGGGCACCGATACAAAGCCAATACAAACAATTACAATAGTAAAACCACAATAAACATAAATAATAATTAAAACAAGACATCAACAAGCATTAAAAAAATAAAACAGTCTCATCAGTCGAATTGCTGTTCCAGTCACTGTCCCTCAAACCCAGGGCTGCCCAGGAAGTCGATCGCGATCGACTGGTCGATCCCGGGACCGAAGGAGGTCAATCCCAGCCGGATGGGGCACTTCTAGAGGGGGCGGAGCCATGCCGCGCCAAGCCCCGCCCCCTCCCCTGGTTTCAGCGCTACCACAGCTTCTCCAGGCTTGAGGAGGGTAGTGCCAAGCCAGTAGTGGCTAGTTATGCTATCACTGGCTTGGCACTACCCTCCTCTAGCCTGGAGAAGCTGTGGTAGTGCTAAAGCCAGAGGGGGAGGGGGCGGAGCCATTCCGCGCCAAGCCCCACCCCCTCCCCCTCCTTCAGCGCTACCACACCTTCTTCAGCCTTGACGAGGGTAGTGCCAAGCCAGTAGTGGCTAGCTATGCCACCACTGGCCTGGCACTACCCTCCTCTAGCCTGGAGAAGCTGTGGTAGCACTAAAGCCAGAGGGGGAGGGGGCGGAGCCAGGCCGCACCAAGCCCCGCCCCTCCCCCAGCTACAGCTCTACCACAGCTTCTTCAGCCTTGAGGGGGGTAGTGCCTAGCCAGTAGTGGTTAGCTATGCCCCCACTGGCTTGGCACTACCCTCCTCAAGCCTGGAGAAGCTGTGGTAGAGCTAAAGCCAGGGGGTGGAGTCATGCTGCGCCAAGCCCCGCCCCCTTCCCCTGCTCCGCCCTGCTTCTCTCTCAGTAGATCTTTCTGACTTGGTTTTATTATAAGTCGCTCGCATGTTGAAAAAGTGTGGGCACCCCTGCTCTAAACAGTACATACGTCTACTGTCCAAAGGCCTGGTTCCAGAAGCATAATTTTATTTTTTTTCTAAAAGCCAGGAGGGAGGGAGCGGATCTTGCCTCATTTGGGAGTGTATTCCATAGGCAGGGGGCCACAGCCGAGAAGGCCCTGTTTCTCATCCCCGCCAGACGCATTTGTGCTATCGATGGGAGCGAGAGCAGGGCCTCCCCGGATGATATTAGATTACGAGGTGGGACGTAGGGGTGGATGCGTTCGGACAAGAAAGCTGGGCTAGAACCGTAAGGAGCTCCATTGGCTGCCATTCATTTTCCAGTCCCAATTCAAGGTGCAGGTTCTTACCTATAAAGCACTTAACGGTTTGGGACCTGCCTACCTGCGTGACTGCATTTCTGTTTACGAACCCATGTGATCTCTTCGATCATTTGGAGAGGCCCTGCTCTCACCCCTGCCCCCTTCGCAGGCGCTATTGGTGGGGCCGAGGGAGAGGGCCTTCTCTATGGTGGTCCCCAACTCTGGAACTCACTCCCCAAGGATATCAGACAAGCCCCCACATTGGCAGTCTTTAGGAGGAGCCTGAAAATGTGGCTGTTCCAGTGTGCCTTCCCTGAATAAAGTAAACAATGCCCTGCTCTGACCAATTCCCTGCAAAATGTCCTCATAAGCACTTTAACTACCCGTTGGGTTGATCTCCCTACATTATCCTTTAAAACCGTCCTGCTTAGATACATCATACCTCTGTTCGCACCCAGTGTTTACTTTAAAATTTTAATATATTACATCTGGCCCGGCCATAAGGTTTTAATTTTTTGTGTGTTATTGCTTATATGTGAGTTATATTAATTGTACTCTTTTATTTGCTTTCTGCTTTGTTGTTTTATTGATGTTGTTGTTGGGCTTGGCCTCATGTAAGCCGCTCCGAGTCCCCTTGGGGAGACGGTGGCGGGATATAAATAAAGTTTTATTATCATCATCATCATCTCTTTTGCAATTTTTAGATCCCTTAAGCACAGTTTTACAGTCAACTTATGTGGAAGCTGACTAAAGAAGTAGATTAGTGGACCTAAGCAAAGGTTTCCCCTGATATTAAGTCTAGTTGTGTCTGACTCTGGGGTGGTGGTGTAGTGCTCATCTCTATTTTTAGGCCGAAGAGCCGACGTTGTCCATAGACACCTCCAAGGTCATGCAGCCAGCATGACCACATGGAGCGCTGTTACCTTCTTGCAGAAACTGTACCTATTGATCTACTCACATTCTGCTAGGCTGACAGAAGCTGGGCCTAACAGGAGCTCATCCCATTCCCTGGATTTGAACCGCCAACCTTTTGGTCAGCAAGTTCAGCGGCTCAGCAGTTTAAACCGCTGTGCCACCTTTAAATGACCTAGAGCAGGGGTGCTCAGAATGGTGATCGGGATCACCAGGGTGATCTTCAGGCCTTATCCTGGTGATCCTCAGGCCCCTGACCAGGTTTTTTGCTGTTGGTCCTCTTCAGCGCCCCTGCACGCTGCAAATAAGTCCTCCGTCGTTGCTCCTCCCCGCTCCCTGCTCGCGCGCCGCCTCCAAAAGCTCCAGAGTCCAAGAGGCAGAATGGGCCCCCTCTTTTGGATTCCTCCTCCTCCCTCCGTCCTTCTCCAGCCACTCAGAGTCGTAGGAGACCAAAGGGGGCGGGCCTGGATGACGCAATGCATGGCTGGCCCCGCGCGCATGCGCAGAAGCGCCCATTCTGCCTCTCGGACTTCTCGTGAGCTCTTGGAGGCAGCACGCATGCTGGCGGCGTGGAAATAGGAGCAACAACGGATGAGGAGAAGAAGGATGCTTTGGGGTCATTTCCTTACCGCATCTCAAAGGTCGGTCTTTTTACTTTGGGGTGGGTGCTTGATGTTGTCGTTGTCGACAACGCAGAAAGAACCGCAACTTGGAAAAAACATCACCCAAGGAGACTTTCTGCTGCGCTTTCTGCAACCGAACTTGCCTATCTCAGATTGGCCTTTTTAGTCATCAACGCGCTTAAAAAGCGTGGGATGAGTCCTTCCTGAATCTTCGTTCGCGAAGTAATGCCGAGAGAGAGAGGGTGCTTGATTGTTCTGTGGCATGTCTCTTTGTTTATTTTTAATGTTTAAAAATGGCCTTTTAGCTCCAAAGCCTCTCTGCTTGCTTTGTTCCTTGAGAAATATATGTTGGGGAATATGGAAATGTGGGAGAAATGGGGTGGTTGGATGTATTTATGCATGCCCCTTTGTTTACCTTGCTGAGTATTAAATGGCCTTGCAGTTCGAAAGCCTCTCTTCTTACTTTCTGGCTGATAATATGTGTGGTAATATGGCAGTGTGGGAGAAATGGGGTGGTTGGATGTATTTTTATGCTCTGTTTTATATTGTTGTTATTAAATTGAAATGTTGATGTTTTACAACTTCATTTTATGTAAACTGCCCCGAGCCTGCTGGAAGGAGCGGTACATAAAAATGAATAATAAATATAAATAAATAAATAAGAAAATAGTTGTACGTTTTACATTTCTGGGCAGGTGATCTTTGGGACTTGGTTTTTTAATCAGTAGCTCCTATGCTGAAAAAGTGTGAGCACCCCTGACCTAGAGGTTCCTAAAATGTATTTATTTATTTATTTATTTATTTAAAACGTTTGTACCCCGACCTTCTCACCTCTATCGAGGGACTCAGGCCAGCATAACAGCAAAAATCCAATGTTATACAATTTAAAAACAACTACAACAACATATTAAAATACATGAAAACCCAGTATAAAACCACATCGCCATTAAAACAATTCCACTCAATCTGTAAACGTGGTCATACATTCAGACAATAGCCAATCTCAGCCTATTCTGGGAAGGCTTGGTTCCACATCCACCCGCCTCCTAAAGGACAACAGAGAGGGGGCAGATCTAGCATCACTTGGGAGAGAGTTCCACAGCCGAGGGGCCACCACAGAGAAGGCCCTGTCTCTCGTCCCCACCAGCCGCGCTTGCGAAGCCGGTGGGACCGAGAGCAGGGCCTCTCCGGAGGATCTTCGGGTTCTTGATGGTTCGTAGGGGAGAATCCGTTCGGACAGGTAAACTGGGCCAGAACCGTATAGGGGTTTTTTTTAATTAAAAAAAAGATATTCTCTCTAGAAATCCCTAAGTCCTCAGCATGACTGCAGATGTTGATTACAGAATCGCACTGGAGGACTTAGGTCCCTTCTACACTGCCATATAAAATCCTAGCTATTTGCTTTGATAATCTGGATTATATGGCAGTGTAGAAGGGGCACTAGATTCCTAGAGAGAACTGTACCTCAAAACCTGCCAGCATCCATACAACCCCTCTCAGCTGTAAAGACTAGACTTGGAACCCATTATTTCTATCCCAGTCATACATGACATCACAAAGATGCTTTGACAGAGATATACTAAAAAAAGTAACTTTCACAAAGTCTGGGAACCAGAGCTGTTCCACAATGAATTAAAAAGTTCCTATCTTCTGGACAGGAAACCAGTGGGTAAAATATTATACTTACTTTAAAATGGAAGTTAAAAAAAGATGGCCTTGAAATAATGATTGCATGACTTTGCTCTTTATCATATTTTGGGTATTTTAACCGAGAGTGGGACTAAAAATTATGACTTAGATCGAACCAAATATTGTATTGACCATTAGATTGCCAGGTTATCAAATTCAGAAATATTCTAAACTCAAAAGAGGGGAGTGTAAATCAAAGTTGCGTCATATCTCGGTGCCAAATAAAACTATTGATTTTGTTTAACACCGGGAATGTGGCGCAGCTGGCTGGGAGTCAGCTGCATAAGATCTCTACTGACCAGAAGGTCATGAGTTTGAGGCACACCTGGGTCGGGGTGAGCTCTCGACCAATTGTGTAGCTTGTTGTCTGTCTAAATATGTTGTATGTCTATGGCATTGAATGTTTGCCTGTATATGTTCATTGTGATCCACCCTGAGTCCCCTGCGGGGTGAGAAGGGCGGAATATAAATGATGTAAATAAATAAATAAATAATAAATAACTTTGTTGTTGTGTGCCGTCAAGTCATTTCAGCTGCTCTGGAGACAAAGACGTGGCACCATAGATTCAAACTACAGGAAAAAAGATTCCACCTAAACATTAGGAAGAACTTCCAGAGAGTAAGAGCTTGTCGGCACTGGAACATCCTGCTGCCTGGGAGTGTGGCAAAGTCTCCTTCTTCAGAGGATTTTAACCAGAGGCTGGATTGCCATGTGTTGGGTCGGGGGGGAGGGGGTGCTTTGATTTTGGGTCCCTGTCTGGCAGAGTGGAGTTTGGACTGGATGGCCCTTGGGGGTCTCTTCCAACTCCAGGATTCTACTGCAAGGTTTTCTAAGACTGAGAGTGTGTGAATTTCTTAAGGCCATCCAGTGGGTGTCTATGGCCAAGGGGAGAATCGAACCCTAGTCGCAAGAGTGGTAGTTCAACAGTGCCGGCTCCTATAGATAAAATAGCTCTGCTTTTCCTTTAAAAAATAGCCTATTTTCCCTTCAAAGTTGCTCTGTCAACTTCCATCACAAACATTTTATCACTGCAAGGACCAAATGCAACATGCCTTGATTTGTCTGAAAAGATCCGATCATTCCAAATGAATCCGCCCTGAGTATAGTAAATAAATATAATAGTACATTTATTTTTTATTTATTACTTCAATTTTATATAACGCTCCATCCCAACAGGCTCGGGGCGGTTTACATAAGGCAGTGTTTCCCAACCAGTGTGCCGCGGCACACTAGTGTGCCGTGAGCGATGATCAGGTGTGCCGTGGGAAATTGGGACCTCCAAAAATACAGTTCCTGCCTACTTACACACTAATAACTCAAGAATCAGGAAAGGATGAATTTCAAATATGTATATTGTAACTTTCAGATAAGTATATCATCTAATCATTCAACAATGTATAAATCATATGGTTCGTCTAAAGGCGCATGGAAACAGAGTATCAGCACAATAAACAATCAAATCCGCATTACTCACAGTACCCGTTGGCTGGATAATATAACACAAAGTCAAATATATATCACAATGATATTTGTGTCCCAAATATCCTGGGCCCGATGGTTCAATTCCATTGTTGCAATTTTCTTTGATGATTGACTTCACTACCGGGACACAAATATCATTGTGATATATATTTGACTTTGTGTTATATTATCCAGCCAACGGGTACTGTGAGTAATGCGGATTTGATTGTTTATTGTGCTGATACTCTGTTTCCATGCGCCTTTAGACGAACCATATGATTTATACATTGTTGAATGATTAGATGATATACTTATCCGAAAGTTACAATATACATATTTGAAATTCATCCTTTCCTGATTCTTGAGTTATTAAATTGGGACCTCCAAGACCCTTTCTTCCCCCTCCTGCCGAACACTTTTTCTTCTCCACTCGGGCTCCCTTCTTCCCAGCCTTGCTCTGCTCGCTTTGCCTCGCTTTGCTCTGGGGCGACTCTGCGCAGTAGCGCACGCACGGGTCATGTCTTTCTCCCTCATCCCTCTCCTCCTGAACACGCTTACTCTGCCCCCTTGGATCAAAATGGCGGCAGAAGCGGCAGTGTAGAAGAAAAAGTAAGTGTTCGGCAGGAGGGGGAAGAAAGGGCGCGAAGGGGAAGGAAGAGGTCTCTGTCGGAAGCTGGCATGGGCAAACTTGGACCTTCCAGGTGTTTTGGACTCCAACTCCCACCATTCCTAGCAGCCTCAGGCCCTTTTCCTTTTTCCTCCTCAGCCACTTAAGCAGGAAAGGGCCTCAGGCTGTTAGGAATGGTGGGAGTTGAAGTCCAAAGCACCCAGAGGGCCGAAGTTTTCCCATGCCTGCTTTAGGAACCTTAAAGTGGTGAGCCTCCTTCCAACATTGTGATTCTGGATAGAAAACAAACAACAACGTAACATAACATTGTTTGAGTCCACAGTGCTCTCTGGGTGTAGGTGAACTACAACTTCCAAACTCAAGGTCAATTCCCAAGCAAACCCTTTCAGTACTTTCTGTTGGTAATGAGAGTTCAATATGCCAAGTTTGGTTCAATTTCATTGTTGCAAGAGTTCAGGATGCTCTTTGATTGTGTGTTAACTATAAATCCCAGAAACTGTAACTCCCAAATCTCAAGGTCTATTTCCCCCAAACTCCATCTGTGTTCACATTTGGGCATATTGAGTATTCATGCCAAGTTTGGTCCTGATCCAACATTGTTTCAGTCCACAGTGCTCTCTGGATATAGGTGAACTACAACTCCAATACTCAAGATCAGGGGTGCTCAGAATGGTGATCGGGATCACCAGGGTGATCTTCAGGCCTTATCCTGGTGATCTTCAGGCCCCTGACCAGGTTTTTTGCTGTTGGTCCTCTTCACGCGCCCCTGCACGCTGCAAATAAGTCCTCCGTCGTTGCTCCTCCCTGCTCGCGCGCCGCCTCCAAAAGCTCCAGAGTCCAAGAGGCAGAATGGGCCCCCTCTTTTGGATTCCTCCTCCTCCCTCCGTCCTTCTCCAGCCACTCAGAGTCGTAGGAGACCAAAGGGGGCGGGCCTGGATGACGCAATGCATGGCTGGCCCCGCGCGCATGCGCAGAAGCGCCCATTCTGCCTCTCGGACTTCTCGTGAGCTCTTGGAGGCAGCACGCATGCTGGCGGCGTGGAAATAGGAGCAACAACGGATGAGGAGAAGAAGGATGCTTTGGGGTCATTTCCTTACCGCATCTCAAAGGTCGGTCTTTTTACTTGGGGGTGGGTGCTTGATTGTTCTGTGGCATGTCTCTTTGTTTATTTTTAATGTTTAAAAATGGCCTTTTCGCTCCAAAGCCTCTCTGCTTGCTTTGTTCCTTGAGAAATATATGTTGGGGAATATGGAAATGTGGGAGAAATGGGGTGGTTGGATGTATTTTTGCATGCCCCTTTGTTTACCTTGCTGAGTATTAAATGGCCTTGCAGTTCGAAAGCCTCTCTTCTTACTTTCTGGCTGATAATATGTGTGGTAATATGGCAGTGTGGGAGAAATGGGGTGGTTGGATGTATTTTTATGCTCTGTTTTATATTGTTGTTATTAAATTGAAATGTTGATGTTTTATAACTTCATTTTATGTAAACTGCCCTGAGCCTGCTGGAAGGAGCGGTACATAAAAATGAATAATAAATATAAATAAATAAATAAGAAAATAGTTGTACGTTTTACATTTCTGGGCAGGTGATCTTTGGGACTTGGTTTTTTAATCAGTAGCTCCTATGCTGAAAAAGTGTGAGCACCCCTGCTCAAGATCAATGCCCACCAAACTCTTATAGTACTTTCTCTTGGTTATGGGAGTTCTGTGTGGGAAGTTTGTGTCTTTCTGCCATTCCTGCCAGGATATCTATGTTGTATTCATTGAAACAGGCCCAGATTTCACACTGAGTGTATAAATACATTTAAAAACATATTATCTATACGTATTACTGCGTTAGAGTGTCATTTTGTTGGTGGTGGGCCCCAGGATTTTGTAAATGTAAAAAATGTGCCGCGGCTCAAAAAAGGTTGAAAAACACTGATATAAGGCAACATTAACAATAAAATACACTAAAAAAAACAATAAAAACAATGCTAAAACCAACAATCCTCAGCTTTGGCAAAAATATTTGGATGAATATAAGATTTACATGTTGCCTCGGCAACATGTAGCAACGCAGTTTATTGTTGTTATATTACACCACGCTACACCATGCTTCAAGTCAAAATTTAATTTATTTGTAATTGGAAATAGATATTTATACATCTATATAATTACATATTCCTTTTCTGATTAATCACTATGCTTTAATTATGTTCAATTTGCAACAATGAAAATACAGGGTTGCTGTGAGTTTTCCAGACTCTATGGCCATGTTCCAGAAACATTCTCTTTCTGACGTTCCGCCCACATCTATGGCAGGCAACCTCAGAGGTAGTGAGGTCTGTTGGAAACTATGCAAGTGGGGTTTATATTCACATTCACACTTGCCTCAAACAGACGACTTCTTTCCCCCACCCTGGATATTCCACAGATATATGACCCCCACTTGCTTGGTTTCCAACAGACCTCACAACCTCTGAGGATGCCTGCCATAGATGTGGGCAAAACAGCAACCCAGTGATTCTGGCCATGTAAGCCTTCGACAACACAATGAAAATACACCCTGCATATCAGATATTTACGTTATGATTCATAGCAGTTACAAAATTATAGTTTTGACATAGCAACGGAAATAATTTTATGGTTGGGGTCACAGCCTCATGAGGAACCGTATTAAAGGGTAGTGGCTTTAGGAAGGTTGCGAACCACTGATCTAGAAGAATCCTCCCTCTTGTGCGATTGTGGAGCAGAACAAACAACTCTGCATCTGTGTGAGTATATATGTGTGTGTGTGTGTATGTGTGTATGTAGGTGTGTGTATGTGTGTACATATGTCTGTGTGTGTATATGCGTAAATATATGCATGAACCAGGGCCCACCATGCTCTGCCTTATGCACAGAGGAAGAATTGTCTAAAGCAGGGGTGCTCACACTTTTTCAGCATGCGAGCTACTTATAAAACGATCTACCTACCCACTACTCAGAGAGCCATAAAAGCAAAATATTTGGAAATGTATTTCAGTGAGAGCCATATAATATATTTTAAGACTGAATTCAACTAAATGTGAGTATAATAAGCCCACTGAATTTATTCATCATCATAATGATGATAATATTCATTCAGCCTCTGCTTCTATGAATAATAATAGTAACAACAACAACAATAGGTTCCTAGAGTAGAAGGAGACCTCCAAGTGCCATCCAGTCCAACCTCCTTCTGCCATAAGGGAAAAACACAATCAAAGCATTCCTCACAGATGGCCATTCAGCCTCTGATGATAATAATAATAACAACAATGGGTTCCTAGAATAGGAGGAGACCTCCAAGTGCCATCCAGTCCAACCTCCTTCTGCCATAAGGGAAAAACACAATCAAAGCATTCCTCACAGATGGCCATTCAGCCTCTGATGATAATAACAACAACAACAGGTTCCTAGAGTAGGAGGAGACCTCCAAGGGCCATCCAGTCCAACCTCCTTCTGCACCTGGGCGGCGTCGGGAGACTGCGGGACAGGACTGAGCCTTCCTCCTGCCCTGCCTGCGATCTACCAGGATTCCCTACGCCTCCAGCCTTGAGGGGCAGTGCCAAGCCAGCGGTGCCAGAGCCAGCACAATGCTGGCTTGGCACTGTCCCCTAAAGGCTGGAGCAGCTGCTAGGGGAGTGCCGAAGCCGGGGAGGGGCAGAACCATGCGCGCCATGCCGCCCCCCCCCCAGCTTCAGCTCTCCTACAGAAGAGGAGTATGAGCGGTGAACGGGCTTCAGTGGGCGGGGCTCCTCCTCCACGCGGCTTCAACGAGCGAGGGCGAGGGTCATGGTGGGAGTCATGGCGGATTGAGGCTGGCTGGGGAACGGCCGGAGGCGGCGCCCGGTCCCTTCTTCTTTTTCTTCACCGCCACCCGGCCCTTCCTCCTCCTCCCCCAAGCAGCAGGAGTTCGGCAGGAGGAGGAAGGGGGCAGAGAGCTTTTCTCGCGGCACAGCAGGAGGTCCGTCACGGCACACTAGTGTGCCACGGCACACTGGTTGAGAAAGACTGCCCTACGCGATCTACCAGTAGATCGCAATCTACCTAATGAGCACCCCTGGTCTAAAGCTACAGATAATGTGGTCGCTGTTGCCAGATTTTGGACTGAAATCATTTAGCTGCTTGCGCTCTTTTTATTGTATCAGTTTTATTCTTATTTATTTATTGATGCAACGCTTTTGACACAAAATACATAAACAAAACCTGTGACCCTTATTATTATTTGAAATACAACAAGATGAGTAATAATAATAGTAATAATCTTTATTTATACCCCACCACCATCTCCCCAATGGGGACTCGGGGCAGCTTACATGAGGCCAAGCCGAAACAACAAATTACAATAAAACAAAAATCAAAACATCAACAATAATAACAGTAAAATTCAAACATATAAATAAGAAAGCAATATACAAATGTAATATCTAAAATCACAAACAACGCAGTGGACCACATGTACAGGATAAAATGTTAAAAACTCAGAGTGAGATAACAGGAGTAGATTCTATGCAAAGGGAAGCTCATGTAGAGCATGGGTTGTAAGAGGCCTTCATATAAGGGGGGTGTACTCCAGAGACAGGAACGTTGAGGGGAGCAATGGTATAAGGTTAAGTGGCTACTCTCCAAAGGTGCTACGGAAAAGCCAGGTTTTAAGGTGCTTTTTAAAGGTTTCCAAGGTGGGGGCCTTCCTAATTTCTCCAGGCAATGCGTTCCAGAGTCGGGGGGCCACAGAGGAGAAGGCTCTCTCCCTTGTGCCCACAAGAGTACACAGCAAACAAGATCACTATGCTGGATGTTGCATTGGATCACACGTCGGACACTTCCCAAGTGTCTAGGACTGTGTGATGCATCGGCGAATAATGTGTGCAGATCCGAGCAGGGTGACCTTCTGCAGTTGCCAGATGGTAATTCTGTCAGCGCTGATTGTGCTTAAGTGCAGGCCAAGGTCTTTAGGCACTGCACCCAGTATGCCCATCATCACCATTGGGATGACCTTGACTGGCTTGTGCCAGAGCCTTTACAGTTCGATCTTTAAATCTCATATGGTGTCAGCATTTCTAGTTGTTTCTCTTCAATCCCGCTGTCACCTGGGAGTCCAACATCAGCAATCCATACTTCTGTTTTTTTTTAACACGTTTGCAATGTCAGGAGTCTTCTTCTTGGCTTTTCTTCGTGAACGAAGATTCAGGAAGGACTCATCCCACGCTTTCTACAAGCGCATTGATGACTAAGAAGGCCAATCTAAGATAGGCAAGTTCGGCTGCAGAAAGTACAGCAGAAAGTCTCCTTGGGTGATGTTGTTTCCAAGTTGCGGTTCTTTCTGCGTTGTCGTTTCTCTTCGAGACTCATTCGGCGTGACTTCTCGAAAGAGGCCGCAGCATTGTGGATAGTGCGTCTCCATGCCTCCCGATGTGAGGCCAGGGTGGACCATTGTTGGTGATCAATCTGGCCGAGCCTGAGATGTTGTTTCAGGGAGTCCTTATATCTCTTTTTTAGGGCACCTCTCTTGCGCTGACCCGTGGCAAGTTCACCGTAGAGTAGTATCTTTGGGAGGCGGTGGTTCTCCATCCTAGAGACGTGCCCTGCCCAGCACAGCTGTGTCCTCAATAGCACGGCCTCAATGCTGGTGATCCCTGCTTGCTCAAGGACAGCAACATTCATCACATAGTCGGTCCAGTGTATATTTAGGATTGTGCAAAGACAGCGCTGATGAAAGCGTTCGAGGAGTCGTAGGTGTTGGCGATAGGTGACCCATGTTTCAGACCCATAAAGGAGAACAGACAGTACGATAGCTCTGTACACACTGATTTTGGTGCTTTGCCTCAGGTGCTTTGTTGCTCCAGACTGTTTTGTGAAGCCTTCCAAATGCACTCTATGCCTTTGATAATCTGTGATCTATCTCTTTGTCAATCTTGGCGTCTGAAGAGATGCTTGTAAAGTCCTAGTAGGGAGGAACTTAAAGACTATCCAGTCAACAAATAGCAGTTTCAAATAATATATTGTATTATGATCTATATACTCATAAACATATCAAATCATTCTTATCATCATAATGTTTTGCCCGCGATCGGGTAAACATACACATCAGTAATTTCATGCAGTGATCAGTACAATAATTCATTGATATTCATTCAATTACATAAATTCAACACATTCTGCATCAGTCCCATCTCATGAGTCCCATAATTCAAAGTAAGCTCATTGCGGTCTGACGATTGCGTCAATACCCGCGCTGAAATCGTTTAGCTGGTAACAGCTTTATCAAAGACCAGGGACGATTCCTGTTGCTTTGATGTGATGTGTTGAGGATCAAATATAACAGAAGTATATCTTAATGAGGCACTGAGCTTTCCTGAGGCACTAAGCCTTTCTGGGTCAAATCGTCCCCGGTCTTTGATAAAGCTGTTACCAGCAAAACGATTTCAGCGCGGGTATTGACGCGATCGTCAGACCGCAATGAGCCTACTTTGAACTATTATTATTATTTACCCAAGACTGCCTTATAATTGTGAATATTACAATAATGGACCATGGGACTCATGAGATGGGACTGATGCAGAATGTGTTGAATTTATGTAATTGAATGAATATCAATGAATTATTGTGAATATCAATGAATTATTGTACTGATCACTGCATGAAATTACTGATGTGTATGCTTACCCGATCGCGGGCAAAACATTATTGAGTGAATGGGCAACAAAGTGGCAAATGCATTTTAACCTAAACAAGTGTAAAGTCATGCACATCGGGGCAAAGAACCCCAAATACACTTATCAACTGATGGGATCAAAGCTTTCTGAGACAAACCAGGAAAGGGATCTTGGGGTTTTGGTGGACAGCTCAATGAAGATGTCAACCCAGTGCGCAGCAGCAGCGAAAAAGCAAATTGGCATGATCAGGAAGGGAATCGAAAATAGGTCGGCAAATGTTGTATTGCCTCTCTACAAATCTATGGTGAGGCCACATCTGGAGTACTGTGTACAATTCTGGTCACCGCACCTCAAGAAGGATATAACGGAACTGGAAAAGGTACAAAGAAGGGCAACAAGAATGATCCAAGGGATGGAGCAGCTCCCTCATGAAATCAGGTTGCAATGCCTTGGTCTTTTCAGCCTTGAAAGACGGCGTTTAAGAGGTGACTTGATCGAAGTGTATAAAATCATGCATGGAATAGAAAAGGTGAATAAAGAAAAAATATTTTCTCTGTCACACAACACTAGGACTAGAGGGCACTCCCTGAAGCTCCAAGGTAGGAAAATTAGGACTAATAAAGGGAAATATTTCTTCACCCAGAGGGTCATTGGGTTATGGAACTCACTTCCAGAGGAGGTTGTGACAGCTGTCAGCCTGGACAACTTCAAGGCAGGATTAGACAGATTCATGGATACCAAGGGAATCAGTAGCTACTGAAATGGACATCCAAGTGCCACCTCTGTGTTGATGGAGGCAGGCAGGATTTTCCCGGGATACTGGTTGTGGGGGGTCGGGAGCAGGTGAGGGTTTTGCCCTCCTTTCTGCTCGAGATCCCCGTGTACAACTAGTGGGCCACTGTGTGACACAGAAGGCTGGACTAGATGGGCTGAGGCCCGATTCAGCATGGCTCTTCTTATGTTCTTACGTTCTTATTATGATAAGAATGATTTGATATGTTTATGAGTATATAGATCATCATACAATATATTATCTGAAACTGCTATTAGTTGACTGGATAGTCTTTAAGTTCCTCCCTACTAGGACTTTACTTACTAGAGTTACCACTCTTTGAATCATTGTCTGAAGAGATGCTTCCCAGGGAATTGAACTGCTGGAGGGACTTAAGCACAGATGTGCCTATTCTGACGTGGGGATGGTGGTGTTCTTCCTGTGGTTCGGGCTGGTAGAGGACTTCCCTTTTCTTCAGGCTGACTTCCAGCCCAAACAGCTTTGCAACTGTTGCAAAGCCGGATGTGAGGCGCTGCAGGGCTGCTTCTGAATTGGCGACAAGGGCAGCATCGTCAGCAAAAAGCAGTGCACGGAGAAGATAGTTTAGAGTCTTAGTGCGAGCCCTCAGACGGCTTGAGTTTAACAAGCTGCCATCAGTACGATAGCGTATATATATATATATGCCGTCTTCTTCTTCGAGGTCTGCCGCAGCCCTTTGGAGCATCATGCTGAAGAAGATTGTGAATAGGGTGGGTGCTTATTATTGTTGTTGTTCTTTGTGAGGCTATGAAGTGGCCTGACCCAAAGTTGTCTGAATGGGGCTCCAATGGGGTTGAGCTGAGGCTGTCAGGCTGAGAAGCCAGAGCCAGCCCTGAGTCATGTGACTGGGGACCCTTCCCCAACCCCCCTCAGGATTACACACTCCCCTGAGGAGAAACTTCAGCCCCCCAAGGCCCCCTCCCCTCCTTCCCCGGCCTCACCTCTCCGCCTGGGCCTCTCCCCCGCTAGGGCTCCCGCGGCGCCTCCATGGCTCGGAGGATGGCGGAGAAACATACAAAGGGCAGTTTCGCACCCGGGGAAGGAACAGCGACGGACCGGAAGCGGGAAGGAAAGGGAAAGGAGGAAGTGGACACCCACTTCCGCCTTCCCACTGCACGGCCGCTCTAGGCACTCCAACTCTGTGTCCTTAACCCTTTCAGAAGCAGACCACTTTGCATCCTAGGCCATATATTGCAGGCGCAGATCACTTTGCAAGCTTGTACTATGAAGGGTAATAAGATTGTTTTGAATGATATATCTAGACTATCTATACAGGTCCTTCTCAAAAAATTAGCATATCGTTCTTAAGTTCATTATTTTCCATAATGTAATGATAAAAAATAAACTTTCATATATTTTCGATTCATTGCACACCAACTGAAATATTTCAGGTCTTTTTTTGTTTTAATACTGATGATTGTGGCATACAGCTCCTGAAAACCCAAAAATCCTATCTCAAAAAATTAGCATATCAGGAAAAGGTCCTCTAAACCAGTGTTTCCCAACCTTTTTTGAGCCGGGGCACACTTTTAACATTAAAAAAATCCGGGGGCACACCACCAACCAAAATGACACAAAATGACACTCTCACACAGTAAAGAACGGCTGGGGGATGGTGGCCTGCTGGGAGCAGCTGCTGGGAGTGCCAAAGCCAGGAGAGGAGCCAGGCCACACCATGCCCCGCCCCCTCCCCCTGGCTTCAGTTCTCCCACAGCTTCGCCAGCCTTGAGGGGGCAAGCCAGCATTGTGCTGGCTCTGCCACCGCTGGCTTGGCACTGCCCCCTCAAGGCTGGCGACGCTGTGGGAATGCTGAAGCTGGGAGAGGGGGCGGAGCCAGGCCGCACCATGCCCCTCCCCCGGCTTCTGTTCTCCCACAGCCGCCAGCTTTGAGGGGCAAGCCAGCATTGTGTTGGCTCTGCCACCGCTGGCTTGGCACTGCCCCTCAAGGCTGGTGAAGCTGTGGGAGTGCTGAAGCTGGGAGAGGGGGCGGAGCCAGGCCGCACCATGCCCCTCCCCCCGGCTTCAGTTCTCCCACAGCTTCGCCAGCTTTGAGGGGGCAAGCCAGCATTGTGTTGGCTCTGCCACCGCTGGCTTGGCACTGCCCCTCAAGGCTGGTGAAGCTGTGGGAGTGCTGAAGCTGGGGAGGGGCGCAGGCCGCACCATGTCCCTCCCCCAGCTTCAGTTCTCCCACAGCCGCCAGCTTTGAGGGGCAAGCCAGCATTGTGTTGGCTCTGCCACCGCTGGCTTGGCACTGCCCTTCAAGGCTGGGTGAAGCTGTGGAGTGCTGAAGCTGGGGGAGGGGCGGCCAGGCCGCACCATGTCCCTCCCCCGGCTTCAGTTCTCCCACAGCCGCCAGCTTTGAGGGGCAAGCCAGCATTGTGTTGGCTCTGCCACCGCTGGCTTGGCACTGCCCCTCAAGGCTGGCGGGCTGTGGGAGTGCTGAAGCTGGGAGAGGGGCGGAGCCAGGCCGCACCATGCCCCTCCCCCGGCTTCAGTTCTCCCACAGCCGCCAGCTTTGAGGGGGCAAGCCAGCATTGTGTTGGCTCTGCCACCGCTGGCTTGGCACTGCCCCCTCAAGGCTGGTGAAGCTGTGGGAGTGCTGAAGCTGTGGGACGGGGGCGGAGCCAGGCCGCACCATGCCCCTCCCCCCGGCTTCAGTTCTCCCACAGCTTCGCCAGCTTTGAGGGGGCAAGCCAGCATTGTGTTGGCTCTGCCACCGCTGGCTTGGCACTGCCCCTCAAGGCTGGTGAAGCTGTGGAGTGCTGAAGCTGTGGACGGGGCGGAGCCAGGCCGCACCATGCCCCTCCCCCCGGCTTCAGTTCTCCCACAGCTTCGCCAGATTTGAGGGGGCAAGCCAGCATTGTGTTAGCTTTGCCACCGCTGGCTTGGCACTGCCCCCTCAAGGCTGGGGAAGCTGTGGGAGTGCTGAAGCTGGGGAGGGGCGGAGCCAGGCCGCACCATGCCCCCTCCCCGGCTTCAGTTCTCCCACAGCCGCCAGCTTTGAGGGGGCAAGCCAGCATTGTGTTTGCTCTGCCACCGCTGGCTTGGCACTGCCCCTCAAGGCTGGCGGCTGTGGGAGTGCTGAAGCCGGGGGAGGGGGCAGAGCCAGGCTGCGTCATGCCCCCCCTCCCCCCGGCTTCAGCTCTCTCACAGAGGAGGAGGAGCATGAGCGGTGGACGGGCTTCAGTAGGCAGGGCTCCTCCACGCGGCTTCAACAAGCAAGGGGCGAGAGTCATGGCGAGAGTCATGGCGGATTGGAGGCTGGCTGGGGAAACGACCGAAGGAGGTGACGCCCCGGGTCCCTTCTTCTTTTTCTTCACCTCCGCCCGTCCCTTCCTCCTCCTCTCCTAAGCAGCAGGAGTTCGGTTGGAGGAGGGGGGAAGGAAGGGGGGCAGAGAGCTTTTCTCGCAGCACACCTGATGATCACTCATGGCACACTAGTGTGCCACGGCACACTGGTTGAGAAACACTGCTCTAAATGAGCTATTAACCTAATCATCTGAATCAACTAATGAACTCTAAATACCTGCAAAAGATTCCTGAGGCTTAAAGAAACTCCCAGCCTGGTTCATTATTCCAAGCCGCCATCATGGGTAAGACTGCCGACCTGACTGCTGTCCAGAAGGCCGTCATTGACACCCTCAAGCAAGAGGGTCAGACCCAGAAAGACATTCCTGAACCAATAGGCTGTTCCCAGAGTGCTGTATCAAGGCACCTCAATGGGAAGTCTGTGGGAAGGAAAAAATGTGGCAGAAAACGCTGCACAACGAGAAGAGGTGACCAGACCCTGAGGAAGATTGTGGAGAAGGACCGATTCCAGACCTTGGGGGACCTGCGGAAGCAGTGGACTGAGTCTGGAGTAGAAACATCAAGAGCCACCGTGCACAGGCAATGTGTGCAGGAAATGGGCTACAGGTGCCGCATTCCCCAGGTCAAGCCACTTTTGAACCAGAAACAGCGGCAGAAGCGCCTGACCTGGGCAACAGAGAAGCAGCACTGGACTGCTGCTAAGTGGGCCCAAGTCCTTTTTTTCTGATGAAGGCAAATTTTGCATGTCATTCGGAAATCAAGGTGCCAGAGTCTGGAGGAAGACTGGGGAGAAGGAAATGCCAAAATGCCTGAAGTCCAGTGTCAAGTACCCACAGTCAGTGATGGTGTGGGGTGCCATGTCAGCTGCTGGTGTTGGCCCACTGTGTTTTATCAAGGGCAGGGTCAATGCAGCTAGCTATCAGGAGATTTTGGAGCACTTCATGCTTCCATCGGCTGAAAAGCTTTATGGAGATGAAGACTTCCTTTTTCAGCACGACCTGGCACCTGCTCACAGTGCCAAAACCATGGCATCGGAAAAAGAAAAAGAAATGGATGTCATTTTTCTCAAAGGAAGCCCCGATAGGGAGTCTGAGAAACAAAGAGGATAAGAGCGTCATCAAGAAACTGGAACAGTGGGGATATTGTAAAATAAAAGACTTATATAACGAAAAGAATGTACTAATGGAATGGAGTCAGTTGAAAAACTTAGGAGGAGAAAGATTTTGGCTAACATTGAGAGGCATTTGGGAACAAATAAAAAGGAAGATAGCAATTTGGGTGAAAATATAATAGATAGGATATTAAAAGAAAGATCCAGTGGAAGGCAAAAAGGGTTAGGCAAAATATATGGAAGAATGCTGGAAGATAAGGAATTTATGTATAAAAGGATGGAAAATAGGTGGGAAAAGGAAGGAGGCCTAGGGAAAGAAAGAATAGATAGGATAAGGAATGGACTAAATAAAATAAAAATAGAAAATATAGGGAACTAGAGCAGAAAATAATAACAAATGGTACAGGACACCAATCCAACTGGCACATATGATCCAGGGTCTAAATCTGAAATGTTGGCACTGTGGGAGTAGAGAAGCCTGGTACTCACATCTCTGGTGGGAGTGTAAGGAGATACAAAGGTTCTGGAATCAAATTTTTAAAAAGATTGAACTATATACAAAAATAAAAAATGATTTAAATATGGATATTCTCTTAAAAGGGATATGCGGGGATAGTAAAATCAAAGCGCAAGAACAAAAATTAGTTATGATGATGTTTAGAGCAGCACATGCCGTGATTGCCTGGGGGGGGAAAGAAAAAAGAAATGGACCCGTGAAAAATGGTATGAATATGTGTGGGAACAAGTTCAGTGGGACCTTATGGACCTTAGAAGAAATGAACACTATGGACAGAAAAGCAGAAGAAAATCAAAGAAAGATGGTTACCCTTCAAACTCTGGATACAGGAAGCTAAACCAGAAGATGAACATTGGGGAAAAAAAACTGGACAGAATGCAACAATGGCTCAAATAAATGAAGGACTAACTTGTCATCGGGAGGAGGGGGAGGGTCAGGGGGAAGAAAAATATATTGTAACTAAAGCAATGTAAAGTAAGAGTAAATGTATTATAACAATACAATAAAAAATCTTTTAAAAAAACATGTGCCAAAACCACTGGTCAATGGTTTACTGACCATGGTATTACTGTGCTCAATTGGCCTGCCAACTCTCCTGACCTGAACCCCATAGAGAATCTGTGGGATATTGTGAAGAGAAAGTTGAGAGACGCAAGTCCAACACTCTGGATGAGCTTAAGGCCGCTATCGAAGCATCCTGGGCCTCCATAACACCCCAGCACTGCCACAGGCTGATTGCCTCCATGCCACGCTGCATTGAAGCAGTCATTTCTGCAAAAGGATTCCCGACCAAGTATTGATTGCATAACTGAACATAATTATTTGAAGGTTGACTCTTTTTTTTTTTTTAAAACACTTTTATTTTATTGGTCGAATGAAATATGCTAATTTTTTGAGATAGGATTTTTGGGTTTTCAGGAGCTGTATGCCACAATCATCGGTATTAAAACAAAAAAAGACCTAAAATATTTCAGTTGGTGTGCAATGAATCTAAAATATATGAAAGTTTAATTTTTATCATTACATTATGGAAAATAATGAACTTTAGCACTATATGCAAATTTTTTGAGAAGGACCTGTATATATAGTGTGTAGAGAGAGAGAGAGAGAGAGATCTTTGTGAGTTGTTATTCCCCCTTCCTTCTGTGCATGTGTGTGTATAAATACACACACACAGGTATAAATACACACACACACAGGTATACACAGTGTGTGGAGAGATGTTTGTGAGTTGTTATTCCCTTCCTTCTGTGCATGTGTATAAATACACACACAAACACACAGACGTATGCACACAGTGTGTGGAGAGAGATCTTTGTGAGTTGTTATTCGCCCTTCTGTGCATGTATGTGTATAAATACATACACACACAGAGGTATACACACATGTATATATGTGTATGTATATGTGTGTATATATGTGTATGTGTGTGTATATATATATATATACACACACACACACATACAAGATTTATTACGGTCAATGACCAGCATCAAAAATGTACAAATGTCAGGATAGGCACATACACACATATACGCACACATATGCACATACAAACATGCACATACACACATGCATATATGTACACACATACTCATGTGTGTATATATGTATGTGTATATGTGTGTCTACATACACACACACACACACACACACATATGCACAGAGGGAAGGGGGAATAACAAATCATAACATATATATATATACACACATTGTGTATCTGTTATTATTTATTTCCCCTTCCCTCTGTGCATGTGTGTATATATATGTGTGTGTAGATATATACACATGTATACACGTACATATATACACGAGTATATGTGTGTACGTACAGTATATGTGCGTGTATGTGTGTGTATGTGCGAGCATATATACACATACCGAGAACTTTCAATGTGTGTATTGTTACATTGCAACTCCCCCCTTTGTATGTTGTTGTATATACACATACACACACACATACATATGTGCCTATCCTGAAGTTTGTACATTTTTTGATGCTGGTCATTGACCATAATAAATATTGTATGTAATAAATAATAATAAACTTTATTTATAACCCGCCCCATCTCCCCTATGGGGACCCGGGGCAGCTCACACGAGGCCAAGCCCAAACAACAAATTACAATAAAATAAAAAACATACACATATATACACATGTGCGTATATATTTGTATACCTGTTTGTGTGTGTGTGTGTGTATATATATATATATGCACATATGTGTGTGTGTATATGTCTGTATATGTATCTATTTTCTTTAGTGTGAAATTTAATTGGGAAGGTATAATCTTAGTACATGGAAGGGTGTAGTTTGATTCTACTTCATCTGATAGTAACCTGGCCAGTGTCTACTTGTCCAATGTTTTGTATAGCTCGATTAAGTCAAAAGAAGTTAGCTTTACAATGGAAGTTTGCTAAAGACCAAGATTGGCAGTGTAGGATTGGCCTTGGGGCATTCCTTGCCATCGTATTTGTATGTTTTCCTGTTTTCATGCTTTGCCTATTGTTTTAAACAAAACCTTGTCCAGGCAATCCCCACCTTACGAACATCCATCTTACAAATGACTCATAGTTATGAAGGTGAGACAACAGGAAGTGAGAGAAATATACCCCTTGGAAAGAAACTCCAGCTATCATAGAGGAAAGGAATCTCATTTGAAGCTTTCTCGTCAATCCCTGTTTCCACAAGTCAATTTTTTCAAAATCAAATTAACCCAGGGACAGAAAGTGAGGCGAAATCTTCTGAACAGGGGCACAGACAGCAAAATAAACACCACAAACATTTATTTATGTGTGTGTGTGTGTATAACCCTTCCCTATGCTATCCAAAAATAAAACATATAGGTTATTGTGTGTTTTCTGGGCTGTATGGCCATGTTCCAGAAGCATTCTCACCTGACATTTCGCCTACATCTATGGCAGGTTGAGAGATCAGACCTCACAACTTCTGAGGATGCCTGCCATAGATGCAGGCGAAACATCAGGAGAGAATGCTTCTTGAATATGGCCATATAGCCCAGAAAACACACAAAAACCCAGTGATTTCAGCTATGAAAGCCAACAATACATAAAACATATATATTTTTGGCTGGAGTTACACTTAAAAATGTACCTGTTCTGACTTACATACAAATTCAACTTAAGAACAAATCTACAGAACCTATCTTGTTTGTAACTTGGGGATCGTCTTGGGGACACAAGAGAGAATGCTTCTGGAACATGGCTATACAGCCCAGAAAACTCACAGCAACCCACTCTTAACCATGTGTTTGTGTTATTGTCTTCGAATCCCGAAAAGAACGCTTTGCCCTTGGCAAAACACAAATCTCGACATCCTACGGCGCCATTGAAAATAAATGCACACACACGTAAACACAGAGGATATAATAAAAAGTACTTTTATCCATAGGATTCATAATATGAGAATGCCATAATAAGAGTGGCACGACAATATGCCCAGCTCCGCTTCTTGTCTAGCAACAAATACCCCAAGAAAAATGCACAGAGATATTTTATACAATTGGGAGATTAAAAGCTACACTTCAAGTGCTGTTTTTAAAAGAGCGCCCTGTTCTGCCTCAGAAGAACCAGCTGCTCAAAGACCTCGTCGGACAAGGAGTGTCTTTTGGCCGTCGCACTCCGGTCCTCTGTGCAAAAGAGGCGCTCTGCCGCAGCGCTGGAAGGCACGCCGGTGTTGTATTGCAGGAAGCTCTGCATGATACGCGGAAAGGCATGCAGGGAGGACACTTCCCGGCTGGGACACTTCAGGTAATCCCAGACTTCCTCGTCGGCACTGTCCTCAGCTGACTTCCTGCCCCGCGGCCGGATGTTGAAGAAGTCGTCTTCCAGACTGTCGTTCTCCTGGTCTTTCTCTGAAGACCGGTCGTTTTCCTCACTCACCGTGCCCCTGATTTCAGCCTTCACCAAAGCTTCCATCATATACCTAGAAGATATTAGAACAGAGAAAGGAAATGGAGTCTTTACTGTATTCTTTCAGGTTGAGCCACCACAATGTACCGGGAATGTGGCGCAGCTGGCTAAGGGTCCTTAGGGTCGAAATAGAGCCTTCGTGCGCGATATATAAGATTTCTGAACCTCATTGATATATGATTTATATTCGCCACGATTTGATGGTACAAATCCTCTTGGGAAATGCCTCCGAGGAAGCTGAGGGACCCAGAAACCGGGAGAATCCCCGCGAAACGGGACTAAGCTTGGTTTATTTAGAAACCGTCAGGCTGCCCATTGGAAAACAAATATTAACATTGCTCAAGCAGGAACAGAATACAGTCCTAGCAATTTGAAACCTTATTTTGTGGATTACAAATACCCCGTTGGCGGGTTCACAGATTTCCAGACGCCAAACGCCAAAATCACGCCCAACGGAGGATAAACACACCCACCATTCATTCATTCTCCGGATTATCCTAGGCATTTGATTTACTATTTTCTATTCCACTGAGGAGCAGGGCACAATACTGAACTCTCAGCACAAATACTTTGACTTCCTTTGGCTTCTACACAGCGGAATACATATTTCCTTTGGATACTCCGGATTTTCCTAGGAACTCTGTGAGTCAAAATGTGTTTATAACACGAGAACTGTATCTTTATAATTCTGCTGAGTGAATTTCATTGTACCTTCTATATGTGTATCTGTGGAATATATGAATGAATATAAACGAAATATATGATTTTGATTCAGATACTATTTTTCAGGCTGTTATAATTTCTATATATATATACAAGAAGTCTGCCTTCCAGTGTCATCTGTCAAGTAGGAGATAAAGGTACCACATTAAGTGGGGAGGCAATTTTTGACTGAATTATGAGGCCATTAAAGAACTCCAGGAATGCTGAGGAATGCGGGAGGAACAACAAGGGACGCTGGGAACGCTGAGAGATGAGTATTGCGTCAGCACCCCCTGGTGGCCAGTTTGCCTCTGTTCGTCTATATGTTGTGTATGTGGAAAACAGCAGGAATTTTCTGCTAGTATGTGTACCTGTAATCCGCTCTGAGTCCCCTTTGGGGTGAGAAGAGCGGAATATAAATAAAGTAAATAAATCAATAAATAAATGTAGATCTCTGAATGAAGAATTAGAACTTTTGTGAGACATGGCTTCAAATCTCTGTTCAGACATGGATACCCACTGGATGACCTTTTATTTCACACACATACATGTGTGTGTATGTATGTATGTATGTATGTGTATATATATATATATATATATATATATATGCATGCATCCATTTATGTATCTATGTATGTATTTTCCAGAAAGGCTCCCACTTCTGGAGAGCTGTGTGACTCCCAACTATGATGGATCTGGACAAACTTGGCACACAAAGTTATGACGACCAACTTTAAGTACTGACAGCATTTGAATTGACAGTCCACCCGTATCCAGAGAGCCACGTCATGGCCACCAGCAATGGATCTGGACAAACTTGGCAAACAAAATTACGACCAACTTTAAGTACTGACGGCATTTGAATTGACAGTCCACCCATATCCAGAGAGCCATGTCATGGCCACCAGCAATGAAACTAGAGCAAACTTGGCACACATACCTACAATGGCAAGCCTAAAATACTGATGGGGTTTCGGGAGGGACCACAGAGGATGATGGGAGTTGTAGTTGATTGTTATTATGCTATTGTTTTAATTGTTTTTTTAACTGTTTTTATGATGTTTTGAGCATTGAATTTTGGTATTGTTAACCACTTTGAGTCGCCCGAGGGCTGAAAAAAGCAGTATCGAAATATAGTAAATAAATAAATAGTCCACCCACATATGGAAGATCATGTTAATCACACTTACAATTTATCTCAACCAAACTTGATACATGTTCCCGTCATGATCCAAATTAAAATACTGGCAAGGAATTATGGGAGTTGTAGTCCAATCACATCTGGAGAGCTGTGTGTATCCTATATCTGGAGAAATACCATATATACTCGAGTATAAGCTGACCCAAATCTAAGCCAAGGTACCTAATTTTATCACAAAAAACTGAGAAACCGTATTGAGTATAAGCCGAGGGTGAGAAATGCAGCAGCTACTGGTAAATTTCAAAATAAAAATAGATACCATTAAAATTACATTAATTGAGGCATCAGTAGGTTAAATGTTTTTGAATATTTACATCAAACTGTAATTTAGGATATGACTGCCCAACTCTGATTAAACCATTATTCTAACCTTCAATGTAAGTGTGCTTGCATATCCTTCCAATAATAATAATAGAGTAAAATAATGTAATTATAACAACAGTAATAATAGAGTAAAATAATAAAAGTAAGAACAATAATTAATAGAGTAAAATAATGTAAATGTAGTAATAATAATAAAATAATAAAAATAATAACAAAGTAAAAAAAAAAAAATAATAACTTTGACTCGAGTATAAGCCGAGGGGGGCTTTTCAGCCTTAAGAAAGGGCTGAAAAACTCAGCTTATACCCGAGTATACATAGCATAGTGTATTTTTAAATGGGACAATACATAAAATCCAAGACCAAACAATGACCAAACAATGACTATTTCTACTAAATGTAATTGCATAAGATCTTAACCAGGTGACACTAGGTATGCTAAACTGGTTTTATAAAATAAAATTTTGGGTGGTGGTACCCCAATTTCGGAATCTTTCCCCACAGGAGAGTACACCTTTTTAGGAATACTTAGGTCCTCCAACACAACTTTATGATCAACATCCACTGGAAGCTGACCACAAAATCACAGTATTCTCTAGAACAGGGGTGCTCACACTTTTTCGGCATGCAAGCTACTTTTAAAGCAACCAAGTCCAAAAGATCTACCTGCCCCCGCCGCCACGCGCTCCCGCCACCGCGCGTGCTCTTGCTGCTGTTTTCCGCCCACCACAAGCTCTTCTTCCGCCTGTGGGGCATTGCAGGAAGGAGAAAGCACGAAGTGGGACATCCAGAGGGAGCGCTCCGCCCTCTTGCCGGCAGCGGAGGCTGCAGAGCTGCTTCTGGACGAGAGAGAGGCAGGGCGCTCCCTCCAGAGACCCCGCCTTGTGCTTCCTTCTTCCTGCAATGCCCCGCAGGCGAAAGAAGCACGGCGAGAGCAGAAGCCAGCAGCAGGAGCAAAGTAGAATATGGTTCTCTCTAGAAATCTGTATGTTCTCTATGCTCATCTTCCAGTAAAAATAAAATGGAAGAGGCCAGCTGAGCTTCCTGTAGGAGGAAATTCACCAGCCGACTTCCTCCAAATGATTCTTTCCAAGAAATTCCTGTGACAGGGTTACTGTAAGCTGGTAAAGGTTTTCCCTTGACATTAAGTCCAGTCGTGTACAACTCTGGGGGTTGGTGCTCATCTCCATTTCTAAGCCTAAGAGCCGGCATTGTCCGCAGACACCTCTAAGGTAATGTGGCCGGCATGACTACATGAAGTACTGTTACCTTCTTGCCAGAGCGATACCTATTGATCTACTCAAATTTGCATGTTTTCAAACTGCTAGGTTGACAGAAGCTGGGGCTGACAGCGGAAGCTCACGCTGCTCCCTGGATTCGAACCTGCGACCTTTCGGTCAACAAGTTTAGCATCTCGTTTAACCCACTGTGCCACCGGGGGCTTCACTGTAAGCCAGAAGGCATATAAAAACAAAAGCAAAGTTCTTGGCTTCTGGAAGGTAGCATCCCCATCTGCTCATGACAATTGAAAAGCTACTGGGATTTGGAGTAAGGTTCTCTGGAGGGCATCGGCGCCTCCAGTCCATGGATATGAAATGCCCCAGACTTCCAAATACTGCAAAAAGCGGAAACTGTAGACTTGACGAATTGCTATTGCCAAATCATATGGGAAAACACAGAATGGTGTATATTATTTATTTTATTTACTTTATTTATATTCCGCTCTTCTCACCCCGAAGGGGACTCAGAGCGGATTACAGTACACATACTTAGCAGACAATTCCTGCTGTTTCACAAACATACATATAAACGAACAGAGTATTATGAACTCCCACCCCCACCTTGACCTGACCCACATGAAGGGCTTGTTCCTACTTTCTTACCTGTTGATCTGAGCAGTCTCGGCTGAATCCAGCCAGTCCACTTTGAATCGAGGGTGTAAGCAGGCTGCCAGAAGAAGCTTCTTGTCCTCCCAAATACCTGCAAACCGCTTCCTTAGGGCTTCACGGATTCCCCTCAAGAGCGGAAGACAGTACGTGTATTTGACGGGCTTGTTTTCCAGCCCTTGTAATTTGCGGTCCAAATTGTACAAAGTAGGCAACAGGTACCCCATAAACATGCCATTCTCCCGCTGCAGGATATCGAGAGACTGGGCTAGCGGCCACATGATCTCCGTGTACTCCTGCAACACTATGCTCTCAGCCGGTGTGAACCTGGCCATGGAGCAATGGTCCGTAAGGGCACCCACTTTTAGCGGCATATTAGAGAGGAGTTCATTCAGCTGCTTAAGTGCATCGAAGGTGACGTTCCACCGTGCCTGGTTTGGTACTTTCAAGTATACACCACACTGCTCGCAGACATACTCCGCAAACTGTTTGGATCCCTTGTGCTTGGACCACAGTTTGTTGCACTTCTCCATCAAGGAACAAAAATGTCTCCAGAAAGGACCGTGAAGGCTATTTTTGGAGGAGTCAGAAATCAATGCTTCTATGTCTTGTGTCGCCACCAGATTGAGTGAGTGGCTGACACACCGCTGGAGTGGCGGCAAGCTGAAATCTTTGGAGCCCACTCTTTCTTCCGCTGCCTTGTGACAAGTGTCCAAAATTTCAGAGATTGGGACAAATGTCACCTCTGGCTCTTCCTGGTTGTCACTGTCTCCTTCCTTGCCGTTTTCCTCTACGCTGGTTTCCGTAGCATCTCTGAGTTCCTCAGTCCTAAATCCCCGAAACATTCTCACAAAGTTAGAGCCGTTGTCCGTGGTGGTACACACAACTTTGTTGTGAATCTGGTACTGCATATGCACATCATGGAGGGCTTTGACAAGGACACTGTATGTGAGGTGGCCTTTCAGGCGCTTGTACGCCAAGGCCCCAAACTCCCGCTTCAGAGTAGTGGGGCTGATCCAGTGGGCCGTGACCCCCAAGAAGCTCCTCTTCCCGGTGGTCCAGCAGTCAGCAGTGGTTGCCACATGGGAGATGACACCCATCCGGCTCATAAGCGTTTCCCGCATGCCGGCCGCCCTCTTCTGAATTCTGTCCCTCAGAGTGTTAGCACACATAATGCTGAGGCCTTTGGGGAGACCAAGGCGAACTAACCCGATGAACGATGCTCTGTCCACCGTTTCAAATGGCAGAGTCTCCTCCACAATGAAATCCATGATTTTCTTATCCAGAATCCTCTGGGTGACTGTCTCCTTGCCACATCCCCATTTCTCTGGGCCTCCCTGCGGCTCCAGCTGCTGCTTGGGCATTTTGAGAGCTGGGGTCTCGTCATCATGCCTCAGTTCCACAGAATAGCCCCGTCTCCTTACCCTTTTCGCACTTTCAATTATTTTCAGTTTCTCGGGATGCGCCCTCTAAGGAGCAAGAAAGAAGAAGCAAACATCAGTTCTGGAGGGTGGGGTAGAAAAGTCATTTGACGGCTCAAAACATACATACAAACTCTACTTAATTTTATTTATTTGTTTATTTATTGTATTTACGATATTTATATCCCGCCTTTCTCTACCATGAAGGGGACTCAAGGTGGTTTACAGATAGACAATAATTCAATACTTTAACAACCTATATGGTTCCAGCCCAGATTACCTGTCCCAACGTATTCTCCCCTATGAACCATCAAGGCTATTAAGATCTTCGGGGGTGGGGGTGGGCTGCTCTCAGTCCTGCCACTTTCGCAATCGCGTCTGGTGGGAACGAGAGACAGGGCCTTCTCTGTGGTTGCCCCTCGGCTATGGAACTCTCTCCCAATTGAGATTAGATCTGCCCCCTCCCTCCTGTCCTTTAGGAGGCTAGTGAAATCCTGGCTGAGGCCGGCCACAGGCCAAAGTTATTGACCACACATACAGACGGAGTTGGACATGATTTTATCTTGGCGATTTGGCTTATTTGTAATTTTATTCTATATGTATTTTAATCTTTTGTTGTAGTATGATGTTTTTAGATTGTATTATTGCATTGAATCCTTGATATGAGCTGGTCTGAGTCCCTCTACGGAGGTCGAGAAGATCAGGATATAAAAGTTTTAAATAAATAAATAAACCATGTACAGTTAAAATAAACATTTGAATTAAAATTATTATCAAGACTGAAATGCATTAAAACATTTTTAAAACATTACAATCACCATTTTTTTTCCGTTTCAGGAGCAACTTGAGAAACTGCAAGTCCCTTTTGGTGTGGAAGAATTGGCCGTCTGCAAGGACATTGCCCAGGGTACACCCAAATGATTTACCATCCTTGTGGGAGGTTCTCTCATGCCTCCGCATTGGGAGCTGGAGATGACAGAAGGAGCTCATCCATGCCCTCCCCAGATTTGAACCTCCGACCTGTTGGTCTTGAGACTTGTAGGCACAATGGTTTAACTCAATGTGCCACCGGAGGCTCCTACAATCACTACAAAACCATGCTATCTACAATCGCAATCCAGGTCATTCTGATACTTAACATATCAACTTTCTCAGCACCAGCTCTGTTTGTGGTGCTTTTAAAACTGTGGAGCTCACTTCTGTCTTTCAGATAAGAAAACACACCTATAGTATGATTCCTGTTTCTTGGGGGATATGTTCCCAGACTTCAAGTGGGCCCGGCTTTAGTACATGAGTGGACTTAATGTCAGGGGGAAACCTTTTCCTATTATCAGGGGTGCTCATTAGGTAGATCGTGATCTACTGGTAGATCTCGAAGGGCGTCCTGGTAGATCTTAAAAGGCATCCTGGTAGATCTCTTAAAAGGCATCCTGGTAGATCTCGAAGGCCGTCCTGGTAGATTGCAGGCAGATCGCAGGCACAGTGTGTATGCCTCCCATGCCATTTGTGAGGAATGCTCAGGGGCTTATTATACTCACATTTAGTTGAATTCAGTCTTAAAATGTATTATATGGCTCTCACTGAAATAAATTTCCTAATATTTTGCTGTTATGGCTCTCTGAGTAGTGGGTCGGTAGATCTTTGGGACTTGGTTGTTTTAGAAGTAACTCACATGCTGGAAAAGTGTGAGCACCCCTGCTATTATTATTATTATTAAATTATGGACACATACCCAACTTGTAACAACAAAATGTATGAGAACACAATGTATCTCATGAAAACCTCTCATTTATATTTTTATAATATATAATGTATTGCTTATTCAAATAAGACGTTTCTTGTTACATTTGTTTCATAGACACACATTGGAATGGACACACTAATATGTTTGGAAAGTGCTGCTCTAGATTTTCGCTGGCATTTTCCGAAAACCAAATAGTAAGAAACGGGTGAAAAGGAAGACACCAAGGGTTCAATATACATTCAATGATAATCTTTATCTTGTAAGTTTGTTCTCCAAAATCAAGGCAGTTTCTGCATTCGTGAAACCCACAAGTATTTCTAAATTAATGGTCTGTATTAGACGGTATACTTAAAGCAAAAGATGGGTCTAGAGAAACCACGAAGTACACTAATATCAAGTAAATCCACCATATATCAATCAAATTAAGGCGTGGTTCTCAGGGGGGTCTTCCGAAAAACCCACTGAACTGTTGCTTACCTCCAAATGTTTCTTCAGATTGGATGAGGAGGTAATGGCTGCGCTCACAGTCTTATAGGCTGGCAGGCAGAAATTGCATTGCACCACCAAGTTTTTCCCCCTCTGGCGGACATACGTAAAGGCTTTCTCAAAGCCGGACCACGGCACTTTCCGTCGAGGGGCTGGGGCTGTGGACTTTTGCTCCATAGAATCCTCAGGCAGTTGCACCTCCACAACGATGGGCGAAGCGTCAGCGCTGCGGACTGCTGCCGGGATCTTCATCCCCAGTTGTCGGGGGTGGACTTCACCACCTACAACAAGAAAGATGAGCCTGTTTATAAAAACAGGAGCCACGTAAAAATTAAGATGGGCAAAG
Source organism: Anolis apletophallus (assembly GCA_030556195.1). NCBI lineage: Eukaryota > Metazoa > Chordata > Lepidosauria > Squamata > Anolidae > Anolis > Anolis apletophallus. The sequence continues at coordinate 200,093,858 of JARBWK010000001.1, read as the reverse complement.
ATTCCCCTAGCCATCAGAGACGAAAAGCTAAGCAGGGACAACTTCTAATAGGAATCTACACAGCAGAGACACTTCAGTTTGTACCGGCAGCTACTTCCAGACCAGCATCAAGGACTTCCCATGTTATGTATGGAACGCTGAAACACTATAGCTATTTTGCTTGTTTATAACCCACCTTTCTCCTAATAATGGTACTCAAGCTGGCTACAAACGCATTTAAACAACATATATTGAAAATAACATTAAAGAACTAATAAAAGTAGAAATATAATATCTACTAATTTCTATGGGATGGGGGAGGCATAAGAAGAGAGGGGAATACATTCAGCCTTTCACTTTTGTTGCGGGTCGCTAAAACGCACAACCACAAATAAAGGAATTGCTCTTGTAAAACCTGAGAACACTTCTCTAGAACGTTCTAGCATGATCTAGAGTTAACTAGAATTTCCCAGAGGTGCTCTCTTGAGAAATCTCTAGGACAGGGGTGCTCACACTTTTTCAGCATGCAAGCTACTTATAATAAAACCAAGTCAGAAAGATCTACCTACCTCCTCAAGGCTGGAGAAGCTGCTGGTAGAGTTGAAGCCGGGGAGGGGGCGGGGCTTGGCACAGCCTGGCTCCGCCCCTATGGCTCAGCCAGCAGCAGCTCCAGGCTTGAGGATGGCAGTGCCAAGCCAGTGGTGGCATAGCTAGCACAAGGCTGGCTTGGCCCTGCCCTCCTCAAGGCTGGAGAAGCTGCTGGTAGAGCTGAAGTGGGGGGAGGGGGAGGGGTTTGGAACCTGGCTCTGCCCCCCTCTGGCTTCAGCTCTACCAGCAGCTTCTCCAGGCTTGAGGAGGGCAGTGCCAAGCCAGTGGTGGAATAGCTAGCACAAGGCTGGCTTGGCCCTGCCCTCCTCAAGGCTGGAGAAGCTGCTGGTAGAGCTAAAGTGGGGGGAGGGGTGGGGCTTGGCATGGCTCCGCCCCTCTGGCTTCAGCTCTACCAGCAGCCAGGGAGAGGAGGGCAGTGCCAAGCCAGTGGTGGAATAGCTAGCACAAGGCTGGCTTGGCCCTGCCCTCCTCAAGGCTGGAGAAGCTGCTGGTAGAGCTAAAGTGGGGGGGGGGGAGGGGCTGGGGCACAGCCTGGCTTCGCCTCCTCTGGCTTCAGCTCTACCAGCAGCTTCTCCAGGCTTGAGGATGGCAGTGCCAAGTCAGTGGTGGAATAGTTAGCACAAGTCTGGCTTGGCCCTGCCCTCCTCAAGGATGGAGAAGCTGCTGGTAGAGCTAAAGTGGGGGGAGGGGTGGGGCTTGGCATGGCTCCGCCCCCCTCTGGCTTCAGCTCTACCAGCAGCTTCTCCAGGCTTGAGGAGGGCAGTGCCAAGGCAGTGGTGGCATAGCTAGCACAAGGCTGGCTTGGCCCTGCCCTCCTCAAGGCTGGAGAAGCTGCTGGTAGAGCTAAATTGGGGGCGGGGCGGGGCTTGGCACGGCCTGGCTTCGCCCCCTCTGGCTTCAGCTCTACCAGCAGCTTCTCCAGGCTTGAGGAGGGCAGTGCCAAGTCAGTGGTGGAATAGCTAGCACAAGGCTGGCTTGGCCCTGCCCTCCTCAAGGATGGAGAAGATGCTGGTAGAGCTGAAGCTGGGGGAGGGCGGGGCCTCCGGAGGCCCCGCCTCGCACTCCGCCTGCCTCTCTCTCGTCCGGAAGCAACCCTGGGGCCTCCGCTGCCAGCGAGAGAGAGGAACGCCCTGCTTCTGTCTCGTCTGGAAGCAAACGTAGGCGGTGCACAGCGTGGAAAGTGCACGCGCGGCAGTTGCGCACGCGCAGACAGAAGCGCCCCATTTGGCTGCGATCCACCTCCTTCGGTCCCGTGATCGATTGGTCGATCGTGATCGACTTCCTGGGCAGCCCTGCTCTAGGAGTTCCATCACAAACAGAGACCTTGACTAGAATCACATCGGAGCACCTATGATATAATGTTTTCATTAAACTTGTGAATATTCAAATCCGCCAAAGTCAAAACTGCAAATGTGGAAAGAGAACTGTATTGTTATTTTTCTGGGAAGTTGAGCTTTACATTTTAATAAATACAGTACATAAAATAACCCATCTGTGAAGTGAAGCTGCTGCCTCACTCAGAAGTAGTTCTTAGACTGCTCCCAACATGTACACATATCCAAGCCACTGGAGGACTTCAGGATTCTTCAAATAAATAAATGAAGGGAAATAAAACTAGATAGAGCAAGTCTGCCCACCCTGGATTTAGCACATTATGGGTACATGGCATAATACTTCTGCAGCTTTTATGCCCCTTTTCTCAGTCAGAGCACAAACAGTGCCTTGGTAGGTCAGGTCCAATATGCAAGAGAAACAGGACCTTTTTAGTGGTGGTGAGGTTGCAGAACTCCCTTCTGGGGGTATTCTATACAGTCTATTACACAAGGGGCGGGGGGCTGGCGTCCCTAAGCACAACTACTACAATGTTAGGACTGAATGAAATATGTCCACTACCATGTAAATGCAGAGGATGTATTGTTATGAATATAATTCAATTTAATCTTCATACAACTATATTCTAGCGTAATACGAAACAGGTAACTATTGACACAATAGACTGTAAACATTGACAATGTACTTGCGTATGTAAAGACAAAGTTCCGGTAGTCCGAGCAAGCTATTGGAAGTAGAAGTCATTTGATTATAAGGACAAATGACTTCTACTTCCAATAGCTTGCTCGGTCTACCGGAACTTTGTATTTAAATATGCAAGTATATTGTCAATGTTTACAGTCTATTGTGTCAATAGTTACTTGTTTCGTATTATGCTAGAATATATTTGTATGAAGATTAAATTGAATTATATGCATAACAATAGATCCTCTGCGTTTACATGGTAGTGGACATATTTCATTCAGTCCTAACATCGTAGTAGGTATTCTATACAGCTTTACCCTCCTCTAACCTTAAGCAAGTTTTGGAAATAGTAACCTTCTTCAAGCTCCTACTAGTAATTTGTTTGCATATGATTCTGTTTGCTTACTGTATTGTGTGTGTGTGTGTGTGTGTGTGTGTGTGTGTGTGTATATATATATATATATATATAGATATATAGGGTAAGCAGATTTCCTTTACTCTATGTTTCTTGAGGTTGTCGGAGGAGATGCAGACCACACGATCAGATCTGGGACTGCGCAAAGCTCAGACTCCATTTTAAAACACAGAGATGCTATTAGACTTTGGACTGCCAAGACCAAACTCATGCTGCTGTTGATTGTAAGAGAGATACCTCGTGTTACTTGCACAGAGAAACTACTTCAAAGCCTATCTGTAATTGGATTTGCATGAAGGTAGTGAGTAAACCAGATACAGTGTTCCCTCACTTATTGCTGGGGTTAGGTTCTAGGACCTCCCGCAATAAGTGAAAAACCGCAATGTAGGCATATTCTATTTTAATATTTATACATTATTTTAGTAGTTATACACTATTTTAAGTCTTTATAAACTTAAAATAAAGTGAAGGAAAGGAAGAAAAGGCCCTTCAAGGCTGGAGAGAGGGAGGACTGAGGAGGGAAATCGCTTTCGAGAGCGGCAGCGGCAAAATCCAACAAAACAACAAAAATGATATATATTAATATTAATATAAATTAATATTTTTGGAAATCCGCAAGACAGCGAGTCTGCAATAAGTGAACCGTGAAGTAGCGAGAAAATACTGTATGTTACTTTTCACAAAGTCTACTTTATTTTTGTTTCTTAAGAGAATTATATATCAACAAGATGTTTTATGGGGAATAGATGTTTTTGGGAACTGAAAAGAACACTTCTGATGAACTGCTGTATTTTGTGTATTGGCATAATATCTGTTCCTAACAGATCAGAGACAACTGCTTCATATAAGCCGCCCTGAGTCCCTTGGTGGCGGGGTATTATTATTATTATTATTAGGTTATCAGTCTAACAACTGAAAGTCAAATTGTCTTGCATAAGTACATGTGGATATATACCACTGAAGAGAAGATTTGACTCAAACGAGTTGTTTGCATCTTCTCTGGAAGATCATACTTTTACAAAAGGTTATGATTTTCAAATGATTGTGAATGCCATTTTTTTCCAAAAGGCTATGGAGATTCTGGTTTTCCAAAAGGCTATGATCTCTAAAAGGTCATGCCTTTCCAAAAGCAGAGGAAGTCCTCATAATTTAAGATCATCCGGGGAGGCCCTGCTCTCGCTCCCGCCTACTTCTCAAACGCGGTTGGTGGGGATGAGAGACAGGGCTTTCTCGGTGGTGGCTCCCCGTCTGTGGAATGCACTCCCTATGGATATACGATCAACCCCATCCCTCCTGGCATTCAGGAAAAAAGTGAAATCCTGGTTATGGGAACACGCGTGTGCACATTAGCATGATACGGCACTTTAGATTGGATTGAAATGGCAAACTGGTGGACAAGACCCAATGCTTCAATTATGGATGGAATACTGTTTTAACTGATGTGAATATATATGATGTATTTTAATGTTAATTGTATTTTAAGGAATTTTAATGCCAGCTGTAATGTAATGTATTTAATTTTAACTGTTTTTGGGTTTTTATTATACGTATGCTGTGTTGGCATTGAATTGTTGCCGTTGTTAGGCCGCTCTAAGTCCCCCCTCGGGGGTTGAGAAGAAGCGGGGTAGAAATGGTGGAAATAAATAAATAAATAATAAATAAGTCATAGAGCTCTGCCGAGGCGAGTGTCCTCTTTCCCACAGCATTCAGCCATTGGCTGAGCAAAACTGAACGCCCCATTGTCCATGCAAGGCCTGCTTTCGCAAAGGATTTTCACACACAATGTCAGGCCTACCCATCAGGACGGTCGCCTCCTCTTCTACCTCAGAGATGCAGATCTCGACAGCATCTGGCAAGTCTTGCTTCAGTGCTGGGGAATTGACAAATGCTTCCTCCACTAGTCCAATGCCCTGGAATATAAGTAAGCATTGCGATTAAAAAGGAAACCCTAATTCTTGTGGTTTTCCCAATTCCAAGGTTTATAAACTAGCAGGATGTAGAATCAGGCTGAATTTAAGCTTTGCATAACACCTGAACTGAATAATTGCACAAATCCCATTGATTGATTGATTGATTGATTGATTGTTCGGTCTTGTATTCCGCTCCTCCCTGCAGGCTCGGGGCGGATAACAACATATAAAATAGGCCAACATGTATAATCCACGCAGCCATACAATAAAACATAAAACATAAAAACACACATCATATCCCGAGGTACAAGATAAAATACAGTAGCATTTCCTTGGACCAGAGGTACCATTACATAGGGAATTACACTAGGCTGGTTTGCCTAGTTGAAGGCTAGTCCACTATCCTGTTCTAATGCAAACACCCACATTTCAGAACAGTTCCTGTTGGGCTTTGGCCCCGTGAAAATCTGTGGATGCTCAAGTGCCCCTTGGGAATGTGGCGCAGCTGGCTAAGTGTCAGCTGCATAAGATCTCTCTGACAAGTAGGTCAGGGGGTTCGAGGCCTGCCCGGGTCGAGGTGGGTGCTCGACCTTTAAGTGTAGCCTGCTGTCGACCTTTGCAGCAAAAGACAGTTGCATCTGTCAAGTAGGAGATAAAAGTACCACATTAAGTGGGGAGGCAAATGTTGACTGAATTATGAGGCCATTAAAGAACTCCAGGAACGCTGAGGAATGCGGAAGGAACAACAAGTAACGCTGGGAACGCTGAGAGATCAGGAGTGCGCCAGCTCCCCCTGGTGGCCAGAGTTTGCCTCTGTTCGTCTATATGTGTGTATGTGAAAAACGGCAGGGATTGTCTGCTAAGTATGTGTACCTGTAATCCGCTCTGAGTCCCCTTCGGGGTGAGAAGAGCAGAATATAAATAAAGTAAATGAATAAATAAATAAAATTTATGAAATGGCAAAATCAAGTTTGCTCTTTTTGTAATGTTTACAAAATATTTTCAAGATGTGGGAGGTGGAATCTATGGGTGCAGAATCCATGAATACGAGGAGACGGCTATATTATTTCATTTGCTTGTGAAATGTCTTTCATCCTTCTAATTTTTATCCTCACTACAACCCTGCAAAGCAGCTTAAGTTTTCACCCTTTCCATACAAACTTTAGTATTTCCTTATTTCTTTCACTGAACAATTTATTGTTCCTTAATATCGGGAGATTTTGGAACAAGAATAATAATTTTGGAAGAACATTCATTTTTAATAGTAGCTATTCATCCCATAAATGAGAGACTGAGATTATTCCAATTTTAAAAATCTTTCTTTATTTCTTTCCATTTTTTTCATATTCAACTTAAGAACAAACCTACAGAGCATATCTTGTTAGCAACAGGCCCAGATCAAATCTTTGTGGCGCCCTAGGCCACACATTGGAAGCCACGCCCCCGGGCCGATGCTGAGCATGCGTGTCAGAGGCCCTAGAGGCGGGGCTTCCCTCCTTCCTTCACTCGCGCCGGGCGCCCCTCCTTCCTTCACTCAAGCGAGGGCCCCCCGACGTGAGCGAGGAAGACGTGGAGCAAAGTCCCGCCCCATGGGCCTTTGACGCGGCTTCGCTCCGCGTCTTCGTTGCTTGTGCCGGGTACCGCTCCTTCCTTGAGTGAAGGAAGGAGGGGCCGGCGCGAGCGAGGAAGAGGCGGAGGGGCCTATGGCGCTCCGTGCACAGGCGCAGAAGCGCCCAAAGATCGACTTTTTTTTTTTTAAATAGGGGGGGTCCGGATCTGGCGCCCCCACCCCCCATGGCTACACCCCTAGGCCGTGGCCTAGGGTGGCCTTATGGATAATCCGGGCCTGGTTAGCAACCCAGGGACTACTTGTATCCTTAACACAAGAAAGTTCTATTTGTTTGCTTCCACATGCAACCAGCTGGACAAAATGAGAACAGAATGGTGGATGCGACAGGCCCTTAATCTAATCCAGCAGCTCTTTATTAATAAACAATGGATGGTATATCCAGCAAGCATCCAGCATGGAGTAGTGACTTGGACACTGGATTATGCCTCTGAGGATAACGATTCAATTCCCCACACAACCATAGAAACCCACTGGCCGATCTTGGACGAGTTACACACTCTCAGCCTTAGAAAACCCCATGACAGAGTCACCTTAGGTCAGGCAAGGGCAAACTTCGGCCCGCCAGGTGTTTTGGACTTCAACTCCCACAATTCCTAACAGTCTACTGGCTTTTAGGAATTGTGGGAGTTGAAGTCCAAAACTCCTGGAGGGCCAAAGTTTGCCCATGTCTGCCTTAGGGTCTTCATTAGACAGAAGAAACTTGAAGCCACACAACAACCTCGTAACAATATGAGGCTAATTTTCTTAAGGATTTAAAACTGCACTGAGCTGGAATGCTCTCCTGACCGAAACACCTTTGAAAACCCACTGGCTACCACCTCAGTTATTAACAAGGTTAAGGCCTTTGGCTCACTGGAGGTAAAACTGAAGTGATTTGTTCTTCAAATAAGGTATGCTACCACCATTGGACTCTTGATTGCTGTAGGAACTGATTTAAGTTCTTTTTGACTGAGGCACACGTGAGGCAGTTGTTTGAACAAACAAATAATAAAGTTTATTTGAGAGAACTTTCAAAAATAGTTAACAAGCTTAATGATTTAGAGATCTTGGCAGGAACGTGTTTGGTTACAATTAATCAGTACAATTCTTTGTTACTAAGTACAACTTCTTTCTCAGCTATCAAATAGTTTACTGACAGGAACTTTTCTCTCTGCCTAATAAACTTTGTTACTGCTACAGATAGTCCAGACTCTGGATCTATCTAAACTACAAATCTACTCACTATCTATCCTGATAACTGTAGATTTCTATTCGCCAGCTATCCCCGATAGCCACCTGATCACTTTCAGGCCTCTTCTTTCTAATACTCACTAACCCTGACCCTTCTCTTCTTCCCAAACTCAAACTGCTACTCTCGTCTTCAACACCCAGTCTCCATCTGCTGTCAGATTTCAAAACGCCTCCCGTTGAGAGCATTTTTTCCTTTTCCCAAGTTAAGCTCCACCCCTTCTCTACCAGCCAATCCTACTTCCCTCGTTTCCCTCCAGGCCACACTTAGCCACGCCCCCTGTTGGAAATGAGAACCTAAGTTCTCATTACAACCCATCCAAAATGGCTGCCAAGGTTTTGGGCCTAGCTTTTCAGGCTTCTCCCAGCCTCTCAGGTAGGGTTTCACTACACCAAGTACATGCTAAATCACAGTTTATGCTCAAGGCCATTCCAAAATCCCCAATTAAATTCCCATGACACAGAGCTATACTCATATTTCTCTGGCCTGCTCCCAAATGCCCATTTAGCGACTTCCCTACCTTTGGTGCGTGGTTCTCGGCCTCTTGCAGCCTCAAAAGGAAGCTTTCGGCCAAGGCCAGAGCCTGGGCGCAGGTGGCGGGCCCGCTTTTGCACACCCAGATCTGCATCTCCAAAGGCAGGATGGTCAGGAACTGTTCTAGGATCACCAGGTCCACAATCTGCTCCTTGGTGTGCCTCTCTGGCACCAGCCACTGGCAGCAAAGCTCCTGCAGTTTACTCAAGACCGCCCGGGGCCCTTCGATCTCCTGGTAACAGAAATGCCGGAAGTGCTGGCGCTTGATCTCCAATCGATCTGGGTCGGCCACCTCTGGAACCTGCTCCTTCAACCTTCCAGGACTGTCCAAACTTTCACAGGCTTCTTGAGTTTTTCGACCAAGGTCAGGGAAAGTATGCATAGCTATTGCGCCTCCTCCACCCCTAGGCAACTGGTTGGCACCTTTCAACGACTGATAAGAAGTCTTAAATTCTTTCATGTCCTCATCAGAGACCGGTTGAAATAACCGCGACGGCCTCCATACTGAATAAGGAGACAGCACTGAGTTGAGGTCCCTTTCCTGCTGCCACGATTCCTGCCGTGGTTGCAACCCCTCGTCCGGTTCCTGTTTGTTCTGTGGCAGGGCTGCTCCCGAGAGGAACATATGAGGGTCCCTTTTGCTTTGGTTCACTCTTGGCCCTGACCGCAGCAAGCCACATTCTGCCATCTTTGCTGGAGCTGGGGGAAAAAAGCAGCTATAACAATTGCAATGTAAAGTAAAGATAAAGGTTCCCCCTGACATTAAGTCTAATCATGTCCGACTCTAGGGGGGGGGGGTGCTCATCTCCATTTCTAAGAGCCGGCATTGTCCGTAGTCACCTTCAAGGTCATGTGGCCGGCATAACTGCATGGAGTGCCGTTACCTTCCTGCCAAAGCAGTACCTATTGATCTACTCACATTTGCATGTTTTTGAACAGTCAGGTTGGCAGAAGCTGGGGCTAACAACCCTATTCCCGGATTTGAATTGCCGACCTTTTGGTCAGCAAGTTCAGCAGCTCAGTGGTTTAACCTGCTGCACCACCGGGGGCTCCGGTGCAATGAGACACCTATAAGACTTTGACGTTTGCCTATTTCTACTCTTTGCTTTGTTTTATTTTTTTTTTAAAAAAAACAACAACACTCTGAATAACATACTGGCTTACTTCAGAAATAACTTCCTTTTCATAGGAACCTTTAAAATTAAATTTGGTTACAGTATGTATTTCTTGATATTGCTTGTCACAGTCATGCCCGGATTACCCATAAGGCGAATGAGGCCATGGCCTAGGGGTGCAAGCCGGGGGGAGGGGGCAGATCACGGACCAAAAAAAACCCCTGGTCTGCGCCCCTTTTCCCCCCTTTCTCATGCCCCTCCTTGCTCCTTCTCCCAGCAAAGTCTCTGCTCCGTCCCCTCCATCTCTCGTTCTCTCGCCCTCTCTTTCTGTCACGCGCTCTCTCTCTCTTTGGAGTGAGTTTGCACTCGCTGTGCTATCCCCAAGCCTCCCGACTCCCGAGGAGACCTTCAGAGCACAGCGGACCTTTCCAGCCGGTGGGAATGGGGACCTTGGAGGTGGCGGGAGGTTGGCTTAAAGGGGGCGTAATTCCAAAGTGTGGCCTAGGGTGCAAAAAAGTGTTAATCCGGGCCTGGTCACAGTTGTCCCTCCACACTTACAGCTTTAACTTTTGCAGATTTGATTAATATGGTCTGTCAAAGAATCCCTGTCTTTCACCATACCTCAAGTGAAAGCTAACCATATAATTGCACTGGAAGACCCAGACATTCCTTGAGAGATGTTATTTCAGATTTTAAAAGGGTGTTTTTATTCACTTTTTCACTGTTGTGGGAGCCCTGCACCACTAACTCCAGTGAATGTGGAGGGCTGAGTGTGTATCATTCAAAAGCATTTTCAAAAACTGAGTTCCAATAAATTGGAAATCTATTTTGGAAATGTATTGAGGGGAGTTGCCTAACTCATATTCTTTCTGGAAAAGCTGAAGCAATCCTTAGTGGTGAATATAATTTTCCAGATCACAGTTTAAATTACAAGGCCTAACTTTTAGCTTGTACAGATAAAAACAATACACCTCTGGATGCATCTACACGGTAGAATTGATTCAGTTAAAATGGGGTCAAAGTGCATTAAATTAACAATGTAAATGAATCTTTTTTTCAGCGACTACATATTCACAGATCAGTCAACCTATCTGTGGATAATGGTAGTTGCCATGTAAACTATTGCTAAAGATAATCTCTAATTGCTGTTACTGATTTCTGATAAATTACTCTCCCTTCCAACTTAAAAAAAATTGTTTTAGAAACGAATTGAGAATATACTGCAAGATGCCTTTGGTGTGAGAGAATTGGCTATCTGCAAGGACGTTGTCCAGCGGATGCCTGTGAGAGGCTTCCCTCATATCCCCACATGGGAAGCTGGGGCTGACACACGAGAGCTCACCCTGTCTCACAATTTGAACTCCAACTCACCTGCAGACTGAACCAAATTAAGAATAGTATTCTGCTCTTCACTTCCCCATGTATAAAGTAACATGCCATGCATAAAGTATAGGCCTGGTGGAGCCACACCAAAAAAAAGGTTCAAAACTTGTTTCCGATGTAGGGGACGCGGGCGCTTTGAATCTGAATGATTTTCGAAATTTTCGGGGGGGGGGGGGGGAATCGAAATTGATTCAGATTAATTCCAAAATTTCAGAATGGCTTCGTTAATGGGGAAAAAACCCATTGAAAACCCAGTTTGCAGACGGATGCCTTTCCCCGCTCCAAACCGCTTCTGAGGCGGAGGGAAGGCATCTGCCTCTACACTGGGTGTTTAAAGACCCAGTTTAGAGGCAGATGCCTTTCCCCGTGCCAGAAGCGGTTCTGATGCAGGGGGGGGGGGGGAGGCATCTTCCTCTAAACCGGGTTTTTAAACACCCAGTTTGCAGGCGGATGCCTTCCCCCCGCTTCAGAACCGCTTCTAATGTGGGGGGAGGGGCATCTGCCTCTAAACTGAGTGTTTAAACACCCGGTTTGGACCCGGCTTTCTTTCCCTCCCAGGCAGGAGGGGAAAGAAAGCCGCATTTCCGACTCACTTACGAGAAATGGCGGAAAAGCTTCGATTTTGCAAATTCACTTAAATTTGCTTAAAGCCCTTCGAAATCGGTTCATAAATCAATTTAATCCGAATTCAATCCGAATTTGGAAGCATTCCGACAAACCTAACCAGGCCTAATAAAGTAGCATTTGTAATGTAGTGTGACAGTGAGAGGAAGGCATAAAGTCTCTACTTTGTCACAGGAGCATTGAGTTGTAAAGACATGCAAAGGCCATTTAGTTCTTCCATGCAGTAGGACACAGGCAAGAAGGGCGTTTATCATGCTCCTTCCCATAGTCTTGGTGAAATCTTGACAATTACAATTCCCTGGTCAGTGTTCTAGTCACTGGAGCAGCAACAAACAAGCTCATTCCATCTTCTGCATGACGTCCCTTGAGGTATTTCAATGTCTACTATATTACCACTCGGACTTCTTCAAACTAAACATACTCAGCACTCTGGGTAACCTTTAACCAGACACTTCTTTCTCAGACAGATTTATTTCACATAGAGTAAGGGAAAAGAGTCTCGTGTACACTGTCCTGGGTTCAATGATCATGTCCTTGAACTCAGTGGAGGAAAAAACAAAGTGCCAATGCAAAGTAATCCAATTCTGGAAAGGAAGTCTTAACTGGTTTAACAAAGAGACAAACACAGTAACACATCTTAATGTGTCCTTGTTGATACAAGGTTGAGTATCCCTTATATCAGTGGTTCTCAACCTTCCTAATGCTGTGACCCCTTAATACAGTTCCTCATGTTGTAGTGACCTCCAATCATATAATTATTTCAACGCTACTTCACAACTGTGATTTTGCTATTGTTATGAAGCGTAATGTAAATATCTGATATGCAGGAGGTATTTTCATTCACTGGACCAAATTTGGCACATATACCCAATATGCCCACATTTGAATACTGGTGGGATTGGAAGGAGAGATTGTCATTTGGGAGTTGTAGTTGCTGGGATTTATAGTTCACCTACAATCAAAGAGCATTCTGCACCCCACCAATAGAGGAATTGAACCAAACTTGGGACCAACAGAAAATACTGGAAGGGTTTGGTGGGCATTGACCTTAAGTTTTGGAGTTGTAGTTCACCTATATCCCGAGAGCACTGTCAACTCAAAACAATGATGGATCTGGACTAAACTTGGCATGAATATCAATATGCCTAAATGTGAACACTGGTGGAGTTTGGGGAAAATAGGCATTGACATTTGTGAGTTGTTGTTGCTGGGATTTATAGTTCACCTACAATCAGAGAGCCTTTTGTACTCCACCAAAGATAGAATTAGGCCAAACTTCCCACACACACACCCTATGATCGACAGAAAATGCTGTGTTTTCTGATGATCTTTGGCGACCCCTCTGACACCCCCTCGTAACCCCTCCAGGGGTCCCGACCCCCAGGTTGAGAAACACTGCCTTATATGAAAATCTGAAATGCTCCAAAATCCAAAATTGTTTACAAAAGCGGCTGAGATGATCTTTCTGATGCTCTAAAGCAGTGTTTCCCAACCTTTTTTGAGCCGCGGCGCACTTTTTACATTTACAAAATCCTGGGGCATTAGGAAGAACTTCCTGATTGTGAGAGCTGTTCAGCAGTGGAACTCTCTGCCCCGGAAGGTGGTGGAGGCTCCTTCTTTGGAGGCTTTTAAGCAGAGGCTGGATGGCCATCTGTCAGGGATGCTCTGAATGCAATTTTCCTGCTTCTTGGCAGAATGAGGTTGGACTGGATGGCCCACAACGCCTCTTCCAACTCCGTTATTCTATTATTTTTACATGGCTATCATGTCTCCTCTCAGCCTTCTGTTCTGCAGGCTAAATATACCCAATTCTTTGTGACTCTCCTCATAGGGATTCATGGTCTCTGGACCTTTGATCTATTTATTTATTTATTTGCTTGCTTGCCATATTTATATCCCCCCCTTCTCACCCCGAAGGGGAATCCGAGCGGCGCACATAAAGGCACAATTCGATGCCATATAACACATATCCAGCAAATAAAACATTGAAACAACCTCTAAAAACACCACCAAGAAGGCCCTGTCTCTCATCCCCACCAAGCGCGTTTGCAACGGTGGCGGGATTGAGAGCAGGGCCTCCCTGGATGATCTTAAGCTCCAAGGTGGGACATAGAGGGAGATACGTTTGGGCAAGTAAGACTTCCCCCCTCACATACTGATACATGGCCCTCATCATGTCTCCTCTCAGCCTTCTCTTCTGCAGGCTAAACATACCCAGCTCTTTAAGCTGCTCCTCATAGGGCTTGCTCTTGATCATTTTAGTCACCCTCCTCTGGACACATGGCACCTTGTCAACATCTCCTGTCAATTGCGGTGCACAGAATTGGACACAGTATGATTCCAGGTGTGGTCTGACCAAGGGAGAATAGAGGGGTGGCATGACTTCCCTGGATCTAAACTAAATATGTGAAGGGATGTCACAAGCCTGGAACCCCAGGTCTTGGCGGTGGCCTGAGAGAGCTTTTGCCCATTTAAAGCTTGTGCGCCAGCTGCGCCCATACCTTGGGAAGTCTGACTTGGCCACGGTGGTCCATGCTCTGGTTACATCCCGTATAGACTACTGCAATGCTCTCTACATGGAGTTGCCTCTGAAGACTGCCCGGAAGCTGCAATTAGTCCAACGCTCGGAAGCCAAGTTACTAACAGGAGCGGGGTACAGCGAGTGCACAAGTCCCTTGTTGCGCCAGCTCCACTGGCTGCCAATTAGCTTCCAAGCACAATTCAAAGTGCTGGTTTTTAACCTACAAAACCCTATTCGGTTCCGGCCCAGTTTACCTGTCCGAACGTATTCTCCCCTATGAACCATCAAGGCCATTAAGATCTTCTGGTGGGGCCCTGCTCTCAGTCCTGCCACTTTCACAATCGCGTCTGGTGGGAACGAGAGACAGGGCCTTCTCTGTGGTGGCCCCTTGACTATGGAACTCTCTCCCGATTGAGATCAGATCTGCCCCCTCCCTCCTGTCCTTTAGAAGGCTAGTGGAATCCTGGCTATGGAATGAAGCATTCCCAGAATAATGGCTGAGGCTGGCCACAGAACAAAGTTATTGACCACATACTGTGTACGGACTGAGTTGGACATGATTTTATCTTGGCGGCCTGGCTTATTTGTATTATTCTATATGTATTTTAATCTTTTTGCTGTTGTATGATGTTTTTAGAATTGTATTCTTATGTTTTTAAATGCGAATTGCTTTATATGGTTATTGTTCTAATTGTTTTATTTATTTATTTACTTCATTTATATTCCGCCCTTCTCACCCCGCAGGGGACTCAGGGCGGATCACAATGAACATATACAGACAAGCATTCAATGCCTTTAGACACACAAACACAAGACAGACAGAGGCAATTTAACATCTGGCCACCAGGGGGAGCTGTCGCACTCCTTCATTCCTCAGGGTGCTTCCTGGAGATCTTTTTATGGCCTCGTAAATCAATTAAATGTAGCCTCCCCACTAAGTGGTACCTTAAATTTCCTACTTGACAGATGCAACTGTCTTTTGGGCTGCAAAGGTCGAGAGCCCACCTCGACCAGGTAGGCCTCAAACTCATGACCTTCTGGTCAGTAGAGATCTTATGCAGCTGACACCCAGCCAGCTGCGCCACATTCCTGGTGTTTTAATTGGGTTTTATCTGGAGGGCAGTAATTGCCTTATGTAAACCACCTCAAGTCGCCTTCGGGCTGAGAGGGGCGGTATAAAAATATAGTAAATAAATAAATAAATAAATATTATTGCATTGACTCCTTGCTGTGAGCCGGTCTGAGTACCTCTACAGAGGCCGAGAAGATGGGGATATAAACGTTTTAAATAACTAAAATAAATAAGAAAGAGGGAGCAAGTGTGTTTTCTGCTGCCCTTGACACTAGGGCTCAATGGAGCCATGGGTTCAAATGACAGCAAAAGGAGGTTCCACCTGAACATTAGGAAGAAATTCCTGACTGCAAGAAGAGCTGTTCAGCAGTGGAACTCTCTGCCTCAAGAGTGTGCCGAAAGCTCCTTTAAATAAAGGATGGGTGGCTGGCCATTCAAAAGAAGAGCTCGACTTTCACAACCTGAACATTAGGAAGAAGTTCCTGGCTGCAAGAAGAGCTGTTCAGCAGTGGAACTCTCTGCCTCAAGAGTGTGCAGCTCCTTTAAATAAAGGATGGGTGGCTGGCCATTCAAAAGAAGAGCTCGACTTTCACAACCTGAACATTAGGAAGAAGTTCCTGCCTGCAAGAAGAGCTGTTCAGTAGTGGAACTCTCCGCCTCAAGAGTGTGCCGAAAGCTCCTTTAAATAAAGGATGGGTGGCTAGCCATTCAAAAGAAGAGCTCGACTTTCACAACCTGAACATTAAGCTCCTTTAAATAAAGGATGGGTGGCTGGCCATTCAAAAGAAGAGCTCGACTTTCACAACCTGAACATTAGGAAGAAGTTCCTGGCTGCGAGAAGAGCTGTTCAGCAGTGGAACTCTCTGCCTCAAGAGTGTGCCGAAAGCTCCTTTAAATAAAGGATGGGTGGCTGGCCATTCAAAAGAAGAGCTCGACTTTCACAACCTGAACATTAGGAAGAAGTTCCTGGCTGCAAGAAGAGCTGTTCAGTAGTGGAACTCTCCGCCTCAAGAGTGTGCCGAAAGCTCCTTTAAATAAAGGATGGGTGGCTAGCCATTCAAAAGAAGAGCTCGACTTTCACAACCTGAACATTAGGAAGAAGTTCCTGGCTGCGAGAAGAGCTGTTCAGCAGTGGAACTCTCCGCCTCAAGAGTGTGCCGAAAGCTCCTTTAAATAAAGGATGGGTGGCTGGCCATTCAAAAGAAGAGCTCGACTTTCACAAACTGAACATTAGGAAGAAGTTCCTGGCTGCGAGAAGAGCTGTTCAGCAGTGGAACTCTCTGCCTCAAGAGTGTGCCGAAAGCTCCTTTAAATAAAGGATGGGTGGCTGGCCATTCAAAAGAAGAGCTCGACTTTCACAACCTGAACATTAGGAAGAACATAAGAACATAAGAAGAGCCATGCTGAATCGGGCCTCAGCCCATCTAGTCCAGCATTCTGTGTCACACAGTGGCCCACCGGTTGTACACGGGGATCTCTAGCAGAAAGGAGGGCAAAACCCTCACCTGCGCCCGACCCCCCACAACTCTGGGGTGGATGCCATCTGGCCCTGGTGATTTGTTGACATTTAGTTTAGTAAGGCATGTGAGAACATCTTCCTTGTTTATCTCTATCTGGTTTAATTCCCTCCCTGAAAAAACTGACTCAGCTGCAGGCATATGTTGTCTGTCCTCCTGTGTGAAAACGGAGGCAAAGAAGTCGTTTAGAAGCTCAGCAATCTCCTTGTCTTCACTTATTGTCCCTTTCTTACCATTTTCGTCAGGTGGCCCAACTGCTTTTCTAGTTGGGTTCCTACTTCTGATGTACTTAAAGAAGTTTTTGCTATTTTTTTAATATTCTTAGCTATATGTGCCTGGCTGTAAGAAGAGCTGTTCAGCAGTGGAACTCTCTGCCTCAAGAGTGTGCCGA
Source organism: Anolis apletophallus (assembly GCA_030556195.1). Taxonomy (NCBI): domain Eukaryota; kingdom Metazoa; phylum Chordata; class Lepidosauria; order Squamata; family Anolidae; genus Anolis; species Anolis apletophallus. Next base: position 200,076,914 of record JARBWK010000001.1, on the reverse strand, counting down.
AAGCTCCTTTAAATAAAGGATGGGTGGCTGGCCATTCAAAAGAAGAGCTCGACTTTCACAACCTGAACATTAGGAAGAAGTTCCTGGCTGCAAGAAGAGCTGTTCAGCAGTGGAACTCTCCGCCTCAAGAGTATGTCGAAAGCTCCTTTAAATAAAGGATGGGTGGCTGGCCATTCAAAAGAAGAGCTCGACTTTCACAACCTGAACATTAGCAAGAAGTTCCTGGCTGTAAGAACAGCTGTTCAGCAGTGGAACTCTCCGCCTCAAGAGTGTGGCGAAAGCTCCTTTAAATAAAGGATGGGTGGCTGGCCATTCAAAAGAAGAGCTCGACTTTCACAACCTGAACATTAGGAAGAACATAAGAACATAAGAAGAGCCATGCTGAATCGGGCCTCAGCCTATCTAGTCCAGCATTCTGTGTCACACAGTGGCCCACCAGTTGTACACGGGGATCTCTAGCAGAAAGGAGGGCAAAACCCTCACCTGCTCCCGACCCCCCACAACTCTGGGGTGGATGCCATCTGGCCCTGGTGATTTGTTGACATTTAGTTTAGTAAGGCATGTGAGAACATCTTCCTTGTTTATCTCTATCTGGTTTAATTCCCTCCCTGAAAAAACTGACTCAGCTGCAGGCATATGTTGTCTGTCCTCCTGTGTGAAAACGGAGGCAAAGAAGTCGTTTAGCCGCTCAGCAATCTCCTTGTCTTCACTTATTGTCCCTTTCTTACCATTTTCGTCAAGTGGCCCAACTGCTTTTCTAGTTGGGTTTCTACTTCTGATGTACTTAAAGAAGTTTTTGCTATTTTTTTAAATATTCTTAGCTATATGTGCCTGGCTGTAAGAAGAGCTGTTCAGCAGTGGAACTCTCTGCCTCAAGAGAGTGCCGAAAGCTCCTTTAAATAAAGGATGGGTGGCTGGCCATTCAAAAGAAGAGCTCGACTTTCACAACCTGAACATTAGGAAGAAGTTCCTGGCTGTAAGAAGAGCTGTTCAGCAGTGGAACTCTCTGCCTCAAGAGTGTGGCGAAAGCTCCTTTATATAAAAGGTGGGTGGCCACCTGCCAGGGGTGCTTTGATTGTGCTTTTCCTGCCTGACACGGGGTTGGACTCGATGGCCCATGGGGGTCTCTTCCAACCCTATGATCCTATGACATACAGACATGTTGACAGATTGGACCAGGCCTGGGCAAACTTGGGCCTTTTCAGGGGTTTTGGACTTCAACTCCCACAATTCCTCACAGCCTCAGGCCCCTTCCTTTGGAAGGGGCCTGAGGCTGTGAGGAATTGTGGGAGTTGAAGTCCAAAACCCCTGAAAAGGCCCAAGTTTGCCCAGGCCTGGCTTAGACACTCTTTGGACACCCTTCCTGCTCTCCCCATCTGCTCAGGAGCCCAAAACCAAAGACCTCCGTGAGGCTGTTTCCTCCCAAAGGGGGTCATGTGGCTGGGGGGCCCAGCCTAGCCCACTGCTTGGCCCCCCACTGAAAGCCCTGGCTCTCCCTCCCCACTCCTGAAAGGAAGGCCCCTTTCCCCGCCTCCTCCTCCTCCTCCTGGGCCTCACCTTTTCCCCTCCGCCTGGGCATCTCCCCCGCTAGGGCTCCCGCGGCGCCTCCATGCCTCGGAGAAACATACAAAGGGCAGTTTCGCACCCGGGGAAGGAACAGCGACGGACCGGAAGCTGGGGAAGGTGTCTTAGGGGGGGAAAGGAGGAGGAGGAGGAGGAGGACACCCACTTCCGCCTTCCCGCCTAGAACTCTGAGTCAGGAAAGATGCCAGCGCATGCGCAGATCAGTTACACCGTGTAGAGGCGGAGGCAGGCAATTGCCACTAGGGGGCCTCCTGCAGCAGGGATCAACCCATTCCATTCCTTCTCTCATTGATTTTGACATAATGGTGATATATATGTTCCCCATCACGGCGTTTCTATGCAGTCATGCCGGCCACATGACCTTGGAGGTGTCTGCGGACAACGCCGGCTCTTCGGCTTAGACATGGAGACCAGCACCAAACCCCCAGACTCTGGACTTAAATGTCAGGAGGGAAACCTTTTAAAAAAATATTTTTATTTTTGGTTTTGGTTTTATTTTATTTATTTATTTTGTGTTTTATATCATTACTAGCTGAACCCGGCACGCGTTGCTGTGCCATGTCTCTATCTGTCTGTGTGTGTCTCTCTCTCTCTATTTTTCTGTCTCTCTATCACCTCTCTCTCTCTATATATATCTCTATCTATCTAACCCTATCCCTATCTATCACTGTCTCTCTCTCTGCATCACTTGCTGTCTCTGTCTCTCTCTATTTTTCTGTACCATTCTGTCTCTCTCTCTCTCACTCTCACTCTCTCTCTATCAGTCCCTGTATTTCTCTGTCTCTCTCTCTCTTGTCACTGTGCCTGTATCACTCAATCTCTATCACTCACTATCTCTCTCTCTTTTACTCCCCCCTCTCTCACTCCCCTCTCTCTCCCTCTCTGTCTCTCTATCACTGCCCCCTCTTCTCTCTCTCTCTGTCTCTCTCTAGTATTCCCTTTCTCTCTCACTCACTCTCACTCCCCCTCTCTCTCACTCTCTCTCTCTATGTATCACTGCCCCCTCCTCTCCCTCTCTATCACTGTTTTTTTCTCTCTCACTCCCCCTCTCTCTCTATCACTCCCTCTCTCTCAATCACTCCGTTTTTATTATTATTCCCCTTCCCCTTCTATTGTCTAAGAAGTCTTGCTGTGTCTAAAATTATTTTATTTCAATAATTTTATTTTATTTCAATAAATAATTTTATTTATTATTTTATATAATAATCTATATATATAAAGGAACAGCCGTCATGTGAAGACTACCTCAAACAGAGAAACCTTACAACGCAGAAACACAAAACTTGCCAACAGAAATAGGCCTCAAGCAAGGTACGTTTGTAGCAAAGAAACTTTCCCCCCCAAAACCTAAAAGGCCCCCAAAACAACGAGTAAAAATAAAACTACATTTCCCAGCATCCTCTGCGGCAGCCAGCGAAACCCATTGGCCAACATCAGTTACCATAGTAACGGTGGGCAAAGCCACTTAGAATACTGAGTGATTTCAGTTGAGGGTTAAACTGCCACGGCCAAAATCTAGGAGGGAGACAAATAAGGCACCAGGGACACAGGCACCACTGACAAACACATACCCACAGACTAACACAAAAGTAATACCTACACACAACACAATACGCACATAACACAACCTTGTGTCTACTGCTCAACCCATTTGTATGCCATTCCTTCCTTCCACACAGGCATAAGCTGACCCAAAAGACAAGCCATGCCTCCTAAAAAGAACAGCATCGGACGACACACTCGCAACGCTACATACATCACACAAAAAAGGGCAGAACAAACGCCAGAACAGAAAGACACTGCACTACACTAGCTTTTGCCATCACCATAAACAAGGCTCAAGGACAAACACTACAAATCTGTGGCATAGACCTTGACACAGAATGCTTCTCCCACGGACAACTCAACGTAGTGGCTCCAGAGTTGGGAAACCACAGAACCTCTACATCAACACAGCAGACGGAAAGACAAAAAACATTGTATATCCACAAGCTCTGCAGAACGCCAGGAACACCACACACCGACAACTCCACAGGACTTCAACATCCCACCCACCAGTAAAGCAGAATTGATGCTTTTAGCAGAAGTGATGTCAGAGGAGAGTGATGCGCAGCAAGGTTTTAGAATAACTGGCCTTAGTATAGCTAGATAGCTTGCCAGAAATCATGCTAGCAGCCAGAGACGAGAATAAGAGGCACGGCATAGAAATGTTGCAATTCAAGAACACTTTGCTCATAAGGCAATAACATAGAACAATGGAAATAAAGAATTAATGCTGCGACACAGCTCTTAGCAAATAGAAATGTAATGCTGAACAGTGCTTTGTTTAATTGGGTAATGAAATGTGGTTTCATGAATGCCAGCCTATTGCAAGTTATGAGGATGGGCGGGGCCAGGGGTTTGCAGCCATTGAATGTATAAAACTTGAATGCTGGGTCTTGTTCGGGGCTCTGCCATGGCAGTCTTATGCTAGGCAGACTCCGTCAGCTGATGTATCAATAAATTGGCTTCATTTGGACCAGTATCAATTGTTGCGTCCTTCGTTCCTGTGCCCGCACGAAAGTCGCCGCCTGAGAGTTAGAAGTATTTGCCTGGGAATTTTGGGACTCCAGATATCCCCTACATCTTGGTGACCCACAACCACACAGCCATGACCCCACAAAGAACATAAGTAACATCAATTCCAACCCTTACATACTCAGACTTTCTCGCATCTCCTAAATAGGGCACAGCAATGCGTGCCGGGTACAGCTAGTATATTATATTACATTGTAATATAATGTAATATGTTATAATGTTAATATATTGTATTATCTGTATACCTTTATAAAGCGGAATGTTTGTATGTATGTGTGCGGAGGGCGGAAGGGCGGAAGGGCGGATATGTGGCAGCCACTTTCACAGGCCACAGCGACCAGCGCGGGTGATGGACCTGCACCAAACTTGGTACACATAACCCCCTAACCCCCTTTACGTCCTGGTGTGGTTCGGGGGACATGACCCATGGATTATGGGATTTGTAGTACTTTCCAACACTTTGGTTCCCACAGACCACTGAGGCCACCAAAAAGGACCAATACAGACCACACTTGGCACACACAGCCCCCATGACCCACTCTACATCCTGCTGCAGTTTGGAGGAGGGCAGACCATGGATGATGGGACTTGAAGTACCTCTACTCACTTCCCAAGTCCCCTGCGACCCTTTTCCAATTACTGATCGAGACCAAACTTGGCACACATAACCCCCATGACTACCTTCACATCCTGGTAAGGTTCGGGGGAGGACTGACAATGGATGATGGGATTTGTAGTACTTTCACACTTTCTGTTCCCACAGACTACTGCGGACCCCAACAAACACTGATAAAGACCACACTTGGCACACAGAGCCCCAGTGACCCACTCTACATCCTACTGAAGTTTGGAGGGGGCAGAACATGAATGATGGGACTTGCAGTACCTTCCCTTACTTTCCAAGAATGCTGCAAACCTTATCCAATGACTGATCAACACCAAACCTGGCCCACAGAGCCCTCATTACCCACTCTACATCCTGGTGCAGTTTTGTGTGAAACGGACCACGGATGATGGGACTTGAAGTACCTTCACTCCCTAAAAACAATACAACCCTCATCTATTCACCAATACAGACCAAACTTAGCACACAGAGCCCCCATGAACCAATCTACATCCTACTGCAATTTGGGGGGAGGCTGGACCACAGATGATGGGACTTCCAGTACCTTCAGTACTTTCATGATACCACTGTAACTCCCAAGAATGATGGATCAAGACCAAACTTGGCACACAGAGCCCCCATGACCCACTCTACATCCTGCTGCACTTCTCAAATGACCCGGGCACCGCCGGGTCCCCAAGCTAGTATTATAATAACTGTAATGTAATGCAGTGTTTTTCAACCTTTTTTGAGCCGTGGCACACTTTTAACATTAAAAAAATCCGGGGGCACACCACCAACCAAAATGACACAAAATGACACTCTAACACAATAAAGAACGGCTGGGGGATGGTGGCCTGCTGGGAACAGCTGCTGGGAGCGCCAACGCTGGGGAAGGGGGCGGAGCCAGGCCACGCCATGCCCCGCCCCCTCTCCTCGGCTTCAGCTCTCCCACAGCTTCTCCAGCCTTGAGGGGGCAGTACCAAGCCAGCGGTGGCAGAGCCACCACAATGCTGGCTTGGCACTGTCCCCTCAAGGCTGGAGAAGCTTTGGATGAGCGGAAGCTGGGGGAGGGGGAGGAGCCAGGCCGCACCATGCCCCACCCCTCCCCCGGCTTCAGCTCTCCCACAGCTTCTCCAGCCTTGAGGGGGCAGTGCGAGCGAGGGGCAGAAGTCATGGCCCCCGTCCCTGGCGCCGCTCTCTGCCATGACTCCCGCCCCTCGCTCGCTGAAGCCGCGTGGAGGAGCATGAGCGGTGGATGGGCTTCAGTGGGCGGGGCTCCTCCTCCGTGCAGCTTCAGCGAGCGAGGGGCGGGAGTCATGGCAGATTGGAGGCTGGCTGAGGAAACGGCCGAAGGAGGCGGTGCCCTGGCCCCTCCTTTTTCTTCGCCACCGCCTGGTCTTCCTCCTCCTCCCCCAAGCAGCAGGAGTTCGGCAGGAGAGGGGGAATGAAGGGGGGCAGAGAGCTTTTCTCACAGCACAGCAGGAGGTCCATCATGTCACACTACTGTGCCACATCACAGCGGTTGGGAAACACTGATGTAATTTATTGCCGCCCCCTTGTTGCGGGGGAGAGGCTTGTGTACCCTAATGAAGTTGTGAGCTATGCTGGCGGTGGCATAGTCACTGGTAGGGCCTCCCATGCCAGACAGGTCACAACCGAAGGGTCTGACAAAGAGCTTCAAAGGGCAGGATGGGCTCTCTAGCCTTTTGGCAACCATCCTAGGAGAAGGAAAACTCTGATTTCAAATCTGGGCAGATGGTGCTCGCCTAACCCTGTAAGGTCAACCCTCTAAGAGAAGGAAACTCTAATCCAACCTACGACCTGAGGACCTCGCTGCCACCGTCCAAGCTTGCTAGGCCCTGGCAGACGAACCTTTGGTTTAAAGGGTGAGGCCAGTTCTGTGCACGCTGTGCTCCACCAGAACCATTGCACAGGCTCGGACACATCCAACCTCCTTAGTCATCAACGTGCTTGTAGAAAGTGTGGGATGAGTCCTTCCTAAGAATCTTCGTTCGCAAATTAATGCCAGAGAATGTATTGGTTTATAATACATATTATATATATATATATATATATATATATATATATATATATATGCACAGGGAATGTGGCACAGTTGGCTGGGTGTCAGCTGCATAAGACCTCTACTGACCAGAATGTCATGGGTTCGAGGCCTGTCCGGGTCGGGGTGAGCTCTTGACCACTTTTTGTAGCTCGTCGACCTTTGCAACCCGAAAGACTGTTGCATCTGTCAAGTAGGAAATTTAGGTACCATTTTGTGAGGAGGCTATATTTTTCCGATTTCTGGAATGTTAAATTGCCTCTATGTCTGTCTATATATGTTGTATGTCAATGGCATTGAATGTTTGCCTTTATATGTGCATTGAGATCCGCCCTGCAGGGTGAGAAGGGCGGAATATAAATGATGTAAATAAATAAATATACTATATGTTATATTATAATATTGTGTTCTTGCACCAACCCTATTTACAATCTTCTTCAGCATGATGCTCCAAAGGGCTACGGCAGATCTCGAAGAAAAAGAAGGCATATATATATGCTATCGTACTGATGGTAGCTCGTTCAACTTAAGCTGTCTGAAGGCTCGCACTAAGACTCTAAACTATCTTGTCCGTGAGCTGCTTTTTGCAGACGATGCTGCCCTTGTCGCTCATTCAGAAGCAGCCCTGCAGCACCTCACATCCTGCTTTGCAACAGCTGCAGAGCTGTTTGAGCTGGAAGTCAGCCTGAAAAAAACGGAAGTTCTCTACCAGCCCGCACCACAGGAAGAACACCATCACCCCCACCTCAGCATAGGCAAATCTGTGCTCAAGTCCATCCAGCAATTCACCTACCTGAGAAGCATCATCTCTTCAGATGCCAGGATTTATAAAGAGATAGATAACAGATTAGCAAAGGCATATAGTGCATTCGGAAGGCTTCACAAAAGAGTCTGGAGCAACAAGCACCTGAGGCAAAGCACCAAAATCAGTGTGTACAGAGCTATCGTACTGTCTATTCTCCTCTATGGGTCTGAAACATGGGTCACCTATTGCCAACACCTACGTCTCCTCGAACGCTTTCATCAGCTCTGTCTTCGCACAATCCTAAATTTACACTGGACTGAGCATGTGACAAATGTTGCTATTCTTGAGCAAGCAGGAATCACCAGCACAATATTATAATAACCATAATATTATAGTGCAATGTGATGTGTAGTACTGATATTGTGCTATGGCAGTAATGTAGTTTGTTGTATTTACATTTTGCTGTAAGCCGCTCTGAGTCCCATTCAGTGTTGAGAAGGGTGGCATATAAATATTGTGAAATAAATAAATAAATTTACCTTTACTATGTGCCCATCAGATAGGTTAATAGGCCAGGGACAACAAGAAAGTCATTCACACCTAAATGCACTAAAACAGGCCTGGACAAACTTGGGCCTCAACTTACTTAGGCGATCCCTCTTAGCTCAAGGATGATGGTCTTCCAGATGGGGTGCCTTGGCAGTGGACTGTGGAGCCCTATTTTTGATCTGCATGTTCTCCTACAATGAGGACATTGGTTTCCAGATGAAAGGCCGTCCCGGTCAAGGTTGGCATGACGCGCCTTCCTCTGGGCACTTTTATCCCTTTCGCCCTCCATTCGTTCCTTTTCGAATTCTGCAACACTGCTGGTCACAGCTGACCTTCAGATAGAGCGAGATTCCACCTGAACACTAGGAAGAACAAAGTGTGGTGGAGGCTCCTTCTATGGAGGCTTTTAAACAGAGGCTGGGTGGCCATCTGTCGAGGGTGCTTTGAACGTGATTGTCCTGCTTCTTGGCAGGGGGTTGGACTGGATGGCCCACGAGGTCTCTTCCAACTGTATGATTCTGAACAGTCTTCAAGCGCAACCCCACGTAGAGCACATTGCAGTAGTCTATCCTGGATGTACCAAGATTGTGGACCACTGTGGCCAGGTCTGACTTCTCTATGTGTTACTGCATTCTTGGGTCAGTTAATGTCTCACTAGAGGAATGACCACGATATCCACAACTTGTAGTTTAATAAGAACATCACAAAACTCAAGCTGCATCCAACTTTTTGTCAAACCAGGTGAGTCACAAGACTTTAAGAAATATAATAATGGCCCAAACTATTTAAAAAACGAGGAAAAGGGGATGTAACAACAACACGCCTTTAAAAGGAGGCGGTACCAGCTTTAAATGTACAGTACAAGCACCCTTATGTTGTTTCAGGTTTGGTCAAATGTTTACAAAACCGGATATAAGTTTATGCGAAACTGAAGATAAGCCATTGGCCATTTCAAAAATCAAGGCCCACATTAAACAAGAGAACAGGTGTGTCAAACGCAAGGTGGATACATATAGCCAGCCTTCCACATTTGGTGTGATTATGGGCACTTTTTTAAACCTCGAGATAACACTTCTCTAGAATTTCTAGGATCCCAAGCACAAGCCTATGCTTACGAGGACGGGTCAATAAGTCCGTGACTTTTTGAATGAAACACAGGTTTTTGGATTAAAAAATCATTTTATTTTTCAACGTGGTCTCCTTTGAGCTCTATACACTTTGTCCAACGTTTCTCCAATTTTTTTATCCCTTCCAATAAATAAGATTTGTCGTGGTCATCAAAATAGGCCTTCTTTGGCGCCGATTCACGCTGAGAAACCCACTGTTTTGACTGCTGTTTGGTCTCTGGTGTGTTGTGGTGGAGCCACGTTTTGTCCACGGTTAAGAAATGGCGCAAAAACTCGTCCATATTGCAGCTGAACAACGGCAAGCACTCCTGCGAAATTGTCACACGATTGTGTTTGAGGTCGATTGTGAGCAAATGCGGCACCCATCTTGTGGAAAGCTTTCTCATACCCAAGTGATCATTTAAAATTGAAACCACTGAGCCACGTGAGATGCCTATGGCTTCCACAATCTCTCGCACTTTCCATCTCCGATCGGCCAACACCATATTGTGAATTTTTTCAGTTGTTTCGGGTGTAGAGACCTCAACTGGGCGTCCAGAACGTTCGGCATCTTCCGTGCTTGTACGGCCACAACGAAATTCAGTAAACCACTTTTTTACCATTGAAATTGATGGTGCAGAGTCCCCATAGTATTTATCAAGCTTAGCCTTGGTTTGAGTGATGGTTTGTTTCCGCAAAAAAAATGCTTAATGAGCACACTAAATTCATTTTTTCCATTTTCTCCTCAAATCATGCGGTAGTCTGCTATCAATGGCTGTCAAACACAAACTAAATGACGCAGCTTGTTCAAATTTTGACAGGAGTCAACTGACAGGTGCCTGTTGTCAGTAGCAGTGTTGCCCTTTCAGTTAAGAGGCGAGAAATTAAAAAAGTCACGGACTTATTGACCCGTCCTCGTACCTTCCTCTAGAATTGAACTGATAGACCTAAACGTTTCAAGAGTTGTTCTCTTTATGTCCAAAGGTTGCAGTTCTGTTTAGTCAGGAGAGTGGGGTCTGAAATTAGATGTAAGGCTTGTGGGTGTCTGACTTAAAAATGCTCCTTAACCTTTTCCCAACCTCAGAGCCACATGTGCTGTTGGATTGCAATTCTCATTATCTCCAGTCCACATGGCAAATAATCAAGAGTGATGAGAGCTGTCATTCGGTGACATCTTCAGAGATCTGTTGAACCTAAATTGGGTAAAATCTGGGGACTCAAATTGGGTAAACATGAAAGACCACCGGCCACTATGTAATAAAAATATATAGTTGGCCCTGTGTCCACAGAATCTCAGTTTATGGCAGCGTTTCCCAACCTGGAGGTAAGGACTCCTGGGGGGTTGCGAGGGAGTGTTAGAGGGGTTGCCAAAGGCCATCAGAAAACACAGTATTTCCCGTTGGCCGTGGGGGTTCTGTGTGTGAAGTTTAGCCCAAATCTGTTGTTGGTGGGGTTCAGAATGCCCTTTGATTGTAGGTGAACTATAAGTCCCAGCAACTACAACTCCCAAATGTCAAGGTTTATTTCCCCCAAACTCCACCAGTTTTCACATTTGGGCATATTGAGTATCCGTACCAACTTTGGTCCAGATCTATCATTGTTTGAGTCCACAGTGCTCTCTATACCAGGGGTGCTCATTAGGTAGATCGCGATTTACTGGTAGATCACATAGGGCGTCCTGGTAGATCGCAGGCAGGGCGGGAGGAAAGCTCAGTCCCGCCCTGCAGGCTCCTGACGCCACCCAGGTGCAGAAGGAGGTTGGACTGGATGGCCCTTGGAGGTCTCCTCCTATTCTAGGAACCCGTTGTTGTTGTTAGTATTATTATCAGAGGCTGAATAGCCATCTGTGAGGAATGCTTTGATTGTGTTTTTCCCTTATGGCAGAAGGAGGTTGGACTGGATAGCCCTTGGAGGTTTCCTCCTACTCTAGGAACCTGTTGTTGTTGTTACTATTATTATTAGTAGCAGAGGCTGAATGAATATCATCCTTATTATTATGAATAAATTTAGGGGCTTATTATACTCACATTTAGTTGAATTCATTCTTAAAATATATGATATGGCTCTCACTGAAATACATTTCCAAATATTTTGCTTTTATGGCTCTCTGAGTCGTGGGGAGGTAGATCATTTTGACTAGGTTGTTTTATAAGTAGCTCGCATGCTGAAAAAGTGTGGGCACCCCTGATCTAGAGATAGGTGAACGACAACTCCAAAACTTAAAGCCAATGCCCACCAAACACTTTCAGTATTTTCTGTTGATCATGAGAGTTCTGTGTGCCAAGTTTGATTCAATTCTATCGTTGGTGGAGTTCAGAACGCTCTTTGATCGTAGGTGAACTATAACTCCCAGCAACAACAACTCTCAAATGACAAAATCAATCCCCCCCCCCCCCACAACCCCACATGTATTCAAATTTGGGCATATTGGGTGTTTGTGCCAAAATCAGTCCAGTGAATGAAAATGCATCCTGAATATCAGATATTTACATTAGGATTCATAACAGTTGCAAAATTACAGCTATGAAGTAGCAACGAAAATAATGTTATGGTTGGGGGTCAGCACAACATGAGGAACTGTATTTAGGAGTCACAGCATTAGGAAAGTTGAGAACCACAGGTCTATGGATTCAACGGACCTTTGAAGACAACTTCAAGGCTGATGTGGCCTTGATGAAAATTACCTAGCTGATGAGCCGGCCTTGATGAAAATGACCACTCTAACACAGAAAGCAGTGGTTCTCAGCAGTGCTGGGAGTGCCGGAAGCCAGACGTTTTGGCCTTCAACTCCCAGAAATCCTAACAGCTGGTAAACTGGCTGGGATTTTTGGGAATTGTAGGCCAAAACACCTGGGGACCTACATGTTGAGAACCACTGACCTAGAGATTCCTAGAGAGAACATTTTAATCAAATCCATGAATAATCAAATCCATCTGAAAGTCCAAATGTGGGCTGTAAGGAAGTTAGAAGGATAATCTTGTTTTCCCCCCTTGTTCTTAAAATCAGGACCTCCACCCCTCATGTCACATATGACTCATATTTAAAGACTTGGCACTGCCAGCAACATTTCTTATTTTGGCCCTAAGATGGCTGGTCTTCAGGGTGTATGGTTCCCGGCTCTGCCAGCTTCGGACTATAAATAAAGGTTTCCGCTCCGACTGCACGTTTCCCCCTGTGCACCTTTTTATGTTTCGTAAGATCTGAGCTCGAAATGAAACGTTTCCCACACTCAAAGCAGGCATAGGGCTTCTCCCCCGTGTGGGTCCTCTGGTGTGTAATGAGGGAGGATTTCCGATTGAAGCATTTGCCGCAGTCTGAGCATTTGTGGGGCTTCTCCCCCGTGTGGATTATGTTGTGATTCAGGAGATTCGAACTGGTGCTGAAGCTTTTTCCACACTGGAAGCACTGGTAAAGATTCTCCCCCGTGTGAGTCTTTCTGTGGGTGATGAGAGGGGCCTTGGCATTGAAACTTTTCCCACATTCGGGGCATGTGTAGGGCTTCTCTCCTGTGTGGGTCCGCTCGTGGATGATCAGGTGGGTCCGTTGGCTGAAGCTCTGTCCGCAATGCGAGCATTTATACGGCCGCTCTCCGGTATGTACTCGTTTGTGCATCATCAGGTTCGTCCTGGTGCCAAAACCCTTTCCGCACTCGGAGCATTCGTACGGCTTCTCACCCGTATGGATCCGCTTGTGCGCAATCAGGGAAGCAATTTGGTTGAAGCTGCGCCCGCACTCGGAGCAGTGGTACGGCTTCTCGCCCGTGTGCACCCGCTTGTGCCGCAGAAGTTGGGAGCTGTTGCCAAAGCTCTTGCCGCAGTCAGGGCACTCGTACGGCTTCTCCCCTGTGTGGGTCCGCTCGTGGGTAATCAGGGACGACTTCCAGTGGAAGCTCTTGCCGCAGTCGGAGCACTTGTGCGGCTTCTCTCCCGTGTGGACGATGTTGTGGTAGATCAGATTTGAGCTCGTGGTGAAGCACTTCCCGCACTCCGAGCAGACGTACGGTTTCTCCCCTGAGTGGGTGCCCTTGTGCTTCAAGAGGGACGCTTTCGTGCCAAAGCTTTTGCCGCATTCGGAGCAAGGGTAGGGTTTGGCCACAGCTACGGTCCCTTGCTTTGGCACGAGGGATGCACCGTTCTTGAAAGTCTTCCCGCAACGGGGGCAGATGTAAAACTCATCTTCCGCTTGTGTTTTCTGATTTGCGGGGAGCTCAAAGACCTCACATGCGTTTCCACATTCTGTGCATGTTTTTTTGGTTTTCTGTTGCTTTACTTCTTCACATGTTGTGCTTCCAGAGATTTCCTCAGAAGGCAAGGTCCTTTTAGCTTCCTTCCTGATGTCATAGTTTTGGAGGACTTTGGATTCTGGCTGTTTCCCAAGCACTACCTCTTGCCCACTGTGAAACGAGAAGAGATTTTCTTTGGCTCTTCCCAATGATGTCTCCTTGAGTTCTGCTGTTTTGGATTTTTCCAGACAAAGGTTCCTTCTTTCTTTTGTTCTCATTCGATCATCACCTGGTAGAATGAAATAAAATACCTTAGTCATAACCCATAGTAAGAGCTTGGAAAAGCTTCTTTGAGAGGAGCAAAAACTCCCCGAATCTTCAGGACCATTTGTTGTCTCACACATGTTCTCTATTACAATGGGAAGAGCTTGGACAAATTATTTTTGGGGACCTTAACATTTCCAGGATCCTCCAGCTGGTAATGTAGACTAGTGATTTTCAACCAGTGTGCCGCGGAACACTAGTGTGCCATGAGAGATCATCAGGTGTGCCGTGGGAAATTATTGTCAAACTTCATTCATATATAAACTATAAGGCGCATCTGTCCCTTTGAGAAATGGAACCATAGCACTCTCGCGTCACCTAAGAAGTGACGCGAGAGTGCTATGGTTGCGCCATCTTGGATTCGCTCAGACGCGGCTAAGTAAACAAAGTTAGAGTTAGTGTTGCAGCTGCACGTCAAGTGACAGTGGCAATTTGGGATTAATTTGTTACCAGTGAGCTCCCCATTCTGGCCAACAAAGCTATTTTGACATTGCTCCTGTTTTCAACCACATATCTGTGTGAGTTGAGCTTCTCAAGCTTGACTGCGATAAAAACTAAACACAGAGAGAGACTGATAGCTGTTGAGCAAGAGCTTCGTGTGTGTCTTTCTGCCATTCCTGCCAGGATATCTATGTTGTGTTCATCGAAACAGGCCCAGGTTTCACACTGAGTGTATAAATACATTTAAAAACATATTAACTATATGTATGACTGTGTTAGAGTGTCATTTTATGTCATTTTGGTTGGTGGTGTGCCCCAGGATTTTGTAAATGTAAAAAATGCGCCGCAGCTCAAAAAAGGTTGAAAATCACTGATGTAGACCATGTTTTCAGAAAAAAATTTAAAATCGTGGTTTTGGGTCCAGGCCTTTGGGCAGCAGACGTAATTTGCACCTTAGTGGACATTGACTGGAACAGTGTTACGGCAGATGACATTGTGATTTGTGTTATGGTTTTAACTAATGCTACATGTCTTGGTTTTTAATGATTATGTTATTGTTTTTAATGTTTATGTATGTGATTGTGACTATAATATTGTAATTGTGATGTAGCGGCCTTGTATCGTTTCTAATGTAAGCCATCCTGAGTCCCCCTTCAGGGGTAGAGAAATGACGGGGTACAAATATCAGAAATAAATAAAATAAATAAATAAATGTCAATTGAAGGACTTTGGATATTTCAGGCCTCATATAGATAACTTCTTCAAGCTGTGCCCAGTGTAACAGAGAGGAGGTCTACACTGTTTTTGACCCGGGACCACTTTGACCAGGGACCACTCTCCAACATTAGTACCAATGGTTAGATCAAGGACAAATACAGGTGCAAGAATCAACATTATATAGGTATTCGGATGGCAAATTCACAGTGAACCAATCATGAGAAACAGCTGATATAATTAAAGTAACAGTTCATTTAAAGTAAGCTTATCATTCAACCCATGCGGGGATTCACATTTGAGGCGGATTGATTGATTCTTGCACCTGTATTTGTCCTTGATCTGACCATTGGCGTCTAACCTCTTATATACAAATGCTGTTATTTACTGGTATGTATTGCCGATTTTCCCGGTGGGTTTACTATGGGGCCATGTGCTTATTGTTATTACATTGTATCATGGTTCTTAAATCCTTCAGCCGCGACCCTGTGTTGCATCATTTGAGTCCGGGGTCTGGAAGAAGCCGTCTTGCGGCGAAACGATACGGCGCTGGGATACCCCTAATCGTCGACCCTGGAATCCCCTCCGCATGGATCTTCCCTTTGCATCTTTCCGCCCGTCCCTGGCACTCTTTGATTTGGACTAAACTGTCCCCCGTTTTTCGGGAAAGAGACTGGCCGTTTGGGCTATATTATTTTCGCAGAGGTTCTTTCCTCTTTAGGACTCTTAAGCGTGAGTACGCGCTGGGGAAGTATTCCCCTTAAATGTATCCACAGATTACCAAGTTATTGTATGTACTGGGATCAGTTGTATGCATGCATTTTGCTGACAATATTATTTAATACAACTATATTGGTTACTACGCATGTTTGCTCCATCCTTGGAGAAGTGTACACTAGTTAACCCCCACCTGTATTACATTGATTGCTCCATGCAGTCATGCCAGCCCCATGACCTTGGAAGTGTCTAAGGACAACGCCGGCTCTTTGGCTTAGAAATGGAGATCAGTACCAGCCACCAGAGTCGGGCACGACTTGACTTAATGTCAGGGGAAAACCTTTACCCATAAATCAAAGGTTAGACTTCTGTGGTATTCTAGATGTCACTGAATAGGTAATGGATTGGATGCAGGGAATTACAACTCTCTGCATCTATTGCCATCACCACCAGTGGTGAAGACTAGGAGTCCAGCACTATTTGAAAGGGCACGTGATTACACATACCCAGTAAGATAGCCTCCTGAGCATCCCTTTTCCTGGCATCATCAATCAATCGTTGTTTTTGCCCGGCTTCCGATGGATCTTGTTCCAGTGTGGCCGAAGGAGCAGGCACATCTTTCAAAGGTGCCAGTACCTGAAACAGAAATGGGAGATACCACTTTGAGACACAAAGTGAACCTAGAGAGAAGGATGGTCAGAGATATGAATGAAACTGGGCACTTTACAAATCGCCATTCAAGCCATCCTAGATCCAACGAAAGGAACTTGGCTGTATCATAATTTTTGTTGACAAGACCTTATATTCCATTTGATCCAATTTCCTGTTCAGTGCAAGAAACCTAGAGCCAGAACAAGTGGCTGCATCTACATTTTACAATTAATGCAGTTTGGCACACTGCTTGAACTGCCATGGCGCAGTGCTATGGAATCCTGGGAGTTATAGTTTGGTGATTCTATTCCATTCCTTTAATTAAATCTGTTTGGCTTTGCCTTCCTTTCTGGAGTAGGGAAAGAGAAATCTTTACCCCAACTCTGTATTCAAATATTTCGATACTACCCTCTCAGGAAAGGAACTTAGGCTCGTTCTACACGGCCATATAATCCAGATTATCAAAGCATGTGATGGCACGGTGAGCACTTCCTGCATGGAAAACCTTGAGTTTTAAAGGGTTTGCATTGCTAAATTCTTTTGGATTTTTTTGCAGCCTGCACAGTTTGCTAGAGGTTTGGTTGCACGGATTGGTTTTTAGCACCTGCCAATCATTGTTTGCAGAGCCCAGTTGAGTTTGTTCCACCCCTTTTCCCAGGGATCTGGGGATTATGCCATTTTACATTCAATAGGCTACCAGGACCTCTCCTGATAGGATATGTTTAAAGAGTTTGCCAGACCAGGCCCTTAGTCAGGCCATCTTTCAACACCAGTCTGATTTTCCTTGGAATTCATGCAGAAGGCTCAGCATATCAGAAGGCTGAGTAACTCTGGGGAGTTCCAAGCACCTCCAAACCAGTCGTCTGGCCTCAAGAGGAAGAGTTCGTGACTTCAAGTCTGGCCATCTGATTGGGGCTGCGAGTGTTCCTACCTCAAAGCCATTGGAAGAGAAAGGACTCAGAGAGCTATTCAGCTTCTTGGACCAATTCAGCAAGGGAACTTTGAAGTAAGGCAGTTATTATTTTGGGAAACTCGTAAGTAGTGTGCCTGAGTGAAGTTGACTCATATTATGGACAATAAAGTGTTTGAGTTAACTAAAATGTCCAGTTTGGTCCTTGGAGCCCTGAGCCCTTAAAGGGAGGCAAGAAAGCAATCCTCCGGGATAGATAGACCACGTCTTCACACAAGGTATCCACAGCCCGGGTGTGACGGCACAAAGTGGATAATCCGCATTATCTGCTTTGAGCTGGATTATATGAGTCTACACCGCCATATAATCCAGTTCAACGAAAATAATCTGGATTTTATATGGCAGTGTAGAAGGGGTCTCAGAAATGTCCTGTGGATTCTGGAAGCAGCTGCACCTCTTGCTATAAATCAAGGCTGTCCAACTTCTTCCAGCCCAAGGGCCGGAATTCCGATCACTGATCACCTGGGGGGCCGCGGGTGATCAGTGAGCGGAGGGTGGGGCCGCTCCCGGGGGCGGGGCCACGCATGCCCGGCCTCCTGCGCGGCCCGCAAGAACCGGGCGCTCGATTCCCCCGCGAGCCATCCAGAAGGCTTCCCTGGAAGGCCTGCCCCCTCGCTCCCTCCCGCCGCTGCGAACTGGATCACAGCGGCGGGGCGGAGAGACAGAGGGAGCGAGGCAAGGAGGAGGAGCTGGTTCCCTTCCTTCTCCCTGCCCCGCCTCCTCCCCTCCCTCCCCCCTGCCGCTGCGATCTTGCAGCGGCGGCGCCGGAGGACGGGGCGGTGCAGGGAGGAGGAGCTGGCTCCCTTCCTCCTCCCTGCCCCGCCTCCTCCTCCCTCCCCCCCTCGCCATCATTTTAAAAAAATAAATTTTTTAAAATAAATTATTTCAGGAGGGTAGCGGGGGCTGTGCCCAACAGGCTGGGGGGCCGTATACGGCCCGCAGGCCGCCTGTTGGACAGCCCTGCTATAAATCAAGGGAACCACTGACCGCACAGGGAAGCTGATGAGGAAAAACAACCTACCAACTATCTACAGACCCACTAAAAAAATCCAACAAATACTATGTTCAGCAAAGGACTAGAGGGATAATAATAATAATAATAATCTTTATTTATACCACGTCACCATCTCCCCAATGGGGACTCGGAGCAAATTACAATAAAATCAAAAACATCGACAACAGCACAATAAGAATACAAATAAAAAATACAATACAATAAAAATACAAACATAAATAAAAAACAATATGCAAATGCAATATCTAAAATCACAAATGACAATGCGGACCACATGCATAAGATAAAATGTTAAAAACTCAAGGTGAGATAAGGAGTAGATTCTTTGCGAAGGAGAGCTCGCATAGACACGGGTTGTGGGAGACCTTCATATAAGGAGGGAGAGTGTACACCAAAGGCAGGACCATTGAGGAGAGCAGTGATATAAGGGTAAGTGGCTACTCTCCAAAGGCACAGCGGAAAAGCTAGGTTTAAAGGTATTTTTTTAAGGTTTCCAAAGTAGGGGCTTTCCTAATCTCTCCGGGCAATGAGTTCCAGAGTCGAGGGGCTACAGAGGAGAAGGCTCTCTCCCTTGTGCCCACCAGACGAGTCTGTAAGACTGGCAGGGGCAAAAGGAGGGCCTCCCCCAAAGATCGAAGAGTTCGGGCTGGTTCATGGAGAAAGAGCCTCTCTGCAGGAGTCTACCGTATACCATGTAACTGTGGACCAGTCTACATAGGGAACACCAAATGCAGCATTGCCCAAACACGAATCAAGGAACATGAAAGGCACTGCAGGCTAAATCAACCAGAGAAGTCAGCCATAGCAGAGCACCTGATGAACCACCTGGGCACAGCATATTATCTGAGAAGACAGAAATGCTGGGCAACTCTGACAACTACCATGTCAGACAACACAGAGAAGCCACTGAAGTCCACAAACATGTGAACAATTTCAACAGAATGGAAGAAACCATGAAAATGAACAAAATCTGGCTGCCAGTATTGAAAAACTCTAAAATTATTACAGGAAATAAAGAACAACACTCAAACACAGGGGAACTGCAGACAAGAAATAGTTAGGGACAGCTAATTACCTCTCAACAAAGGATTCCCCCAGGCAGTAACAAGCCACTCCTACTGTCAGGCCATGAAATGCTAATCAAGGCAGCCAATTGCAACATTCACACCTACCTCCAACAGACAAGAGTTCTTTCTCCCAACCTGGATTTTCCACAGATATATAAACCCAATTTCCCTAGTTTCCAACAGACCTCACAACTGCTGAGGATGCCTGCCAAAGATGTGGGCGATACGTCAGGAGAGAATGCATCTAGAACATAGCCATATAGCTCGAAAAACCTACAACAACCCTCTTGGGAGGATGATTTGGAATAACACCTTAATTTAGGATTAGCAACTTTTGCTAGAATCATGCTGGAGGGCTTTTGTGGGTCCTCCAGAATGATTATATGGTTAGCTTCTAGTGGAAGTTGATCCAGAACTGCACCGAAGGACCTAAAGATTCTTAGATAATCAGGTTTATTCCAGATTGAAAAGGATTAGCCTGAATCATCATGTTTGCTATCCCACATTATGTGGTGGTTGGCAGGCCTGGGCAATCATGGTTCTAAATGGTTCTAAAGTACTTACAAAACTAAAGTTCTGTTGGTGAGCACTAGGTGGCGCTGGTGCTTTGCTTCTATAGTGTTGCTAAAGTTATGGTGGTGAACGCTAGGTGGCGCTGGTGCTTTGCTTCTACAGCGTTGCTAAAGTTCTGGTGGGGAACACTAGGTGGCGCTGGTGCTTTGCTTCTATAGTGTTGCTAAAGTTATGGTGGTGAACGCTAGGTGGCGCTGGTGCTTTGCTTCTACAGCGTTGCTAAAGTTCTGGTGGGGAACACTAGGTGGTGCTGGTGCTTTGCTTCTATAGTGTTGCTAAAGTTATGGTGGTGAACGCTAGGTGGCGCTGGTGCTTTGCTTCTACAGCGTTGCTAAAGTTCTGGTGGGGAACACTAGGTGGCGCTGGTGCTTTGCTTCTATAGTGTTGCTAAAGTTCTGCTGGTGAACACTAGGTTTGCCACCTAGTGTTCACCACCAGAACTTTAGTTTTGTAAGTACTTTAGAACCATTTAGAACTGTGATTGCCCAGGCCTAGTGGTTGGTGTAGTTGGGGCCTAACATAGACTTGCCTGGCTTCCCTCAACCTCTGGTGGTCTGGTCAAGAAGTCTTCTGCTAAGGCCACAGCCTCCAAACATGTCTCTGGACAGTTCTCCCGGACCCAGCTCTGAATCTCTGAGGGCAGGACAGTCAGAAACTGCTCCAGGACCAGTACGTCCAGGATCTGCTCCTTGCTGCATCTCTCTGGCTTCAGCCACCGGTGGCAAAGCTTCCTGAGTTGGTGAAAGGCCTCTCGGGGACCATCGGCTTCATGGTAGCAGAAGCATCGGAACTGCTGCCGCCATGTCTCCAAATCAAGGGTGTCATCATCCAGACCTTCCTCTTTCACCTCCATGGGAAAGTATGGACTTTCGTAGGCCTTGAGGGTCTTATCTGAGGGGCGTGGTGCCATCTCGGTTGCATACCCTTTCACAGGCCGTTGGCACACCTCAGCTACCTTTTGAGCGAATGCTGGCAATTCTTTAGTAGCTGGCCCAGATGTTATGTCTTTCCATCTTGGACAAGGGGAGTGCAGGGAGCTCATGAACTCCGACCAGTGGGCCTCCCAGCCTTGATGCAGCCTCTCTGCCAATTCCTCTTTAACGTGCTGCGGGGTTGCTTTAGTCACCAACTTTGCAACGGTTTCTTCTTGGACAGTCATGTGGTCTCCTCCTTCCTTCTCCAATCTTGCCACTGGTTCTTTAGGTCCAGCCAAGTCGTCTTCCTCCATTTTTGTATTTATCCTTGGAGACAGGTCTGGAAAAGAGATTCGGTGTTATTAAATAGGATGCCACACAGTTTTGGGACAACTAATACCGTCCATATTTGCTGAGATTAGGAGCAGAGGACTCTGTAAAATGGGAAAACGGTGCATTTACACCTCTCTAAGGGTGTCTAGGTCCTCCAGAAAAACTCTGTAGCTCATTTCTGGTAGAGTTGCACTGGAAGTCATTACAAAGGGATAGAACATCTTTTTCTTTCTTGGGAAGCTTGTGTATCTTCAGAACAATCTCCCGAAGACCTGGCAAAAGTGAGAAGTGGGCATGCCAAATCTGAAAACACATAGGCCCAATCTCATTTGCGACATTTATATCCTGCCCTTCTCACCCCGAAGGAGACTCAGAGCAGCTTACAAGTTATATGTACATACAATATATTATATTATTAGCATAGCACAATATTAGTATTATATATTACTATATTGTACTCTACCACTATACTGTAATATTTTAGTAATATTACATGTAATATATAATATACAATTATTGTATTATTATTAGTAGTGTTATAATGTATTACAATATTATCATCAATATTATATGTACATACAATATATTATATTATTATTAAAGCACAATATTAGTATTATATATTAGTATATTGTACTCTACCACTATACCGTAATATTTTAGTAATATTACATGTAATATATAATATACAATTATTATATTGTATTATTATTAGTGTTATAATGTATTACAATATCATCAATATTATATGTACATACAATATATTATATTATTAGTAAAGCACAATATAAGTATTATATATTACTATATTGTACTCTACCACTATACCGTAATATTTTAGTAATATTACATGTAATATATAATATACAATTATTATATTGTATTATTATTAGTATTATAATGTATTGCAATATTATCGTCAATATTATATGTACATACAATATATTATTAGTAAAGCACAATATTAGTATTATATTACTATATTGTACTCTACCACTATACTGTAATATTTTAGTAATATTACATGTAATATATAATATGTAATTATTATATTGTATTATTATTAGTATTATAATGTATTACAATATTATCGTCAATATTATATATACATACAATATGTTTTATTATTAGCATAGCAGAATATTAGTATTATATATTACGATATTGTACTAGACCACTATACTGTAATATTATCAGTATTATTACATGTAATATATAATATACAATTATGATATTGTATTATGATTTAATTACATTATAATATTAAGGTCAATTATGCCTGGGGGAATCCTTTGTTGAGATGTGATTAGCTGGCCCTAATTATTTCTTGCCTGGAATTCTCGTTTTTTATTGTTGTCCTTTATTTACTGTTATGATTTTAGAGTTTTTAAATATGTAGCATTTAAAAACTCTAAAATCATAACAGTAATTACAGAACAACACTCAAACCCCCATTTCCCTAGTTTCCAACAGACCTCACAACCTCTGAGGATGCCTGCCATCGATGCAGGCAAAACGTCAGGAGAGAATGCTTCTGGAACATGGCCATACAGCCCGGAAAACTCACAACAACCTACATATAAGTACACCAATCCATAATTTTTGATGTAAGTAAAATTATACCGATTTTGGCTAGATTAGAAATTATGCTATGTTTGAAGTTGCTCAGTAAACAGCATCACTTAGTGGATTAATGCACTTTTCTCATTCATTCTGTTGCCCATGTTAAGAAAGTATGATAAACTCTGCATTGTTCTGATGTGCATTTGAAGTCATAGGACAGGAAGGTAGGCTTTTGAAGAAGGTTTTAAACAGTGTATTTTAATGTTTAGACTAATGTTTATGTATGAATATAATAAATTCACCGGGAATGTGGCGCAGCTGGCTGGGTGTCAGCTGCATAAGATCTCTACTGACCAGAAGGTCATGAGTTCGAGTTGTAGCCCTTTGCCCGGCATCTGTCAAGTAGAAATTTAAGTGGGCTAAATTTAACCTTTGTAAAAAAGATCTCCAGGAAGCACGTAGCCTGCTCCCCTGACCTTTGCAACCCGAAAGACAGTTGCATCTGTCAAGTAGGAAATTTAAATGGTACCAAAAGAGTGGGGTCAGCTAAATGTTTGCCGTATTTAAGCAGCCATAAAGATCTCCAGGAAGCACACTGAGAAATGAAGGAGTGCAACAGCTCCCCCTGGTGGCCAGATGTTAAATTGCCTCTGTCTGTCTTGTGTTGTGTGTCTAAAAGCATTGAATGCTTGCCTGTATATGTTCATTGTGATCTGCCCTGAGTCCCCTGCAGGGTGAGAAGGGCGGAATATAAATGATGTAAATAAAAGAAATAAATAAATTCATGTCCTGGCATTGAATGTTTGCCGTATATATGCTGTGCTCCGCCCTGAGTCCCTTTCGGGGTGGGGGGGGCGGAATATAAATGAAGTAAATAAATAAATTCATGTCCTGGCATTGAATGTTTGCCATATATATGCTGTGCTCCGCCCTGAGTCCCTTTCGGGGTGAGAAGGGCGGAATATAAATCTATCTATCTATGTATATAATAAAACTCAGTGTTTGCGGGCGGTGGGTGGTGCGGTGGTGCGGAGGGAGGAATATGTGCCAGCGTTTTGATTGGCTGCCACTGTGGGATTATTTGCATAAAGGGCTCTGATTGGCCAGCCTCAGAACTCCAACACTCTACAGCACCTGACAGAGGGGATTGGTTGCCACTGAAATGGTATTTGCATAAAGGACTCCGATTGGCCAACCACATTCCAACATTCTAAAGTGACTCAGAGGGAAAAGGAAAGGCCTTTTCCTTTTCCGGTGCCCGGGTCCTCAGCTAGTGTTTTATATATATATATATATATATATATATATATATTATATATATATATATACATACACACACACACACACACACACATATATTGTGTTGAGTCAACGTGTGATCATTCATAGTCTCCTACACACAGGAAATCAGGGGAAAGGGTGCCAAGCTTAGTAGAATCATAGAACTATAGAGTTGGAAGAGACCTCATGGGCCATCCAGTCCAACCCCATTCTGCCAAGCAGGAAAATTGCATTCAAAGCACCCCCGACAGATGGCCATCCAGCCTCAGTTTAAAAGTCACCAAAGATGGAGCCTCCACCACACTCTGGGGCAGAGAGTTCCACTGCGGAACAGCTCTCACAGTCAGAAAGTTCCTCCTAATGTTCAGATGGAATCTCCTTTCTTGTAGTAGTACTTTAAGAGTGCATCTACACTGTAGGGTTAATTCAGTTTGACCCCACTTCAACTGCCATGGCTATTAAACTGCATAGTGTCCATTCTACTGTGTAGATCAGGCATTTGCTCATACCTGGTGTAGAGGCACCCCATGCCCCCCACCCTTCACTTCCCTGCCCTGTTGTGCTGGTGCATCCTTTCCATCTCAGGCCTCCCTCCACCACCAGCCCAGCCCCTTTCCCCTTCCTTCACTCACTCCTTGGCTTGTGCTCCAGGCTTGGCCAAACTGCAATCTCCAATGCACAGAAAGGGTTGGAAATGCATCCAAAAGGCTATTCCATTATTTTTTTCCAGCCTGCCTGCAGGAGGAGAAGGAGGGGGGGCCGGAAGAGGAATTTGGTTTCCAGCCTTCTCTGCCAATGTCTAGGAGTTACAGCTCTGTCCCTTTAACCCTTTCACTTACTAACCAAAAAAGGATAACCAGAAATTGGCAAAGGGCTGGATACTATTGAAGGGGAGATTTCTCAAATCTGAAATGTCCTGATTTTTCCCCGCCAGTTTCATCATAGTGTTTACTCAATTTGAGCCCGAACTCGAGAGATCAGCCCGCCATCAAACTGATTTGACCTGCAGCAGGGAGTTCCAACGTTCCTGCTTGCCTTGTGCAGCCTGGCATCTTCAAGAACACCAGGCCGGGACTCAGGAGGCTTCAAGCCATCTCTATCTTTCTCTTTTCCTGTCCCCTTCCTCCTGGAACTGTGTAACTCAGTGTTTCCCAACCTTTTTTGAGCCGCAGCACACTTTTTACATTTGCAAAATCCTGGGGCACACCATCAACCAAAATGACACAAAATGACACTCTAACACAGTCATACATAGAGTTAATATGTTTTAAAATGTATTCATACACTCAGTGTGAAACCTGGACCTGTTTCGATAGATATCCTGGCAGGAATGGCAGAAAGACACAAACTTCCCGCAAAGAACTCCCATATCCAAGAGAAAATGCTATAAGAGTTTGGTGGGCATTGACCTTGAGCTTTGGAGTTGTAGTTCATCCTATATCCAGAGAGCACTGTGGACTCAACCAATGTTGGATCAGGACCAGACTTGGCATGAATACTCAATATGCCCAAATATGAAAGCAGATGGAGTTCAGGGGAAATAGACCTTGACATTTGGGAGTTGTAGTTGCTGGGATTTATAGTTCCCCTACAATCAAAGAGCATTCTGAACCCCACCAATGATAGAACTGGGCCAAACTTCCCACACAGAACCCCCAGGGAATGATAGAACTGGGGCAAACTTCCCACACAGAACCTTTCCGGGCTGCAGAGCACTACTAGCCCGCCCGGGATGCTTTTCTGGCATCTCGGGGAGGCCGGAGCTACGTTTCTCAAAACCACGGATACGGAAATTCCAAAATGGCGCCCATTTTCCCCGTCATCCGCGAAAACATCAATTCAACCGATTGGCTCCGTTCCAATTTCATATTTTTCTTTGGCCTTTTCTAAAACTTTCTGCCATCTTACTTTTCCCTCCCGAACTCCTCTGCAACCTTTTTATATTAAAAGAATTTTTTACAAAGAAACAGCTGACTGTCAGAACTTGCCGGTTTTTCAAATCTTTCGTTTCCGCCATCGACAGAGGCCTCCATTTGGGTTTTGAAGCCATGGATTCCTTGTGCACATCCCTAGGAGCTGCATGTAGGCAGGCCAGAGTGTGGGTTACTCAGGACGGTTTGGGAAATATAGTTTTCCAGAGGTTTTTATGTTTTGGAACTCTCCTCAAAGGCTGATTTCAGGAAAATAGTTATCCTTTTGGCTTCCCCCAAGGACTGGACCAGATGAATTCCCTTTCTTATGAACTTCTGATCAAGAGGTCATGAATTGGAAGCCAGCCCCGGTTGGAAGTAAGCTCCCGACCATTGATAGCCTAGCTTGCTGTCGTCCTATGCAGCCCGAAAAACAGTTGCATCTGTCAAGTAGGAAATTTCGGTACCGCTTTATGCGGGGAGGCTAATTTAAATAATTTCCGACACCATAAAACCTTCCAGCAGCGTGCAGAAGAATGAGGAAGTACTCCATCAAAGGACTCCAGCTGTATTAAATCGCTACTGACTGAGAGGTCGTGAGTTCGAAGCCAGCCTGGATCGGAGTAAGCTCCCAACCATTAATAGCCTAGCTTGCTGTCAACCTATGCAGCCTGAAAAACAGTTGCATCTGTTAAGTAGGAAATTTAAGTACCCCTTTATGCAGAGAGGCTAACTTAACTAATTTCCGACATCATTAAACCTTCCAGCAGCATGCACAAGAATGAGGAAGTACTCCATCAAAGTACTCCAGCTGCATTAAATCATTACTGACTGAGAGGTCATGAGTTCGAAGCCAGCCTGGATCGGAGTAAGCTCCCAACCATTAATAGCCTAGCTTGCTGTTGACCTATGCAGCCCGAAAGACAGTTGCATCTGACAAGTAGGAAAGAAGAATGAGGAAGTACTCCACCAAAGGATTTGGTGTCACAAGTGGACGGTGAAGCGGCAGCTCCCCTGTGGCTGGAATCGAGCATACTAGAATGTTAAATTGCCTCGGTGTCTGTCTATATATGTTGTATGTCAAAATGGCATTGAACTTTTGCCATGTATGTATGCA
The DNA here is from genome assembly GCA_030556195.1 of Anolis apletophallus. NCBI lineage: Eukaryota > Metazoa > Chordata > Lepidosauria > Squamata > Anolidae > Anolis > Anolis apletophallus. The sequence continues at coordinate 200,049,871 of JARBWK010000001.1, read as the reverse complement.
TTGTAATCCCCCCTGAGTCCTCTGCGGGATGAGAAGAGGGAATATAAATACTGTAAGTAAGTAAGTAAATACATGCATGCATTCCATCACCCCAGCTTGAACATATTAATTTTATAACAATAATAATAATATTATTATAATAAACTTTAGTTGTACCCTGCCACCATCTCCCCAATGGGGACTCGGGGCATCTTACATGAGGCCAAGCCCGACAACACAACAACAAGGTAAATTCAAACATAAGGCAATATAAACAATTACATAAAAATAAGCTATAAAATACTACAACCAATAAAAAACTACAATAAAATAAGACCATCCATAACACAAAACAGTGAGTGGGCCGCATGTACAGATTAAAATAGACAAGAAAGGGATAAAAACAGGGGGTGAGATGCAGCCTGAAAAACAGTTGCATCTGTTAAGTAGGTAATTTAAGTACAGTAGTGCAAAATTATTGCTAAAGGAGAAAAAAAATCCTTTAAACTGGAGTCAGGCACAAGAACCTTCATGTAAAGAACCTTATTTCATTATTGGCGATTTTAAAGACAGAACCAATTAGGAACTGCCATTTATAACGAAATTTTGAAAGTTTTGTTAGAGTTCTGAAATGTTCACCACCAGAACTTTTGTTTTGTAAGTACTCTAGAATAATTTAGAACAGACCTGGGCAACCTACGGCCCGCGGGCCGGATGTGGACCCGCAGCCGATTCTGTCCGGCCCGGGGAGAAGGACGTCGGGAGCGGGGCCAAGAGGAAGGGTTGCCTCTGCCGCCATCCCATCGCGGGCTGTGAGGCCTGTGTCGGCAGACAGCCCACCGCTCCGGAGAACAATCGGAGGAGCGGCGGCTTTGGAGTGCCTGCCATCCCGTGAGGCGATCCGGGCCTGCAGCGGGAGCAGTCGGCGAGCTGTGGCGGCTGATCGCCCTGACAATCCGGAAGACTTGATCATCTTCTGGTTTGCCAGGGCGATCACCCGCCGCAGCTCGCCAACTGCTCCCGCTGCAGGCCCGGATCGCCTCACGGGATGGCAGGCACTCCAAAGCCAGGATGGCAGGCACTCCATGGCAGAGCGATCAGCTGGGGAACGACTGGGGGCAAGAGCGGGCGGAAGCCTGCAGCCTCCGATCGTCTGCTGCTCTGCTCTGCTGCGGTGGCAGCTGTGTCCGCTTTGTCATCCTCTGGGCTGGGTCCATTGGGCCATTCCATCTTGGGATCCTTCCTCTCTTCAGGATGTCAGCCTCTATCTTGGTTCGCACCTTGTCTTCTTGAATTTCATTTTATTTTAGTGGTTTTTATTATTATTTTATAATAATAATTTTATAATAATAATATAATAAATAATGTAATATAATGTTATATTATATTATAATTTCAATATATTATAATGTCTATATATATATTATAATATAATAATTATGATATTAATACTAATAATATATGAATATTTCTTCATATATTAATATGTTAATATTAATGATGTGTAATATATAGTAAATAAATAAATAAATAATGTAGATGAATGTAGTTCAGCCTTTAGGTGCGGCCCTCCATAATATTTTTTGGTTCTCCTGTGCTCCCTTGGAAAAAATAACTGCCCACCCCTGATTTAGAACCATGGATTGCACAGGCCTAGAAAGGACCAAGGCATTGACATTACCGGCCCATTCTCTGTTTGGATATCAGCTACAGCTAGTATGACAATGAGTTAAATCAAGAAACTGCTTCCTAAGATCTACAGAGATACTTGTAGGAACCCCTCAGCAAGCAAGAGTCCAAAAGTGGCAGGCTAAAACCCGAAATCTCAACAAGTGGCTGATACCAGATGGGAGACTCTCTCCTGGGCACACAGAAGGCTGGGCGACATGGAAGGTGCTGGACAGGCTGCGGTCTGGCACCACGAGATGCAGAGAGAACCTGAAGAAATGGGGCCACAAAGTGAGAGAGCAAACCACAGACCACTTACTACAATGTGGCCTCAGCCCTACCACATGCACAACCTTACAGCGACACCAGAGGAACTCCAAGTGGCCAGCTTCTGGTCAAAGGAAATATAGTATAATGCCAAGTTTTTAACATTGTGTATTTAAATACATTATAACTGTACCCTCAATTCGCTTCTGACTCAATAAATAAAAAAGTGTACACAAGCTTTGTTCCATGCACAAAATTATTATAAATATTACTAATAATATTGCAGTATAGTGGTAGAGTATGAGGCCGGGTCAATAAGTCCATGACTTTTTGGATGAAATACAGGTTTTTGGATAAAAAGACATTTTATTTTGCAACCTAGTCTCCTTTGAGCTCTATACACTTTGGCCAACGTTTCTCCATTTTTTTTATCCCTTCCAAAAAATAAGATTTGTCGAGGTCATCAAAATAGGTATTTGTTTGTGAAATGATTTCATTGTTGGAGTCAAATCTCTTTCGGCAGAGCCATTTCTTCAGGTTTGGAAACAAGAAATAGTCACTTGGGGCTAAATCTGGAGAATAGGGCGGATGAGGGATGAGGTCGCCGGGCCTGCCAACTAACTCAGATCCCCATCATCTCCACCAACCTCCGAGGCCTCGCTCCACCTGGAAATGGCCGGAGAAGGAAGAACAGGATGGGCCAGGCAAGACGAAGCGTCGGGAGAGAAACAGCCAGTTAAAGGCCAGCCACACCATCAGACACCTCCCCCAAGTCGCTTCCGCTGGAGTTTCCATCAATGCCAGCAGCCCGGGACCGAGTACCGTCCCCACCACCGACACATCTGAGCACAATTGTGCCCCCCGTCGCTACGGCCCTCCCCCAACATTGCTGGACCGTCTGGGCTCCCCCAGACCGCCATTCGGTGGTCTGGGTCAACTCCTCGCAGAAGAGGGAAGCCCAGAAAGCACCAGAGTAGGTCCTTCCAATCACGGACCTTCTGGGGGGGTGGGCTTCAGCCGGAAGGGGAGTGCCCCAGATCCGGCCACCGGTTCGGCTTCTACTAGTGACACCAAGAGCTCCTGTGAGGGCCAGAATAGACAGCTGGACAGGCCGCCCTCAAGGACTAACCGAGGGAAGGAACTACCTGGTGGCGACCAAACCCCGCCACCCGCCACTCTGGTCCCTCAAATGTCGGGAGGACTGGGACTATTGGACTGCCAGCTGAACCGGTGAAGAATGGCCAGGGTCCCTTACTGGCTTCCCCTTTTCATGGGGTGTGCCGGAAGTTAAACCCCCCTGCCGACCTTTACCACCCAAGTTCGCTAGGTATTTCAGTGATCTCGGGAAGGGGTGTATACGGTAGGCGCAGGCCAAATGCGAGATTAACTGCGAGATCCGGACTGAGTCATAGAAGGACTCGGCCCGGCTCTGACCTGCGTCCTATCCCTAAGCACGCTGTTGATAGACATCCAGCTATCCCCCCTTCCACTCTGGTGCTGGTTAACGCCCGATCCATTCGGAACAAGACCACCACTATCAGGGAGTTTTGTGAAGACCTCAAAGCGGACCTTTTCTGTATAACGGAGACCTGGCTCCAGGAGAGCGATACCACCTGTCTCCAGGAAGTGGTTCCCCCTGACTACGTTGCCACGCACCAGAACAGGGACGGGGGGGGTGGGGTGGCAATACTCTCCCGTGATGGATTGCACCTTAGGGCGATCCCTGCGCTCACCACCTCGGGGCTTGAAAGTGCCGGCCTGGTGTGGGAGTCTCAGGAGAGCCTGGCGATCTTGCTGGTGTACCGTGCGCCTAGCGCACCGGCAGAGAGCCTGGCGCGGCTGCTGGAGGCTGTGTCGGAGTGGGCATTGAGGTTTCCTAGACTTATTGTTCTGGGGACTTCAATGTCCACGCCCGACGCAGCCTCCGTTCCATCTGCAGCCGCGGACCTAATTTCGACCATGGCGACATTAGGCCTCTCCCTCTGTAACTCGGGGGCCCACGCACTCGGCAGGGCACACCCTCGACCTGGTATTTAGCGCGGGAATCCAAGTGGACCTAGCCTCCGTAATAGAGGTTCCATGGTCGGACCACTGTGCCCTAAGGATCCGGGTTGAGCAACCGCCCCCTCCATGCAAGGGCGCGCCGAACAGATTTTGGTTCGCCCGAAGAGACTTATGGAACCCGAAAGGTTCCTGAATGCTCTGAGGGATCTGGAGTCTATCAGCGTCTCTGTCGGCGAGCAGGTTCAAGCCTGGAACACCTCGTTAGCCAGAGCTCTCGACGAGATTGCCCCTAGGCGCCCTCTCCGACCCCGCAAACATCGATCCCCCTGGTATACAGAGGACCTCAGGTCGATGAAGCGGGAGAGGAGACGGCTAGAGCGCGTGTGGAGGAACCTCCGTGACGGAGCCTCAGTATCAGCTTATAAGCTATTTAAAGATACTTATGAGCGTGCTGTCAAGGCAGCCAAAAATGTGTACTTTTCTGCCATGATAGCGTCTGCTAGCTCACGCCCGGCTCAATTGTTTAAGGTAATTCGGTCTTTGACGACGGTCCCTACTGTCCCAAAAAGCAGCGATCAGACCCCTACCGCCGGTGCTTTCCAGAGCTATTTCACAGACAAGATTCTGAATCTCCGCCGGGACCTTCCTGCCACAATTGATACAGTAAGAGAACTTGAGACCCCGTGGCCCTCCGCTGGGCCCACCCTCGACCGGTTTCGGCCACTGGACGCAGATGCTGTTGATAAGATTGTGGCTGCAACCAGGCCTACCACCTGCTCCCTCGACCCGTGCCCCTCCTGGCTTGTTAGATCCTGCCTGGAGGGTTACGTGGGCCTCTGTTGAACATCGTAAATAGCTCCCTTGAGCAAGGAGTCTTCCCAGAGTGCTTTAAAGAGGCGGTGGTAGCTCCATTACTGAAGAAACCGTCACTAGATCCTGCGGTTCCCTCCAACTACCGACCAGTGTCGAACCTCTCGTACCTGGGCAAGGTAGTTGAGAGGGCAGTAATGGAGCAGTTGCAGTCCTTCTTAGATGATGCAACATGGCTAGACCCCTTCCAGTCCGGCTTCCGTTCGGGGCACGGGACGGAGACGGTCCTGGTCTCCATCACAGATCAACTCCGCTGCCAGCTCGACCAAGGCGGGTCTGCGCTGCTCGTGTTATTGGACCTCACGGCAGCGTTTGACACGGTCGACCACGATCTACTGATCCACCGCCTGGCCATGGCTGGAGTGAGGGGACAGTTCTTAAATGGCTGACCTCCTTCCTCTACCAGCGGTCTCAGCGTGTGAGGAGGGGCGAGGTGGTCTCCGAGGGCTCCTCATTAGTTTGTGGAGTTCCGCAGGGGCCATTCTCTCCCCTCTGTTATTCAACATCTACATGCAGCCGCTTGCACAGCTGGTGCGGAGTTATGGGCTGGAGTGCCACCAGTACGCTGACGACACCCAGCTCATTCTGAGGATGGAGGACAGGCCGGGATCCATCCCGATAATTTCCAACACTGCCTCGAGGCCGTTACTGGATGGCTGCGTGCCTGTCGGTTGGGGTGAATCCGGCGACGACGGAGATCTTGTGGTCGGGCCGCTCGGGTGGTGTAGATGTCCAGCTTCCGACCCTGGACGGTGTGGCGCGATGCCCATCGCCTTCCGTTAAGAGCCTGGGGTCCATCTGGACTCCCAGCTGACCATGGAGGCCCAGGTCTCCGCGGTCAGCAAGGTTGCTTTTTCATCTGCGACAGGCTCGGAGGCTGGCCCCCTATATCTCCCGGAATGACCTGGCCACGGTGATCCAAGCTACGGTCATCTCAAGGCTGGATTACTGTAACGCTTTACGTTGGCCTTCCTTTGTCGGCGACCGGAAGCTCAAGTTGGTGCAGAACACTGCCGCCCGGCTCCTGTCTGGAACCCCAGCAGGCCGCCACATCACACCTGTTTTGCAGGATCTGCACTGGCTCCCAATCGAGCACGGATCTCCTTCAAGGTGTTGGTTCTTACCTTTAAGGCCTTGCATGGCCTGGGGCCAGCGTACTTGAGGGACCGACTCACCCCTCACTGTCCCCGAGTTCACTACGCTCCGAGGATGCTAATTTGTTAGAGATACCCTCGGCGAAATCGGCTAAACTGACATCTACTCGCGGAGGCGTTCTCCGTTATAGCCCCTACGCTGTGGAACGCCCTCCCGGCTGGAACGCTTGGGCTATAAAGGACCTGCTCCCCGTTTAGACGCACCTGCAAAACTTATTTGTTTAAGCAGGCCTTCGGTGAGTAGGTCCTGCCCATGTTCCGCTTTAGCCGCTGTCCTGGGGTGTCACGCTATCTAATTTCTGAACTGTACCTGGGGGCTTTGTATTTTGCTGTTTTAACTGTTTAATTGTCTTAGATGTTTTATCGCATTGCTTGTGTGTAGTTGTACCTTCGGTTCCTGTGAGCCGCCGCGAGCCTCAGGGAGTCGGCGGCATAGAAACCCGAATAATAAATAAATAAATAAATAAATAAATTCGTATCACAATTCATGGATTGTTGCCATGGAAACTGCACATGTGTGCGCCCTTGCATTGTTCTGGTGCAAAAGAACTTTTTTCTTGGCCAAATGTGGTTATTCCCCCAAATCATTAAATAGACGCAATAAGTTGGCATAATATCCGCCATTGATTGTTTTAGCCTTTTGAAGGTAGTCAATGTGGATTATACCGCGTGCATCCCAAAAAAACGATCACCATGACTTTATTGGCTGACAAACCCACTTTGGCCTTCTTTGGCGCCTATTCACCCCGAGAAACCCACTGTTTTGACTGCTGTTTGGTCTCTGGTGTGTTGTGGTGGATCCACGTTTCGTCCACAGTTACGAAACAGCGCAAAAACTCATCCATATTGGGGTTGAACAACGCCAAACACTCCTGCGAAATTGTCACACGATTGGGTTTGTGATCGATTGTGAGCAAACACGGCATCCATCTTGCGGAAAGCTTTCTCATACCCAAGTGAGCATTTAAAATCGAAGCCACTGAGCCACGTGAGATGCCTATGGCTTCCTCAATCTCTCGCACTTTCAATCTCCGATCGGCCAACACCATATCGTGAATTTTTCAATTGTTTCGGGTGTAGAGACCTCAACTGGGCGTCCAGAACGCTTGGCATCTTCCGTGCTTGTACGGCCACAACCAAATTCAGTAAACCACTTTTTTACCATTGAAATTGATGGTGCAGAGTCACCATCGTATTTATCAAGCTTAGCCTTGGTTTGAGTGATGTTTTTTCCGCAAAAATTAATGCTTAATGAGTACACGAAATTCCCTTTTTCCCATTTTCTCCTCAAATCACGCGGTAGTCTGCTATCAATGGCTGTCAAACACAAACTAAATGACGCAGCTTGTTCAAATTTTGACAGGAGTCAACTGACAGGTGCCTCCTGACAGGAGCAGTGTTGCCCTTTCTGTTAAGAGGCGGGAAATTCAAAAGTCATGGACTTATTGATCCACCCTCGTATATGCAAAATGCAGAATTCTGAAATACATAAACAAGCCCAGAAATCCAAACCACGCCTGGTCCCAAGCATTTTGGGTAAGGGATGCTGAACTCGTATTAAAACCACATCAAACCTGGAATGGGTGTGGGTTGCAAGCGTAGACATTGTAGATCTGGAGCAATTTGATTTCCTTTGGCTTGGAAGATATCCCAAGGGTTAAACCAAGAGAGCTGAATTTTCATAGAGTGGCCATAAACTGGAGAAGGAACCTGCGATTGTCAAGGGCTCTTTCCTGATTGGCTCTATTTATTAGGATTTTGCAATCCCCCATCAACATAATGATGTAGATGGAAGAACCTATATTTCTAAGGCTTCTGCTGCTGCAGGAAGAGGTAAGTTTCTGGAGGAATGGGAGGGTTTAGTGAAGGCAAAGCTTTGCAAGCCAAAAATGGGGAGAACTGGGAGCTCCAATGCAAAAAATAATCTCATATAAAATAAAATGGGGATCCTCATTCTGGAGGAAAATAACATCCAAATCCCAGGATGTTCAGATTTCCATTTTTTGTATCAGCATCCTTATTTGTGGATTTTCAAAATCATTAATAAAAATAAAAAATACCTGGGTTGCATCCATCTTGTTTCAAATGAGAGCAAATTGGACCCTTTGCATCATACAGTTGTAGAGCTAGGAAAGCATCTGCACTGTAGATTTAATACAGTTTTATGCCACTTGAATTGCGATGGCTCAATGCTACTGAATGATGGCAATTGCTGGTAAGTCACCAGCAGCCTTTTTTTCGGAGAAGGCTAAAGACCTTGTAAAACTCCAAGTCCCAGTTTTCCCAAAGCGTTGAGCCATGTTAATTAAAGAGGTGCCAAACTGAATTGATTCTACAGTGTAGATCAGGTTTATCCAATCTGCTGCCCAGGATGCCTAGGAGTGTCACCAAACACAAAATTGTAAATGTATTTAAAACATGAAGAATTTTTTAGTTTTCTGTTACTCAATTGCGCAATTCTCGATCGTGAATTTTGTAGATTACAATAGAACGGAAGAGTCAGAATATGTTACGCCCACAAATAAAAGGTAAAGGCAAAGGTTTCCCCTGACTTTAAGTCTAGTCTTGTCTGACTCTGGGGAAGGGGGGTGCTCATCTCCATTTCTAAGCCAAAGAGCCGGCGTTGTCCACAGACACCTCCAAGGTCATGTGGCCAGCATGACTGCATGGTTCGCAGTTTGGGAGTGATCCTGGACTCATTGCTGAGCCTGGAACCCCAGGTCTCGGCGGTGGCCACGAGAGCTTTTGCACAATTAAAACTTGTGCGCCAGCTGCGCCCAGTCCTTTCAAAATCTGACTTGCTCTGGTTACATCCCATTTAGACTACTGCAACACTCTCTATGTGGGGCTGCCTTTGAAAACCTCTCGGAAGCTTCAGTTAGTCTAACGGTTGGCAGCCAGGTTGCTAACAGGAGCTGCGTACAGGGAGAGAACTACTCCTCTGCTATGTCATCTTCACTGGATGCCGATTAGCTTCCGGGCGCTGGTGTTAACCTTTAAAGCCCTGAACAGCTCTGGCCCAGATTACCTGTCCGAACCCATCTCCTGCTATGAACTGTCACGCAACTTAAGATCTTCAGGAGAGGCTCTGCTCTCCCACCATTCTCGCAAATACAATTGGTGGGAACGAGAGACAGGGCCTTCTCAGCAGTGCCCCCCCCCCCGTCTGTGGAACTCCATCCCTAAGGACATCAGATTAGCCACCTCCCTCTGTCCTTTAGGAGACAACTAAAAACTTGACTCTGGGCCCAGGTGTTTGATTAAGGTTATGATGGCAGTTGGACCTGATTAGAAGATGGCAGTTGGACCTGATTTTTGTGGATATGACGATATTGGAATTATTGGATGAAACCTGGCTATAACGGTATGTTAATTGTGATAGTAATGATTTTATCAATGATTTTATAATATTATATATTAATTGTTTTTATTGGATGTATTTTAGATGGCATCACTGATGCATTTGTGAGGCCGCCCTGAGTCCCCCTGTGGGAGAAGGGCGGGGTAGAAATAAAGTAAACAAATAAATAAATACCTTTCCACAAAAGCAGTACCTATTGATCTACTCACATTTGCATGTTTTCGAACTGCTAGGTTAGCAGAAGCCGGGGCTAACAGCGAGAGCTCACCCTGCTCTCTGGATTCGAAGTTCAGCAGCTCAGCGGTTTAACCCACTGCGCCACCAGGGGGCACCCACAAATATCAGGTTATTATTTGTAATCCACATTATAATTGCCAACAATTCAGCCAGAAGAAGTGCTCACATTTTTTAAAAGACCCTCCGAATGGGGTGGCGCATAATTAAGATTCTTATATGAGGACTGGTTTTAGTTTAAATCTAGTAGTGGATATCATCAGTTAGTGTTAATGTACACCCTTGATGTGGATGCACTCTAGGAGTCCTCCCTCCGCATCTCAATTGTGGTTATGAAGTTTGCAGGGGAGTATTTAAAATAGTCAAACACAGTTGGACTTCTGTATCCATGGGTTAATATCTACAACGTGGATGCACCCATAAAAACAATATGCTCTATTTCCCTGTGTTTTGTCTAATCCAGAGGTTCCAAACCTTATTTTGCCTGGGGAACACTTGACCAGGGACCACTCTCCAACATTAGTATCAAAAGGGTTACGAATCAGTTCTTGGTCAACTTTAGATTTGGGGTGCTAATAGACCAGTGCTTCCCAACCAGTGTGCCGTGGCACACTAGTGTGCCGTGAGCGATCATCAGGTGTGCCGTGGGAAATTGGAACCTCCAATACCCTTTCTTCCCCCTCCTGCCGAACATTTTTTCTTCTCCACTCGGGCTCCCTTCTTCCCAGCCTCGCTCTGCTCGCTTTGCCTCGCTTTGCTCACGCTGCCGCTTCTGCGGGAGGGGGGAGGGAGGAAGACGTGACCCGTGAGGGCGCTACTGTGCAAACCCGCCCCATGTCTTCCTCCCTCCCCTACACAGTGCTCTCTGGATATAGGTGAACCACAACTCCAAAACTCAAGGTAAATGCCCACCAAACTCTTATAGTATTTTCTCTTGGTTATGGGAGTTCTGTGTGGGAAGTTTGATTCCATTCCATCATTGGTGGAATTCAGAATGCTCTTTGATTGTGGGTGGACTATAACTCCCAGCTGTTGAGTAAGACCTTTGTGTGTGTGTTTCTGCCATTCCTGCCAGAATATCTATGTTGTCTTCATCGAAACAGGCCCAGGTTTCACACTGAGTGTATAAATACATTAAAAAACATATTAACTATATGTATTACTGTGTTAGAGTGTCATTTTGTGTCATTTTGGTTGGTGGTGTGCCCCAGGATTTTGTAAATGTAAAAAATTTGCCGCGGCTCAAAAAAGGTTGACAAACACTGGGATAGACCACATCAGCTCTAGTTTCAGATACAGAACATACTTCATCCAGTAGTCGCCATCTGCTCGCCCACAGAAAACCATATTTAATAATCTAGAGCTGATGTGGCTCCGGTCCTTCCTGGAGTGTCAGTCTCAGAAGGTGTTACTGGGTAACACCTGTTCGACTCCACAACAGTTGTCTTGTGGAGTCCCTCAGGGTTCAGTACTGTCCCCGATGTTATTTAACATCTACATGAAGCCTCCGGAGCTCACCCCAACCCGGGCTTGATCTGTCGACCTTTCGATCAGCAAGAACTTCTACAGCTGGCTGTTTAACCCTTTTATTTAGCCCTTTCGGTTCTTATGGTGTTCTTCTGCCTAATTTACCTCTTAGGATTACTGTGAGGATGGGGGAAGCAGTAAATTCACCCCAAATCAGTTGAAGGGGAGAGGTAGTCAAATTATCTAAAAATTTAATTTGGCTTTTTCTTTTCTTTTGCCTTCCATTCTTTTCTATGTTTCAGAAAAAACACTGTCTGCTAAAGCAACGGTCATTAATTTTCTTGAAAAATGGAGAATTGGGTCAAGCAGCATAGCCCAGAGATTTGCGCCCAGGTTGTGGCCTTGGCTGAGGATTTCCTGCTGAGGCAACGGGAGACGGAGAGATGGGAGCAAAAGGTAAGAGAAGCTGGATCCGGTCAGTACCCAGTTCAGAATTCTGAGTGAGATCTTTGAAGTTACAATCAGTGTGGGACCCGGTACATACCCGCTCTTAAGATTATCTTCAGAAGACTTTTTTCTGAGTGCAGCTGGCAGCTAAAAGGAAGGGGCCTTCTCTGGGGTTTGTAAAAAAAACTCAGCAGGCACTTGGACATCTGGCTGGCTGTTGTAAAGCCAAGACCCCATTTCCAATCAGGAAATTAGCAAACAGTCAAAGTCCAAACCAAGTCCAAAATCCATCTGGGGAGACACAAACTGCAAGTACCGGGAATGTGGCGTAGCTGGCTGGGTGTCAGCTGCATAAGATCTCTACTGACCAGAAGGTCAGGAGTTCGAGGCCTGCCCGGGTCGAGGTGGGCTCCCGATCTATTGTGTAGCCTGTTGTTGACCTTTGCAACCCGAAAGACAGTTGCATCTGTCAAGTAGGAAATTAAAGTACCACTTAGTGGGGAGGCTAAATTTAACTGATTTACAAGGCCATTAAAAATCTCCAGAAAACACTCTGAGGAATAAAAGAGTGTGACAGCTCCCCCTGGTGGCCAGATGTTAAATTGCCTCAGTCTATCTTGTGTGTTTGTGTGTCTAAATGTAATGTGTACATTGTAATCCGCCCTGAGTCCCCTGTGGGGTGAGAAGGGCAGAATAGAAATGAAGTAAATAAATAAATAAATAAATAAATAAATAATACCACCACCAGGTGTTGTAGTTCTGCCCATGGTTGTGGCTGATACCAACGTAAATGAGGAAGTGGATCATGGGATCTCTGGGGCTGTGAGGCAACATGAGATTTTAAGTCCTGAAAATGATCAGTTTGTGTCTCCAGCAGTTAGTGAAGGTCACATTCTAGAGAGGTGCCGAGATTGTGCAGAGGAGTCATTCTTTAGGGAAATGAGTTCAGAGGCTGAAATCCCAGGTGGAGAGAATAATGAGTTGCAAGATAATGAGTTGGTTGATAGGAGACACAGTTTTGGTAAACTTTGCGCTGCTCAACAGAATGTCGGAAGGTCACAGCTAGGCCTGTGCAATCCATGGTTCTAAATGGTTCTAAAGTACTTACAAAACAAAAGTTCTGGTGGTGGCCATCCTCTCCCCTCTATTATTTAACATCTATATGCGACCACTTGCTCAGCTGGTGCGAAGCTTTGGGCTTGAGTGCTATCAATATGCTGATGACACTCAGCTCATTCTGAGGATGGAGGACCGGCCGGACTCCTTATATATATATAAAATCCTCCATGTCATGGTTCCTGTCTTATAGACAAAGAAACCACACAAGGTAGACACACAAAAACAGCCCACATACCCAGAAACCCTACGAGGTATGTTTACCACCCCACCCCCCAAACGAGCCAACAGTCACAAATCCAAAAAAAACATTATGGACTACAACTCCCATGATCCCCCATGCCACCTCCCTCTGGCAGTTTAGAGTGATGGAATGTTAGTGGAGCTGACCAATTAGAGGCATTATGCAAATACTCCCTCAGTTAGAATGTAGAGGCTGGGAGCCCCCCACTGGCAGTTTAGACCGTCGGAATGTTGGTGGTGCTGGCCACTCATAGGCGTTATGCAAAACAGACAGGTAATAAAAGGCAATCCAAGAGATAGAAGCTGGTGAAGGGACTAGCAAAAGGAAGGGAAAAAAGGTAGGGAGGGAATGGAGGAAGGGAGACAAGGGGATCAAGAACTGAAACAGAAAGGGGAGGGCAGGAAGGAGGGAAAGGAAAGAAGAAAGGGAGGGAGAAGAGACAGGAAGACAGAGAGAAGAGAAAAGCTGAGGGCTGAGGGGGAGAGGGAAGGAAGGAAATATAAAAGGCAGGAAGCGATGTTACTGTTGGTCTTCGCCACATGCACACACGTATGTACATATAGACATGCACACAAACACACATATATACATGCACTGAAATATACACATGCACGCATACATACACACATCTGCACTTACGCACATCTACACATATACATGCATATACATACACAAAAACACACATATACATAAGTATATTTTGTTTAAATAAATAATGTTATTTATTATTTTAAAGATAATATAATATAATAATATATAATATAATATAGTGTTACATTGCATTGCAATTTGATATAATATAATATAATGTCAATATTTTGTATTATGTTATAGTATAGTAATTGTAATGTAATAATAATAATAGTATGATTACGGTATGGTATGTGGTATATGCAGTTTGTATTGGTGGTGTTGTATTGTAACACAGTATAATACTGCCAATGATAATGTGATACAATAATTATATCGTGATGTTATAATTTATATATTTGTATTACATGCAATATTGCTAACAATATTGCGATATGTTGTAATGTTAATTGTTGTTTTTTCAGTTTGTTGTAAGCCGCTCCGGCAATATTGTTATATGTACACTGTAAGCCACTCTGGCAGTATTGTTGTTTGCTGTAAGCCACTCTGAGTCCCCTTCGGGGTTGAGAAGGGTGGCATATAAAAATAGTAAATAAATAAATAAATAAATAAATAAATAAATAAATAATAAGTACACACATATACACGCATCTACATATACACATATACATAAATACACACATATACACACACATATGTACACATAGACAAAAAACCATATATATACATACATACCCACACATAACACACACATATATAGACTGGGACACAGGAAAGAGAAAAAGCCACAGCAGTGCGTGGCTGGGTTCAGCTAGTACCTGATAATTTCCATCTATGCCCTGAGGCCGTGACTGGAGGCAGCAACTGTACTGGCTTCCGATTGAGCACCGAATTACCTTCAAAGTGATGGTTCTTACCTTCAAGGCCTTGTATGGTCCAGGGCCGGTGTATTTGAGGGACTGTCTTGCCCCCTACTGAACCCAGAGATCACTTCACTCTGAAGATCTGAACTTGCTGGAAATCCCCAACTTTAAGACCTATCATCTAACTGCTACTAGGCGCAGAGGCTTTTTGATTGTGGCTCCTACACTTTGGAATGCTCTACCTGCCGAAGTCCGGGCACTCCAGGACCTGCCAACCTTTCGGAGGGCATGTAAAACATATCTATTTCGGCAGGCCTTTGAGCTAGGCTAATGTGGTTTAAATTGTTCTTAACTTTAATTTTACAGTTTTATTGCAAATTGTATTATTATTCTGCTTGTAAACTGCTCCGAGCCCTTGGGAAGTGGCGGTATATAAATCTGAATAATAAATAAATAAATAAACCCTTTCCTTTTTTTCTCCCTTATTCATTTGTCTAATGCTTAATTTCAGGTGATGGCTGAAAATATTTCTGACACGGAGCAGTCTCCATCCGACACAGAACGGGAACAGCACTTTAAGAAGGAAGAAGGGGAAGATACAGTCTCACTTGGTGAGGATTAGAATTTTTTTTAAAACCTATGAAGGCAAATTGTTCCATTGTTTAATGATTTTTACTATTGGGATGCCTCTCCTAATTGTTATTTAAAGCTTGCTTCTCTACATTTTTAAGGGGGAATGTTTCATTTCTCTGATGTGAACATTTGGCCACGGTAGTCCACGCTCTGGTTACATCCCGTATAGATTACTGCAACGCCCTCTACGTGGGACTGCCTTTGAAGACTGTTCGGAAGCTTCAACTGGTCCAACGGACAGCAGCCAGGTTGATAACAGGAGCGGCACTCAGGAGCGCACAACACCTCTGTTGCACCAACTCCACTGGCTACCAGTTTGCTACCGGGCACAATTCAAAATGCTGGCTTTAGCCTTTAAAGCCCTTAACGGTTCGGGTCCAACTTACCTGTCCGAACGCATCTCTTCCTATGAACCTTCAAGATGCTTAAGATCATCCGGAGAGGCCCTGCTCTCGGTCCCGCCTGCTCCGCAGACGCGATTGGTGGGGACGAGAGACAGGACCTTTTCAGTGGTGGCTCCTCGGCTTTGGAACGCCCTTCCTAATGACATCAGATCAGCCCCCTCCCTCCTGACATTTCACAGGAAGGTCAAGACCTGGCTATTTGAACAGGCATTTGCAGATGTAGTATGATTATCAAATAGAGACCTAAGGAATGACGACGATGCAATTGGAAATCGACTTAATAATGAGACGCTGATATTGTGTTTTGAATGTTAAATGGTAAATTGGATATGTTTGGAATTGTATTGATACTTGTTGATTTGTTTGTTTTGAGCAGTTCCTGCTATTTGTACACCGCCTCGAGTCGCCTTCGGGCTGAGAGAGGCGGTCTAGAAGCAAAGTAAATAAATAATAAATAAATTTAGTTCCGTCACAGATTCAATACTTTAACATTTTCTCTTGATCTCAGCAGGTGATGAACAGATGAGTGAGGATGAAGAAAAAGAAGAGGAGGAGGAGGACAACCTCAATCTAGAAGAGTCTGAATCAGATGAATTATCTTTTGGAGGTGACATATCATGGGGTGTTGCAGAAACATCCGGAAGTCACCAGATCCCGGATATAAGGGAAGATGGAAAGTACGCAGAGAAAAGATTCGATAGCTCTCTCCGAACATATGACAAAGGCCACTGGGATCTGAAACAACCCAGAGTCCAAGCAAGGATCTATAACTATGGGGGAGTGAAGATGTGCATGGACTGCGGGAAAACCTTCAAGCAAAGTTCAAGCCTATATAGGCACCGGAGACTCCACACTGGAGAGAAACCATACGGGTGTCCAGAGTGTGGCAGAAACTTCAGCCGCAAGTCGCACCTCATTGCTCATCAGAGGACCCATACGGGGGAGAAGCCCTATGACTGCATGGAGTGTGGGAAGAGCTTCAGCCGGAAGTCACACCTCACCACCCATGAGAGGATCCATACTGGGGAGAAGCCATATAAATGTGGGGAGTGTGGAAAGTGTTTCAGCCAGAGTTCAGCCCTTGTGGCTCATGAGAGGTCCCATACTGGCGAGAAGCCATTCACGTGTCCCGATTGTGGGAAGACCTTTCACCGGAGATCGGGTCTCTCCGCACACGAGAGAACGCACACGGGGGAAAAGCCATACAGGTGCACGGAGTGTGGCAAAACTTTCAGCCAAAGCTCCGGCCTTTTGGCCCATGAGAGAACCCATACAGGAGAGAAGCCGTACAGGTGTAGCGAGTGTGGGAAAAGCTTCTGCGAGCGCACTGCCCTTGTCCGACATTTGAGAACTCACACGGGGGAGAAGCCGTACACTTGCGCCGAGTGTGGGAAGAGCTTCAGCCAGAGTTCGGGCCTTTTGGCGCACGAACGGACCCACACAGGGGAGAAGCCCTACAAATGCTCAGACTGCGGAAAAAGCTTTGGGCATCGCTCTGACCTTCTCAGGCACCAGAGGATTCTTAAAAGGGGGAAGCCATATAAATGCTCAGAGTGTGGGAAAAGTTTTGGCCGGGGCTCCGACCTCCTCCAGCACCAACAGATCCATACAGGGGAGAAGCCCTATAAATGTTCACATTGTGGGAAGTCTTTCAGCTGGCGGTCAAATCTGATTAAACATGAGAGGATCCACACAAGGGGGAAAACGTTGAGCGGTGTAGTCTGAGTGTGCAAAGGCCTGTCTTCAGATATAAACCAGTCCAGGCATAAGGGCCACTGTGCCAAATATTTAGACCGTGGAAATTTTAACCACAGTCAGAAGTGACTACTTGCTACCTGCCAGTAAATAGAACTGTTTGGGAGAGAGTTTCATGAAACTTCCGTTTTCAGTTGTGTCAATAGAGAAAACTTGTATGCACTGTTTTTTGTGATTCCACAGTCATATCTCTCATATTTGTGGGTTCAACATTATTCACCAATTTGATTAATGTGGTCTTTTTAGAAATTTCTAGAATAGATATGTCAAACTCAAGGTTCTAAACCAGCATTTCTCAACCTGGGGGTTGTGACCCTGGAGGAGTCGCGAGGGAGTGTCAGAGGGGGTCGCCAAAGACCATCAGAAAACACACTATTTTCTGTTGGTCATGGAGGTTCTGTGTGGGAAATTTAACTCAATTCTATCGTTGGTGGAGTTCAAAATGCTCTTTGATTGTAGGTGAATGATAAATGTCAAGGATAAATCATGCAGAGCCAGGTTGAAAATATAAATAGTCCTTTTATTAGTTAAAGAAGCAAAAACATACTGCCAGAGCTTTCCCAGCGCGTGGCTCATACTGCACATAAATAATGGCGACTGGAGCGTGTCCTTATCTACAAATGTTTACATTCCAAAGGTTGAACATACGGGAACTTTGCTTCCATCATAGACATGAACTCTCCTTCTCTAGTTAACCCTATAATGGCCTAACTATATCACACAGCTTAGAAAATAGACACAGAGAATAGAAAACATCCACAGAAAACATTTTAAACTCATTTTGTCATACATTCTAGCACTGACAATAAATCCCAGCAACTACAACTCCCAAATGTCAAGGCCTATTTTCCCCAAACTCCCACCAGTGTTCACACTTGGCCATATTGAATGTTTGTGCCAGGTTTGGTCCATCATTGTTTGGGTCCACAGTGCTCTCTGGATGTAGATGAACTACAACTCCCAAACTCAAGGTCAATATCCATCAAACCCTCCCAGTATTTTCTGTTGGTCAAGGGAGTTGTGTGTGCCAAGTTTGGTTCAATTCCAATGTTGGTGGAGTTCAGAATGCTCTATGGTTGTAGGTGAACTATAGATCCAAGCAACTACAACTTCCAAATGACAAAATCGCCCCCTGCCCAAACCCCACTTCATACTGTTCCAAAGATACTTTCACAACTAACTGCATGGACATTTAAAACTTGTACACGCGGTTAGCTGTGAAAGTATCTTTGAAACAGTATGAAGAGGGGTTTGGGAGGGGGGTATCAGGTATTTGTGTGAAATTTAGTCCAGTGAATGAAAAAACATCCTGCACATCAGGTATTTACATTATGATTCATAACAGTAGCAAAATTGCAGTTATGAGGTAGCAAAGAAAAAAATTATGGTTGGGGGTCACCACAACATGAGGGACTATTTTAAGGGGTTGTGGCATTAGGAAGATTAAGAACCACTGCTCTAAACTGTGTGTGTGTGTGTGTCAAGGCCTGTGGGCTAAATCTCCTGCCATGTCATTTTATATGGCCCTCCAGCTGCTGAACAGCTTCTGTATCCATCATTAGGGATCAATTATTAGAGTTGATGAGAGGCATAATGCACTAACACCTGGAAAGCTAAAGTTTGTTCTCTTTAGTCAGGAGAGTGGGGTTTGAATTCAGGTACAAGGCTTGTGGATAAGAGGCCTTCCTTCAAAATATCCTTTAATCTTTCCCTAACCTAAGCCAGGCCCGGATTACCCATAAGGCCACCCGAGGCCATGGCCTCGGGCGGCGGCCTTGGGGGGAGGGGCAACGGATCCGGACCCCCAAAATAAAAAAAATTGATGTCCTGGCGCTCCTGCGTTTGCCCGCGGAGCGCCATAGGCCCTAGGAGGAGCGGCTTCCTGCCCCTCCTCCTCGCCAGAGAGGAGGAGCGGCGAGGCTTCTCCCGGCCCCTTCCTCCCTGGCATCGCTTCACCACGCCAGAGAGGATTAGCGGCGAGGCTTCTCCCCGCCCCTTCCTCCCTGGCATCGCTTCACCACACCAGAGAGGAGGAGCGGCGAAGCCACGCCACGGAGGAAGGGGCAGGGAGAAGCCTCGCCCCTCCTCTCTGGCGCTCCTCCTCTCTGGCGCGGCTGCTCCTGGGCGGCGGCGGTGGTAGCGGCAGGAGCCGCGGCAGCAGAAGAAGCTGCGGAGGCGGAGGAGGACAAGGCTCGCGCAGGTCTCCGGCCGCCGCTGCTGCTCCTCCTCCTCGGCTCTTCTCGCTCTCGTCAAGTAAGGAGGAAGGAGGGCCCCGCCCCCGCAAGTGGCCCCGCCCCTGGGGCTGGGGCAGCACTTCCAAAGTCTGGCCTCGGGCGGCACAATCAGCTGATCCGGGTCTGACCTCAGCACCACAAGAACTACTGAGTTGCAATTCCCATTATCCCCAGTCCACATGGCAAATAACCTAAAGCAATGGGGGTTGTTGTTCAATAACGTCTGAAATAAAAATGAAAGAGCGCTGACTACTATACAGGGCCGTAGCCAGGATTTTGATTCGGGGGGGGGGGCTGAGTTTGGTTCGGGGGCTGAGACTGGGTGGAAGAGGGTCTACCCTAGCAAACCTTTTGTATTGTTATCCCAATAACCCCATTAATGTGGGACATAATGAGCATGGTGATCAGATCATGATATGAATAAGCATAACATGGTTAAATAATGTACCAGTAAGGCCTTTTTCGCGGACCACCCTGAGAATTTCAGGGGCTGAAGCCCTTTAGCCCCCCGGCTACATGCCTGCTACTATATAAAACAATTATAGTTGGCCCTCTTTATCCACTGATTTTCCTTCCATGGATTCAAAGGCTGATCTGACCCTGCATGAAAATAAGTCTGACACTCCTAGTGTAGTGCATTCCAAGGCTAGTTTGGCTTTGCTAGTCCCTTGGCCAGCCACACCTGTACACTTGTGGTAACCAAAAGTTGCATTTTGTCTGACTAGAACAGTGGTTCCCAACCTTTTTTGACCAGGACCATTCTCCAACATTAGTACCAAAAGGGTTACGAATCGGTTATTCGTCAACTTTAGATTCAATTTGATTATTTGGGGCGCTGATCATGCCCAGATTACCCATAAGGCCAACGAGGCCATGGCCTAGGGGCGCAAACCGAGGGGGGGGGGGCGCAGATCACGGACCAAAAAAACCAAAACTGGTCTGCGCCCCTCTTTCCCCCTTTCTCATGCCCCTCCTCGCTCCTTCTCCCAGCAAAGTCTCTGCTCCGTCCCCTCCGTCTCTCTCTTTCTCTCTCTTTCTCACGCTCTCTCGCGCGCTCGCTCTCTCGCGCTCATTCTCTTGCGTGCGCTCTCTCTCACATGCTCTCTCTCTCTCTCTTGCTCTCTCTCTCACGCTCTCTTTTGCGCTCTCTCTCTCTCTCTCTCTTTCTCTCGCTCTCTCTTGTGCATGCTCTCTCTCTCCCTCTCATGCACGCCTTTGGACCGAGTTTGCACCCGCTGCGCTCTCCCCAAGCCTCCCGACTCCTGAGGAGACCTTCAGAGCAGAGCAGAGCTTTCCAGCCGATGGGAATGGGGACCTTGGAGGTGGCGGGAGGTTGTCTTAAAGGGGGCGTAATTCCAAACTGTGGCCTAGGGTGCAAAAAAGTGTTAATCCGGGCCTGGTGCTGATTCAGAAAATTGCATTGGATAGACCACATTAGCTCTAGTTTCTGATACGGAACATATGCCATTCAGTAGTCACCATCTGCTCACCTACAGAAAACCATATTTAATCATCTAGAGCAGATGGGCTAGTAGTAATCTTTCATGGGTTGTCAGCCTCTCCCCTCCCAATCCCTGTTGCCTCGTCACTAGAAGAGAGTTTGAGAGACCAGTCGCTCTCGTTGCCATGTGGTTTCGAGGCAACGTTGTAGTAATGATGAGGCCAAGGACCATATTTTTGTGTCCGCCTACCTTCGTGACCGGATCTCCCTCCATGAACCAGCTCGAACCCTCTGCTCCTCGGGGAGGCCCTCCTGTCGCCCCTGCCAGTCTCACAGACTCGGCTGATGGGCACAAGGGAGAGGGCCTTCTCCTCTGTGGCCCCTCGACTCTGGAATTCCTTGCCCGGAGAGATTAGGAAAGCTCCCACTCTGGAGACCTTCAAAAAACAACTGAAAACCTGACTTTTCCGCTGTGCCTTCAGAGAGTAGCTATCTAAGTTCTACCACGGTTCCTCCTCAATGTCCCCCGTGCTCAGATTGTAACCCCCCCCCCCCAAAAAAGGATGTTTTTCCCTGTAAAGGATGCTATTCCGCTTGTCTCACCCTGAGATTTTAACATTTTATATGTTGCCTGTGGCCCGCCCGGTCTCCGTGATTTTAGATATCTTGTTGTATATTGCTTTTATTTATATGTATGTATTTTCTTGTGTTTATTGCTGATGGTTTTGATTTTATTTTATTGTTATTTGTTGTTTGGGCTTGGCCTCATGTGAGCCGCCCCGAGTCCCCATTGGGGAGATGGGGCAGGTTATAAATAAAGATTATTATTATAATATTATTTTCGTTCTTGCGGAGCACTGGTGGTCCATATACCACAGGTTGGGAACCACTGGACTAGAATATGCTTTTTCTGCTGAGAGGACCAGTGTTCACAATCCAAAATAGTCCTTATGGAGTCCATTTTTGGGTGCAAACTGGGCAAAGGGTATGCTGAATTGGCAGGGGCAGTCTAAGGTAATTTTAAATGGTAGGCGAACATTATTTTGGTTCCCCCAAAAAAACATTATTTTGCCCCCATGTAAAACAAATATACAATTATAATATCACAATACCATTAGTAGTATTATATTGTATCAATGTATATACAATATATTATACCATACTCATACTATATTATATCATAATTATATTATACTACATTACAATATAATTATATTATAATATATTGACATTATAATACAATATAACATTCTATTATATTATTATTATAAAATAATAAATAAAATTGTTTATTTCAATAAAATTATCCTCTACTTAATATTTTCATGACTCCTACAAAACTCAAATAACCCAAAATAAAGTAAAATAAAATATTATATATTACTATTTTGTACAATACCACTATACTGCAATATTGTTTGTAATATTACATGTAATATAAAATATATCATTATTCTATTGTTATATTGTATTTTTCTTATATTGTATGACAATATTAAGCAGAACTGTATAATACTCAACAAGAAATGCAATGTAAATGCATCAAAATCAGAATCTATTACCTACCACCCGTCTCATAATTCATAGGAGTCTCCCATAAGTCCAAAATTAGGATCCCAATGTAAATGTAAATAGAAAAACAGCCAAAATGTTCAAATGAGGTCGAATACAGGCAGCGCGGCCTGGGCAAACTTGGGCCCGCCCTCCCTCCCTCCTTCTAAGTGTTTTGGACTCCAACTCCCACAACTCCTCATAGCCTCAGGCCTCTCAGGTCTAGGCAGAAATAGTGCCGAAGAAAGGAAGGAGGGAGAGAAGAGATCCCAGAGGAGGAGGAGGAGGAGGAAAGCCCTTCATTCATTCCTTCACTTACACTTCCTTCACTGATTCTTTTCTCCTTCCCCGCAAGCGCGCGGGGCCCAAAAGCAGGCAGCTGCGGCGCTGTCTGAGGAACATCAGCAGGGCCAGGATGGCGCCCCATGCGGCCAGGATGGCGCCCCCTTCCCAGATGGCGCCCTAGGCGGCCGCCTACTTGGCCTACCTTGTAGGACCGCCCCTGTGAATTGGAGAACAACGGAGCCAGTGGACCAAGAGCCACACAAGATGTCACAAAATCCACAGAACGCCCACCCCTTTCTCATCTATTCATATATTCTGCATTCAAATTACAACCTAGTAATATTGATGATGCAACATATTTTCTTAGCAGCATTTGAGATATTCCACTATCTTGAAACACAGTCTATATTGACATACTCATTTGCCTGTTTTGTTTTATATGGCTTTGATTATTCACAGGTTTTTATTAAAAGGTTCTACTTAGGAATGTAGTTCCTCCATTGGTTCTCTATTGGCTCTCCCTCCCAATTTGGCCCTGTCTGCGAACTTGATGCTCATGCCTTCTCACCCTTCATCTAAGTAATTAATAAAGATCCTGAACGGGCCCAGGAGGGAACCCTTCTGATGGCACTCCACTTGCCACTTCTTTCTGAGATGACGAGGAAGCATTGGGGAGAATCACCCTCTGGGTTCATCCGCTTAACCAATTACAGATCCACCTAATCGTACTTTTGCCTAGCCTGCATTTTACTAGTTTCCTTGCCAGAAGGTCATGGGGGACCTTGTCGAAGGAAGGCCTTCCTGAAATCCAGATACGCTCTATCCACGGCATTCCCTGCATCTACTCAGGTTGTAACTCTATCAAAAAAAGAGATCAGATGAGTCTGGCATGACTTGTTTATCATAAATCCATGTTGGTTACTAGCAAGGATTTATTTACTATATTTCTATACCGCCCCTCTCAGCCCGAAGGTGACTTGATGCGGTTTACATATGGCAATCAATGCCCACAATATAAAAATACCATCAAAAACAAATAGTAATAAAAAACCATATAAAAACAATAAACAATTAGCAATTAAAAACCATAAAATACAATTTTCAGCGTGTCATCAGTTACAATCATTTTCCGTTGCATCATCTTGTTTATTATTTATTTATTTATTATTTACATCATTTATAATCCGCCCTTCTCACCCCGCAGGGGACTCAGGGCAGATCACAATGTACATATACAGGCAAACATTCAATGCCATTGACATACAACAGGGCTGTCCAACCGGCGGCCCGGGGGCCATATACGGCCCCCCAGCCCCTTCCCTCCGCCCCCCTAAGCTTTTTAATAAAAAATAAAAATTGAAAATTAAAATAAATAATATTTTTTTTAAAAAAAAATACCTACTTCCGGGTTCGGAGCAAGTATCGTGAGAATACGCAATCCACACGGGATTTTGCTGTCAACGCGAGATCACGCCGGCGTTGACAGCGAAATTCCGTGTGGATTGCGTATTCTCACGATACTCTTCGGCTACTCTACTACTGGATCGCTGAGGCCCACAGACGCGATTAGGACCTTCTTCGACTCAGTCGGTCGTCGCCTCTCTCGTCATCCTGGGTACTCCTGGATCCTGCGTGTTTGGAAAAGGAAGGCCGAAGCAGGGGCTCCTCAGGGGCTCCTCATTCCCTCCCCCCATCTCCCCTCATGTATTAAGTATAAAATTAAATATATTTAAAGATGAAATAAGGGGAGATGGGATACATTAAAATAAGGGGGGAGGGGAGGATGGAATTAAATATATTTAATATTAAAATAAGGGGAGAGGGGAGGATGGAATTAAATATATTTAATATTAAAATAAGGGGAGAGGGGAGGATGGAATTAAATATATTTAATATTAAAATAAGGGGAGAGGGGAGGATGGAATTAAATATATTTAATATTAAAATAAGGGGAGAGGGGAGGATGGAATTAAATATATTTAATATTAAAATAAGGGGGAGGGGAGGATGGAATTAAATATATTTAATATTAAAATAAGAGGGAGGGGAGGATGGAATTAAATATATTTAATATTAAAATAAGAGGGAGGGGAGGATGGAATTAAATATATTTAATATTAAAATAAGAGGGAGGGGAGGATTGAATTAAATATATTTAATATATTAAAATAAGGGGAGAGGGAAGGATGGAATTAAATATATTTAATATTATATTAAAATAAGGGGGAGGGGAGGATGGAATTAAATATATTTAATATTATATTAAAATAAGGGGGAGGGGAGGATGGAATTAAATATATTTAATATTAAATTAAAATAATTTAATATCTTATCCCTGCATTTAATGTTAGTAAAAGATTATATTTGACTGTATGGATGCCCCTTTTGAATGCCCACCCTGCATTTTATCTCAGTAAAAGATTATATTTGACTGTATGCATGCAGGGGTGGGGCGGGGGCGGAGCCGGGCAGGGGGCGGAGCCGGGGCAGGGGCAGACCCTACGGCCCCCCAGGTCATCAGTGACCGGAATTCAGGCCCCTGGGCCGGTAGAAGTTGGACAGCCCTGACATACAACATATATAGACAGACAACGAGCTACACAACTGGTCGAGAGCTCACCCTGACCCGGGCAGGCCTTGAACCCATAACCTTCTGGTCAGTAGAGATCTTATGCAGCTGACTCCCAAGCCAGCTGCGCCACATTCTGTAGGTCTCAATAAAACAGTCAGTAATACTTCGTCTGCAAAAGCCTGCTCGAATAGCCAGGTCTTAACTTTCTTTTGAAATGTTAGGAGGGAGGAGGCTGATCTAATGTCCCTAGGCAGGGCGTTCCATAGCCAAGGGGCCACCACTGAGAAGGCCTTGTCTCTCCTCCCTGTCAATCTGGTCTGTGAAGAAGATGGGACTGAGAGCAGGGCCTCTCCGGATGATCTTGAACACCTAGATCAGGGCTGTCCAACTTCTGCCAGCCCAAGGGCCGGACTTCTGGTGAGTGATCACCTGGGGGCCACTCGGCCACGCCCCCGGCCACACCCCCAGCCACGCAGCTCCGCCCCCTCTCCCAAAGCGTCACAATAGCCTTGGAAGTGGGCGATTTCGCCCACTTGCGAGGCTGTTGTGACACTTGGGAGAGAAGGAGGAGCCACGGGGGGCTTCCGTGGGAAAGCATCACAACAGCTGTTGTGAGGCTTGGGGGGAGAGGGCAAAGCCGCGAGGAGGCTTTAGAGGCTCCGCCCCCTCACCCAAAGCATCACAGCAGCTGTTGTGACGCTTTGGGGAGAGGGCGGCCGCGAGGGAGGCTCCGCGGCTCCGCCCCTCGCCCAAAGCATCACAACAGCTGTTGTGACGCTTTGGGGGAGAGGGCGGCCGCAGCTCCGCCCCCTCGCCCAAAGCATCACAACAGCTGTTGTGATGCTTTGGGGAGAGGGCGAAGCCGCGAGGAGGCTTCCGCGGCTCCGCCCCCTCGCCCAAAGCATCACAACAGCCTCAGAAGCTTCCAAGGCTGGCGTGACACTTTGGGAGAGAGGGAGGAGCCACGGGGGGCAAAACCGGGCAAAACCGTGCGCATGCGCAGGTTTTTTTTGGATTTTTTTTAAAAAATCTATTTTTTTCTATTTTTATTTTTTATTAAAAAGCTTAGGGGACCGCAGGGAAGGGGCTGGGCCCGCGGGCCACCGGTTGGACAGCCCTGACCTAGATGGTTCATAGGAGGAGATGCATTCGGACAGGTAAGTTTAGGGCTTTAAAGGCTAAAGCCAGCACTTTGAATTGTGCCTGGTAGCAAACTGGCAGCCAGTGGAGCTGGCGCAACAGAGGAGTTGTGCACTTCCTGAGTTGTACGCTCCTGTTAACAACCTGGCTGCTGTCCGTTGGACCAATTGAAGCTTCCGAACAGTCTTCAAAGGCAGCCCCACGTGGAGAGCGTTGCAGTAATCTATACGGGATGTAAAAAGAGCATGGACTACCGTGGCCAAGTCAGACTTCCCAATGACCGTATTTATTTCTCAGTGTTTGTAGACGAAGCAAAATTATGGGTTAGATTTTAACAAGCATGAGGTGAAATTACAGGTTGGATGAGATTAATGAATTAACCTTGGTCAAAATTGTGTTCCACATTTTTTATTGACCAGTTTTTCCATTACAGATTTTTATGAGCATCTCTTATCCAGAATTCTCAAATCCGAAATACTCCAAAATCTCACATTGTCCTCGAGATAGTGACCCCTTTGCGTTTCGATCGTTCATTGTACAGAAACAGGGTTTCATGCAGAAAATCAATCAAATAGTGTTTAAAATACCTTCAGGCTATGCATGTAAGTTATAAGAAACATAAATCAATGTCATATTTAGACTTGGGTCCCATTTCCAAGATCTCTCGCGATGTACATGCAAATACAGATATTTCAAAATATTTTTTTACAAAAATCCAGAACACTTCTGGCCCCGAGCATTTTAAATAAGGGATTTTAGCCTTTAAATTTCAGATGTAATTTCAACCTGTAATTATAATGATTCAATAAAAAGGAATGCAAATATATATTCGTGCCAGCTGGAAGGGCTGGCAATATTTATTTTGAGAGTGAGAAGGAATAGTGCCAGCTAGTGGTGCAATAGCTTTCAAGTACTTTTATCTCCTTTGCAATAAGGATTGGGATGCTTTCCCCAGAAGGCAGGGATGCTCTTCTAGAATGTTGTATATGTGCGTTGGTGGTATAGTGGTTAGCATAGCTGCCTTCCAAGCAGTTGACCCGGGTTCGATTCCCGGCCAACGCAGTATGTGTTTTCCTTTTTGGACCATAGCAAAACAGACCATCTCTTGTTGCGCATCATAGAATTCAAGAGTTGGAAGAGACCCCAAAGGGCTATCCCCTTCTATCAAAGCACTCCTAACTGCCTCCATTTATAAACTTTCAGAGAAAGAGACATCACCCTGTAGACCAGGGGTAGGGAACCTATGGCTCGGGAGCCAGATGTGGCTCTTTTCATGATTGTATCTGGCTCTCCAGAGCAGCCCAGGCCTCGGTTTCCCAGCATGCAGCGGAGAGGACACAAATGTGCCGCGACTGCCGCTTCCGCACCACCATGGCCCCCTCTTCCTCATCCCCCGCTGCTCTCGGGGCCCTGCGCCCTCTTCGCCGGGGATGGTGGAGCCATCCTCTTCGTCCTCTGCCATGGGCCTCGGGGGAGGCGGCAGAGGTGGGCCTGGCAGTAGTGCCGCGGACGCGGCTTCGCTGCCCCCGGGGGATGCCCAGCTCATCACCCTCATCATCGGGAAGCTCAAGAGCTATGCCGTCACACCAGGTCTATTTAAAATTAAAACTGGCAGATGTGTTGTCCTTTTTATCTGGTGGACTGCAGAGCGCTTGCTGAAAAAGCTAGGTGGTCTGACAACCCAAAAAACACTCCAAAATAAAGTTGAAAATCAAACAGTTTGTTCAATAACAAAGTCTTTGCAGGACTTGGCACAGCTTCTTAATGGTTGCAAAAAAAACAAAAAAAAAAACCAGACTGGAAATGCCTTGGGTTGTTGCTCACAAGATTCCCATTGCTTCTTTTTGGATGGCAGGAAACCCGATATTTCCCACCCTGGTCCTAGGTGTTTGGTTGAAGGAACCACTCCTTCCCCCCTCTAAACCTAAGCTCAGTCCAAAGGTGACCTAAAGCTGGGCTGGTAACCAGATGTCTATCCTATACAGCATGCAAAGCCAGTCTCTGCAAGGTACCATAAACTCATCTGGCTCCAGCAGTCCCCCAGCTAATGGTCAAGCAAATAGCAATCAGCAGGTCAGCATGCAGGTTAGCACCCAGGTAAGCACCCAGGTAAGCACCCAGTAAGCACCCAGTAAGCACCCAGTAAGCACCCAGGTAAGCACCCATGTAAGCACCCAGTAAGCACCCAGGTAAGCACCCAGTACTTACGGTGACCCTTTCGGAGCCAATCCTGGCTGGCCAAACACACATCTGAATTCCTTCCCTCTCTGAAAGGAACTAAAACACTTTCTAAAATGGAGGCCAATCCCCAGGAAGAAAAAGGGGCGGACACCAACTAAAAAGATACATTTGCAGAGCTTTAGGTGGCAAATTCTGCACCAGGCTGCAACCTTGCTAATAATTAACAGGCAAGGTGCCAGTGTGTCTGGAACAGTCCCAGTAAAAAATGCAAAAGGAAAAAATGCTGCCTTTTAAAAACCAAACTATGGGGCTATGCATATAAAACGTCTGGAGGACGGAACACTCCCCGCTAAATTTCCAGGATATGGAAATTTACCATATTAAAACAAGCAAACACCTTTGCAATATAACAACATCAAGATAAAACTCATATAACTATATAAACATTCAAAACAAGATCGTTGATTGGCCTGTCCAAGACAGACATCTTGTCCTTGCTGAGAGTCCTTAGTTGAACTTTCCTAACCTTGCCATCAGGGCAAGGAAAGGTCTTTAGTATGATGCCCATAGGCCAGGCATGGCGGGGCAAGTCTTTGTCCTTGAGTCCTCGGTTTTCATTTGTGCACCTTTAAAGTCACTACCGAGATCTGTGTTGTTGTTCGAAAGTCCCAACAGAAATAGAATTTTCATTAGGCCTAGACATAGAAAATGTAAACATTTGCTTTGTTTCAGTTATAAGGAAAAAGCAAATAGGAGATGAGTGGGACAATTCACAATCTTTCAAGAATACAGACTCCAAATAACCACTGGGAGAAATCACCATGTCAGACCTTCCACATCTATTGCACTCAGCAGAACCGAATTCCCACTCAGCTTCCCTGCCTAGTTCACTGGGGCAAGAATCCTCCGGACTTTCCCTATGAAAATTTGCCTCCCGCCCCTGTTCAACGAAAGACTCCACCAGCCTTTCAGAGCTCTTCTCTAAAATTTCCTTCAATTTTTTCTTTCTGGTTTTTACTCTACGTAAATGTTCATTTACGTTCTCATTCCAAGAAGGGTTTCCTGGAACTTCTGTGTTTGGATGATCCCAATCCATATGCTTTTGTAAATAATTAAATTTCTCTTCTTCATCGAAGAGCTTGGCAGCAACTCTAAGGTCTTCAATGCACTTTTCTAATTTTGCTGGCAGACCATCTGGGATGGCAGGCACTGGTTTTGGTGCCAGGACCTCAGAAGTGAGGGGGAGCTGCATGGCACTTCCATTCTCTCCTGGTGCTTCTGAGACTGGGCTGCCATTGGAGGTAGCATCAAAATCAATATCTCCCTGCATTTCAAGGGCACTTTCAGCATCCTGTAGAAGTTCGCGTTCCTTCATGCTGCCAGAAATGGAGAGAACTGGATCTGTGATGTTCAATTCAGACAATCATTTCCATTCGTGATGGGGGTCGCAGGGAGTTTATTAGCTGTAGAAGTCACAACTGATCCTGTGGGATTCACGTTGTCATTTTTCTTCTTCACTGCTATATGCCTGTTGTTTGGCAAAGCGGGCCTATCTTTTTAAAGGACAAAGGGGCTATCAATTTCCCTCTGCACTTTGCATTACTTGGGAGTTCATGATCTCCAAGGATCTTTGCTCGTCTTTTGAGCGGGCTAAGGCTTTGTCTCTTTCAGAGTCTTTAAAGATGGAGGAATACTCTGGAGTTATTCCTTGACAAAAGACAGAGATGTGACTCAAACAGCTACGCATGGGACGTCCACTCCACCACGCTCGCTTGACTGGAGTCCAACGACGATGGTGGGTGCATCTTGTTCATGCACACTGGGCCTATAACTGTCCAGCCTAGAGGGAGTTGCTGCGCGATGGGTGCGCCTGGCGGTCCCTTAACTTGGTCGTTGATGCAAAACAAGCTCGGACAATCCGCACCAAGCAAAAGAGCAATGTCCACATCTGGCCGGAAAGCTGGTATGGCATTCTTCAGCCTTCGCAGGTGTGGATGGGCCTCCACAACTTCCCTGGTTGGAATTTGATCTTTATTCCATGGGATGGAGGAACACTCTATGAGGTCTGGCAGCTTGAACTGTCTCTTCTTGTCGCAAGAGGAGGCGACAAAACCAGACGCTATGCGACCCTGCAACTTCTTCCTCCCGAACACGTTGTCATAGTGTAGTCGACCATCTTTGATTTAAGGCCGAACATGCGGAAGAAAGCTGGAGTAGCCAGGGAAGCGTTGCTCTGGGGATCCAACGCCACATAAAGTCTCTTTCTAAGCCATGGGCACTTGGCTGGGTAGACATCTGCCAAGCAAATGGGATGACAAACTCTAGACCGGTGTGCATCAGAGCACAGCTCAGTGCAGGCGACTGCTGACACCTCCACATCTCTCTGTGGTGTGGCTGACCTGTCGGCGTCTTCGGCCGCTGGCTTCTCCTTGGATGGACCGTCCCCTTTAGAGTGGGAGGTGGCCTCGGAGTTGTGCATTGCGGTGCAATGTCTTGGGCTGCTGCATTCCTCACACTTGATAGCCTCTTTGCAGTTCGATGCAAAGT
The DNA here is from genome assembly GCA_030556195.1 of Anolis apletophallus. NCBI lineage: Eukaryota > Metazoa > Chordata > Lepidosauria > Squamata > Anolidae > Anolis > Anolis apletophallus. The sequence goes on along the minus strand of JARBWK010000001.1, from coordinate 200,018,863 downwards.
GTGGAGTTGCACCACAGCACCTGAAGCAGATACCTAGCTTTTGAGCCAGCTGCTGTCTCTCCTTGTATGGCTTCTTGCTGAACTCTTGGCAATTGGCCAAACTGTGAGGCTTTTGGTGGATAGGGCAAAGGACTTCCTTCCCCTCTGGCCTTGGTGCATCGGTCCTGTGCTGAGTTTCAACAGCCTTCACGCTGACCGGTCTCTTGGCCTCTCTAAGCGGTTTCCTGTCCACATTGGGGGGTTTCTCCAACTGAGTCCCTTGGTACAATGCTGGCAGACCTGTTTGAGGGTCATTCCTCTCTCTGGCGGCCCGGTCGATGAACTTGACCAGGTGAGAGAACGGTGGATACGCCTGGGCGTGGGCCTTCTTGAAGTTGAAAACCTCTCTCCCCCAAAATTCCTGCAGAGTGAAAGGAAGCTTACTAAGAATCTGGCGCTGGGACAGATGTTGATCGAGGCACGCCAGTCCAGGCAACTCTGGGTTGTCTTTAGCCGTTTCCAGCTGTGCCAGGAGGTCACTAAGGTCCCACAGAAGCTTGCAGTCCTTAAGCTTCAGAGTTGGGAACCTTTGCAGCTTTTCCATCAGAGATTCTTCAATCTCCGTGCTGGTTCCAAACCTTTGGTCTAACCTGCGCCATGCCTTTTCCAAGGCTTTGATGGGGTCGGCTACGTGGACTGCGTAAATGTTCTTAACTTGAGAAGAAGAGTCTGGACCCAACCAGGCGCCCATCAAAGTCAGCTCTTCTTCAGGTGACAACCTCAGGTCCCTAATTGCTCTTTTGAAAGTGACCTTCCAGAGAAGGAACTCATCGGCTTTGTCCGAAAACCTTTCGACCCCCTTGTCCTTCAAGTCTCTTCTGGGACTTCTTAAGATTGGGGTGAGCTGGAATTCTGGGGTTGCCGGGGACAATTGCGGTGGAGGCTGCTGCTGGGTAAGGTCTTATAAAACAACCAAGTCAAAATGATCTACCTACCCACTACTCAGAGAGCCATAAAAGCAAAATATTTGGAAATTTATTTCAGTGAGAGCCATATAATATATTTTAAGACTGAATTCAGCTAAATGTGAGTATAATAAGCCCCTGAATTGATTAATAATGATGATGATGACGACAATATTCATTCAGCTTCTGCTATTAATAATAATAATAGTAACAACAACAATAGGTTCCTAGAGTAGAAGGAGACCTCCAAGGGCCATCCAGTCCAACCTCCTTCTGCACCTGGGCGGTGTCGGGAGCCTGCGGGGCGGGACTGAGCCTTCCTCCCGCCCTGCCTGTGATCTACCACGACGCCCTATGCGATCTACCAGTAGATCGCGATCTACCTCAGTGTTTCCCAACCTTTTTTGAGCCGCGATACACTTTTTACATTTGCAAAATCCTGGGGCACACCACCAACTAAAATGATACTCTAACACAGTAATACATATAGTTAATATGTTTTTAAATGTATTTATACACTCAGTGTGAAACCTGGGCCTGTTTCAATGAACTCAACATAGATATCCTGGCAGGAATGGCAGAAAGGCACAAACTTCCCACACAGAACTCCCATAACCAAGAGAAAATGCGATAAGAGTTTGGTGGGCATTGACCTTGAGTTTTGGAGTTGTAGTTCACCTATATCCAGAGAGCACTGTGGACTCAAACAATGTTGGATCAGGACCAAACTTGGCATGAATACTCAATATGCCCAAATATGAACTCAGGTGGAGTTCAGGGGAAATACACCTTGACATTTGGGAGTTGTAGTTGCTGGGATTTATAGTTCCCCTACAATCAAAGAGCATTCTGAACCCCACCAATGATAGAACTGGGCCGAACTTCCCACACAGAACCGCCAGGAGGCAAGAGGAGGTCTCTACTTGGGGAAAGGGCGGCGGGCCTTCCCAATGCATGGAGAGGTAGATACCAAGTAGACAACGGGTGGGGAGGGAGTGTTTGTAATTTTGTGCCTTTATCGAGGTAGGTTTCTTAGGGTTTTTATACTTCAACACACTAGACTCCCCCCCCCCCCTTTCCTGGAGGTTCCAATTTCCCACGGCACACTTGATAATCACTCACGGCACACTAGTGTGCCCCGGCACACTGGTTGGGAAACACTGATCTACCTAATGAGCACCCCTGACCTAGATCTTTTTCACATGGACTTCTTTCACCTACTCTACCACTATCCTCTATGAACCAGCTCTGGCCATGAATTTTATGACTGTTTTAATGGAATTTTACGTGTTTTTATTATGTTTTATATGCTGTTTTTATGTGTCTACATGCTATTTTATATGTGAACCGCCCTGAGCCTCGGGAAGGGCGGGTTATTAAATCGAAATAAAGATAAATAAATAAGACAGGTGCCAATCACCCTCTATTCCTGTCTGAGGCGTGATCAGAATTAAAAATGACTAACAGATTAGAGAGCTGGGCCAAAATTAACAAAATGGGAAAAGAATCTAGAGTCTTCATGAACCACAATGTGAACAAGAGTCAACCATGTGATGTAGCAGATAAAAATGCCAATGTGATTCTTGGCAGATTCAATAGGAGTTTAGTATCTAGATTGAGGGGAGTAACAGCCCCACTCGATTCTGCTTTTGTCAAACCTCATCTGGGCACCACAATAAATAAAAGATATTGTCAAGCTGGAAAGTGACCAGAGGAAGAGGATCAAAGTTGTAAAGCAGTAGTTCCCATACTTTTTTGGCCTACCACCCCCTTTCCAGGAAATAGGAAAACTTTTGTATTTAGCTACCAACACAAGCCCAGATATATCGTCGGCTGTTGGAATTCTGAGCAGAAAGGTCAGTGCACCTACTCAGAAAGATTGGATTGCTGTCAAGAGAGTTATAAGATACCTGAAGGGCAGAATGGACTTACAATTAAAATTACCAGCTAGTGATGAACCAAAGTTAGTTTGTTTTTCGGACTCGGATTGGGCTGGAGATTCTTCGGACTGCACGTCGGTCAGTGGATACCTGTTCTTGTGTGGAAACGGTCCTATCTCTTGGGCCAGCCAGAAGCAAGAACTAATAGCCAAGCCAGAAGCAGAATACATAGCTGTTTCCTTGGCATCAGATGAACTCCTATGGCTTCATCAACTTCTAATTGACTTGGGAATAGATGAGCAGAAGCCGATTCAAGCGTTTGAAGACAATCAAAGTTGCATCAAGTTTGCCAAATCTGAAAAGGTGATGATGTGCACTAAACACATTGGGATTAGGTATCATAGCGTGTGCAGACTTGCACAAGATGGAATGATTGAGTTGACATATTGTCCAACAAAACAGATGGTCGCTGACATATTGACCAAACCGCTACCAAGAGATGGCTTTCAAGACCTTAGTGTCGAAATGGGACTAAATTAAGAAATGTGTGTACAATTGAGGAGGGCTGTTGGGATTTGAAATCTCTCACACATTTCATTTCCTGTTTGTGCCATGCATCACATTACAAAGTTTTTTTGCACCTGATTTAAATATGCATGTAAGCTAATGAGTTGTCCACCATGTGAAATGCGCTTTGGGTCACGTCGTCTTTTTGGGCACATGTTTGCAAGGGTATAAAAGGGGATGTATTATTTTGTTCTCCCCACAAAAAGGAGGTAAGTACTGGTACTACCAATAGGCACCATTGGAGAAGGACCGAAATCAATAAACACTAAAGTCATCAGACAATTATCTTCATAGTAATCAATGTTGTATTAAAGGTGGAATTATACTCACGGACCCCAGGTACAACAAGAGTATCATACATTTAACAGAAATAATATCGTAGAGAGTCCCATCAAGTAATTAACACTTGCAAAGTCCAAATAGTGGTCCGAAGAAAGTCAATAGTAATCAACAAAGTTCCAAAGATGTGGTGGTATAATTCCAAAATAAAGATGAAGCAATCCCAAGCGAAGTCGCAGTCAAGTGGAGCCAGTCAATTCGTAGTATAGGAGCCGGGTTGACGGAAGTCACCGGCTTCCTGCTCCGTTTCGCGCTAGTAGGTGCTTTATCAAAACCCTCAGGGTTACTCCCCTGAGTTTGGCCCGTGCCTGACTGCATGTTACTATTGATCAGAGGATGCCCTAGATGCCTTATTATCACTGTGGGGAGGCTCCCCGCGGTTCCTCCCTCCCTCCCAAAGCCACCATTCCGACATGAAAAGGGCGATTTCGGCCGCTTCTGAGGCTGGCATGACGGCTTCCCGCGGGATCGGCTCCGGGGGTGGGGCTTTCCTTCCTCCTCCTCCTCATGCCGGCAAGGAGGCGGGGCGGAGGCGGGGGCGGGGGCAGAGCCTTTGGCCTAGGACGCCAAAAGGCCATGATCTGGGTCTGAGGGTAAGGTAGCTGAACCCCTTTTGTTCCTGTGCTGCAGAGTTTTTCCTTGCTGTGTGTCCCAGGTTTTTCAGGCTCGTCTGTTTCCCACAGAGGGAGTTACAGAGAGGCCAAATTGTAAAGTATTGGTCAGGCAAAGGGTGGGAAATCGGGCAGAGTCTAAGGGCCAGGTGAAAGTGGGAGCACAATTGTTGAGTAATTGCTCAGTATCTATTCAAGGCATTATGCTGATTCTAGAAGCTAAGCAGGGTCGGGCGTGGTTAGTACTTGGATGGGAGACCGCCTGGGATTACAGCGTACTGTAGGCTTTTTGACACCACCGCAGCTCTAAAAGCCTTTGAAGTTTCTTCAAGCAAGGGTCCGAGCTGATTTTATTTTCTGCTGCCTGGCCTTAGTGCCCGGCTCTCCGGCCTTCCGGAATGAAAGCAGTAAAGGCCTGCTGCAGATGTCCTTCTCTTCCCTTGGATTTTTTCGTTCTCTGCTGTCTCCTGGTCAACAAGCAACTTGACGCCGACTGAAGTCCTGCAAATTCGCTCAGCTTTCTGAAAATTAGGGAAAATATTTTCTCCAATCAAATTCAGTGAACTGGGGTCCTTAGACGGCTATATTTTCCAAACAGAAAGGATCTACGAGAAAAGAGAGAGACTGAATCTGCTGAAAATGTAATTTTTTGATACCCTGGCAGGGGCGGATCTTATCGGAGGCAAATTAAGCGGTCGCCTCAAGGCGCACCGGATGTGCCAGGTAGCCAGGGGCGCATCTGGCCGCAGCCACCAAATTCGGCACCATTGGCAGAGCGCCAACGAGGAGGAGGCCAGGGAGGGAAGGAGGGAGCAAGCACCGCCGCTGTACCCTGGCAGAGATAAAGTTCGGTTTTTTGTTTGTTCTCGTCTGAAATTAAACATGACTCGTTTTGGAGCGGTAGATGTAAATATAGGAAAAGTGCAGGAAAAGAAAAAGCCTACAGCACCCGGTATTCCCAGGCGGTCTCCCATCCAAGTACTAACCAGGCCCGACCCTGCTTAGCTTCCGAGATCAGACGAGATCGGGCGTGTTCAGGGTGGTATGGCCGTAGGCAGGCACTAGGCTTCCTTTTCCCCTCTTCAATCCCACGCAGCTCGGCCAGCCTCATTGCACAATACCCCCACCTAGTGGCCATTCCCATTACTATTCTTCTGTCCAGGAATAGGCAGCAGCAGGCTGCAAAGCTTACAACCCACTCCACACAAGGGACAGGAACCCCCCACACTAGGCGGACGCTGCAAATCCAGTAACCCCCGTCCTCAGGGTCATACCCAGGATTTTGTTTCCGGGGGGTGCTGAGTCTGAGTGAGAGAGGATCTACCCTAGCAAAACTTTTGTATCATTATCCCAATACCCCCATGCATATGGGATATATTGAGCATGGTGGTCAGATCATGATATGAATAAACATAACAGTTTAAATAAAAAATGTTATTTATTTACGTTCATTAACAAAATCTTTAGAACAATACCTTTGTGAGGGTCTACGATCAAGGCGCTCACTGTAGAAACCAATGTGTGTAAATAGTCTAGTGGAAAAATCCGAAGCAAACCGAAAAATAATCCGGATTGAATTCTAGTTCTTAAAAGTTGATATTCGAGTAGGATGAGTGCATCAAAGAATCGTCGCAATCAAATCGGGGGTATGCTCAATCCCTGCACCCGATGTATTAGCACAAAACCTCTTCTATGATGTAAACAGCACCCTCAGGTTGCTGAAGATCGTGGCTCGAATATCAACTTTTAAGAACTAGAATTCACACATTGGTTTCTACAGTGAGCGCCTTGATCGTAGACCCCACAAAGGTATTTGGGGAGAAATATAGACATAGTTTTGCCTATTAATCAATGGCACAAAGGCAGGCTAAACTCAGAAGCCTTTGTTTATTGATTAGCAGAAACCAGTTTTGGCCCAAGGGAGAGAGACCCTTTTGGAAAGAGCTGGCTCCTGCCATTGTCAGGCAAATGAGGCTCGTGGAGGGGTGATTGAATCACAAGCTTGCAGCTGGCAAGCCTTGCCCAAGGTAGCTGGCTAAAGGTAAACAGGAAGCATTATGACCTTATTTCCTGGTTTTGTCATGACATAGATCTGTCCTGTCCTGTCCTGTCTATATTTGAAATCTGGGAGAGGGTTGCCATGGAAATGGGAGCAATGCAGGGTGGGGCCAGGGTGGGGTGTGAGGGAAATAATAATAATAATAATCTTTATTTATAGACTGCCCTTTCTCCCCAAGGGGACTCAGGACGGTTTACATACAAAAAGGCAAACATTAGTGCCATAGCATTACTGTATCATATCAAATTTTATTGCATTAGCCACAAAGCCATATCAAATAGAACAAACCATGTAGAAAAGGTACATATATCAGGCATTAAACAATGGTTCCATAATGTGCAGCAGTACATTAAACAGCCGTTCCATGGTGAAGTAGCAAATATTCTCCTTTCACCTCTACCTTACTGATTCTTTTGGTCAATTATCCTGGCGTGTATATGATATCGGAGGTGACCCCCCTTTCTGGACTCTGTGTAAGATAGTTAAAAACCCAAGGACACCAGATTCTAGCTGCCTGTGCCTCACGTGGGTTCACCTTGTGCAAATTCGAAGGAACCCCACAAAGGCAAGATGGCCTCGCCTGGCCCAGGATAGCTCAGGATCTGTAGTACATTTCTACCTCAAAGGACTCATCTTCATGAACTTTTCCTAATCCCAGAGCATCAAAGACTCTTTCCAAGAACATATGAACTCTCCCCCAGTACATATACCCACATATGGACTGATATTTCCATCCTCTTCAGAATAGAGGACATTTGCAGGAAAACCCCCAACTTGGACTTTCCCCCTTTTTTCATGAAATATAAACCTCAGGACTAAGTTTGAACTGCAAGAGCTGCCTAGGTCTCAAAGGTTGCTCTCTGCCTTATTAAAGTATTTACCCAGATCTCTTCTAGAGGGATCCTGCAATATTTCCCCCATGAAATGATGAATGTATCTCTCTGAGTTTATTACCTATGCAACTTCATGAAATGCCTGGAAACTGTATAAGAGTATTATTATTATTTCCTTTTCCTTCTATCCTTGTATTTTAAATTGTAACTTCTGAATGTTTTTGCCTTGATGAAATGTAACCTTTTAAAAAGAAGCAAAGCCCACTTTGTTGACCAAGCTGATGACTCACCCTGACTGTAAGAAAACCCAGTTTAAGCCTTTGTGAGGCTTATAGAAACCAATCAACCATTTCAATAGGCAGGAATTGCTAGCCATCACACTTGCTATTTGCCTCTGTAACTCAAAGAAAGCAAAGCCAGCCAGACCCGGCTTTTTCCTCACATGGGAAATCCCACAATCTCTCACATTTACTAAACAAAGAAAAAACTGTCAGAAGAGCATGCTACTGCCAGGAACCAATTATTTTTCATCACCACACAAAGATAGCCAAACATCACCAGATTTAGGATTTCCTCCTTATCAATGAAACTTCATTAACACATCTTAATCTTCAAAACCCTGACTCATTATTCCATTCATTCCCCCTCTTTTCCTCCCATTGGCTTAGACCCACAGCCAATTGAGGCAAGCGGGCAGTTTGAAAACTGTTCTGTTTTGGAAAAAGTATAAAAACGTATGTATTACATGTATGCTTTGTACTAGCATGGCCGAAGGATCGCGGTTAATACCTCATTTCCAGCTGGATGAATAAAACTCAGTGGCCTGGTGAGGTCTTTATTGGGAAATTTAGGGGAAAGGGGATTGATTGGTTGGCTTCCTTCCCCACCAGGCCATTTTAGACCCTCTTTGGTGAGTCTAACAGGTCTGCCTTCAAGGCAAGACCCCCAAATTTCTGTTCGCTATCATATAACCTTCTATTTGATCCTCGTGTATCCTCATCCCCTCTACAATCAATCCCAATTGATGCAATGAATCGTTGCCTACTTTTACTGACTTTATAAAGGAATGTTGCTGTTTTTGAAATTACTAACTGATTGGAATTAGAGAGGAGGAATATGGTTCTATTAGTCAGAGACCAGTGAGCCTTGTTGAGTAAATAGACTTCAAGAAGGGATTTCCTTTCTTTTTCATAAATTGCACATTGATGGAGGATATGATTTAAATCTTCCACCTCCTGGGCCCCACAGACACATGTTCTCTCAGTGTAAGGGATGGAATGGTATCTACCGTATCTAACCATTGACTCATTCTGTTCAAACCTTGCCCTTGTCAGAGTCACTCTTAGGTGTCTTGGAAGGTTGGCCATCAAGTAAGGGGCACGACTGAAGCTGGAATTCAGTGCCGCTAGCCATTTCAAAGAGCCTACACTGCCAAGGCACGCGAGATCCTCTTGGGCTTGGATGTCTAGGATTCTCTGTTTCACCTCTGCTCTGACTTTGGTGGTGGTGTTGTTCAGGTAATCTGTGGGTATCCCACATGATCTCAGTGAGTGGATTAATTTGTTTGCCCAAGTAGATTGGGCAGTATTTTTAAGTTGGTCTTCTAGACAGCAGCACGGGAGTCTGTGAACTTCAAGATTTTTGATTTTGCTACCGTAGGTAAAGGCTCTGGCCAAGGCAAGCCCTTCTAATCGGTGCATCTCCGTCTCAACTCTGACTGCTGCTGGCGTGCTTTTATTAACTGACAAAGATTCAAAGAGGTGCCAAACACATAGTTTGCATCATAAATTCATTCATTGCATATTGCATCATATACATATCATTTTCATATGTATATGATGCAATATGCAATGAATGAATTTATGATGCAAACTATGTGTCTGGCACCTCTTTGAATCTTTGTCTGTAAATATAGCCAGGCTGTTTATTTTGATTTTGGTGCTTTTATTAACTCCCAACACCTGCCTTAGAAAGAATGTTTGGTTCCGGTCAAACATGGGCATTTTAAAGGGTCCCCACAATCGGCTCCATATAGAAGTAAGGGAATAATTTTAGTTGAGTATACTTTAAGAATGGGACCAAGTGTTCCGGGGTGATGGTAATTTGCCAGCCGGAGAAGTTGGTTGGAACGGGCACTCACTTTTATTGTGCAGGAGTGGCATTGGTCTAGCCATTTGCCTGTCTCTGAGAAAGTAAGGCCTAGATAGGTATAGGTCGCTACCTGTTCTATGCCTGCTCCATCTGAGGACCATTTGTGCTTCTTAGGTCTTACGGCGAAGCATATGACTTTGGATTTGTCTTTGTTGATGGATAGACCATTTTTGGGCGTACCTTTGGAATGTTTTCAAGGTCCTCCTTAAGCCCACCTGGGTGTGAGAAAGTAACACAATGTCATCTGCGTATAATAGAAAATTGCAGTGAATGGGGCCAATTTTTGGCATGTGAAGCTCTCTATTCTTGAGTGACGATAGAAGGTCACTAAGAAATAGGTTAAACAAAAGAGGCCTTTTGGCTAAGATCAAGTGTAGTGCCATAGTAAAGCAAAAACACACAAGTCAGCATAATACAAATAACATCAAACTGTCAGTTGGAACTTTGTTGCATTCCCTACTGCATGCTTTTGAATTAAAGCCCTCCAACTTTGTTTGTGAGGTAATTATTTCACCATCAAGCTACAGATCCGGACACAGACTTTGAAGCTGCCAGGCCACTCAATGCTAATCAAGGTGGTCATTTGCAGCATTCACACTTGCTTCAAATAAACAAGAGTTCTTTCTCCCATCCTGGACTTTCCAGAGATATATAAACCCCACTTGCCTAGTTTCCAACAGACCTCACAGCCTGTGGATGCCTGCCATAGATGTGGGCGAATCGTCAGGAGAAAATGCTTCTGAACATGGCTATACAGCAACCCAGTTTGCTTGATGCTTCTTATTCCTCTTGGAAAGTTTCTCTGTTTTGCGCTCCATCCGTGCTTCTTCAAAACCCATAGCAGTAGTGGTGGTAACAGCCGACCTTTAGATAGAGCACTCTAGAGCTTTAAGCTCATTTTTAAATCTATTTTGCTATTCACTGACATTCAATTTTTCTTTTTTGAGTTTTGAGTACATTTTCTAATGTTACACCATTAAGCTGTATTTATGGCATTGCAGAGGGATTGGTAATAGAGTTTGAGTGTGATGTGGAATACTGCCATCTAGTGGCTCGGTAGCTTCTAAGCACTTTGATTTATTTATTTATTTATTTAACAAGGAATAGGATGCTCTTCCAAATGCGAAGGATGCTCTTCCAAAGTGTTGCATGTATGCGTTGGTGGTATAGTGGTTAGCATAGCTGCCTTCCAAGCAGTTGACCCGGGTTCGATTCCCGGCCAACGCAATATAAATTCCTTTTATTAAAAGGAATCAAAGTGACTAACCCACCTGCCTTTTACTTTCTCCAGAAAAGCCAAAGTCATAATAAAATAACACAGATGAGACACTGATAAGAGAACTTTATTATTGTTATTAAGCCAATGCGGCTTCAGAGCTAATAGAAGCACCACAGATATGGTTTTTGCCCTTAGACAACTGCAAGAGAAATGTAGAGAGCAGAACAAAGGACTGTATGTAACATTTGTTGACCTCACCAAAGCCTTCGACACTGTGAGCAGAAAAGGTTTGTGGCAGATCCTGGAACCTCTAGGATGTCCCCCCAAATTCCTCAAAATGATTATCCTGTTACATGAGGGCCAGCACGGTCAAGTCAGATATGGCGATGCTCTCTCGGAGCCCTTTCTAATAACTAATGGAGTGAAACAAGGTTGTGTTCTTGCACCAACCCTATTTACAATCTTCTTCAGCATGATGCTCCAAAGGGCTACGGCAGACCTCGAAGAAGACGGCATATATATACGCTATCGTACTGATGGCAGCTTGTTCAACTTAAGCCACCTGAGGGCTCACACTAAGACTCTAAACAATCTAGTCCGTGAGCTTTTTGCTGACGATGCTGCCCTTGTCGCCCATTCAGAAGCAGCCCTGCAGCGCCTCACATCCTGTTTTGCAACAGCTGCAGAGCTGTTTGGGCTGGAAGTCAGCCTGAAGAAAACGGAAGTCCTCTACCAGCCCACACCACAGGAAGAACACCATCATCCTCACATCAGCATAGGGACATCTGTGCTTAAAGTCTGTTCAGCAGTTCACCTACCTGGGAAACATCATCTCTTCAGACGCCAAGATTGACAAAGAGATAGATCACAGATTATCAAAGGCATATAGTGCATTCGGAAGGCTTCACAAAAGGGTCTGGAGCAACAAGTACCTGAGGCAAAGCACCAAAATCAGTGTGTACAGAGCTATCATACTGTCTATTCTCCTATATGGGTCTGAAACATGGGTCACCTATCGCCAACACCTACGGCTCCTTGAACGCTTTAATCAGCGCTGTCTTTGCACAATTCTAAATATACACTGGACCGACTATGTGACGAATGTTGCTGTCCTTGAGCAAGCAGGGATCACCAGCATTGAGGCCATGCTATTGAGGACACAGCTGCGCTGGGCAGGGCACGTCTCTAGGATGGAGGACCACCGCCTCCGAAAGATACTACTCTATGGTGAACTCGCCACGGGTCAGCGCAAGAGAGGCGCCCCCCAAAAGAGATATAAGGACTCCCTGAAACAACATCTCAGGCTCGGCCAGATTGATCACCAACAATGGTCCACCCTGGCCTCACATCGGGAGGCATGGAGATGCACTATCCACAATAGTGCGGCCTCTTTCAAGAAGACACGCCGAATGGGTCTCGAAGAGAAACGACAACGCAGAAAGAACCGCAACTTGGAAACAACATCACCCAAGGAGACTTTCTGCTGTGCTTTCTGCAACCGAACTTGCCTATCTCAGATTGGCCTTTTTAGTCATCAACGCGCTTGTAAAAAGCGTGGGATGAGTCCTTCCTGAATCTTCGTTCGCGAAGTAATGCCGAGAGAGAGACACCAGGCATGGGCCTACTTGGGCCCTCCAGGTGTTTTGAACTCTTAAGTCCTAGCATTCCTAGCAGCCTCAGGCCCCTTCCTTTTCCCCCTAGGCCAGTGTTTCCCAACGGCTGTGCCGGTGCACACTAGTGTTCCGTGGGCTATCATCAGGTGTGCCGTGGAAGAACCGACCACCCCGCCAGGAGTCATCTGGGCAGCCTGCCTCTTGCTCCAAGAAGCAAGCCCCGCCTCTCTAAGGGTCTCCCGCCCGGCACCACCATGCTTGTTCAGGGCGGAAGTCTCGAGAAAGGGGAGAGGAAGGGGTGGGGCCTCGGCTTCCTGGAGAAGCAGTTGGTTGGAGGCTGAGGAGGGGAGGGGCTGGGTGGCGCCTTTCACTGTGAGGTCACTTCCGGAGGAGGCGGAGAACTTCCGGAGAGGAGCATTGGGCTTTGTTTTCCTCTCAGATAGCTCAGGATTCCTTCGGGCTTTGGGGCCGAGGCGATTCCGGGGTGTCCTCCCTTCTTTCTCTCCTGGCCTGGGCTCTGCCTCGGCCTCTCCTGCTCTCAGGCCTTCTTCCTTCTTTCCTTCCTTCGCGGCCTACCTCTCGGCTTCGGAAGGGAGCGGCCTGCCCCTGCGCCTCCCTCCCTCCCTGCCTGAGGGAAACCCAGGTGAGCAGCAGCCTTGAAGCGCCAGGTGGTGATGATAGGGCAGCGTCGGCCCAGGCGACCCAGTCCGAAGCACACAAGGCGGGATATCTATGTCCGAAGCACACAAGGCAGGATATCTATGTTGTGTTCATCGAAACAGGCCCACTCAGGTGTCACACTGAGTGTATAAATACATTTAAAAACATATTAACTATATGTATTACTGTGGTAGAGTGTCATTTTGTGTCATTTTTGTTGGTGGTGTGTCCCATGTAAAACATGTGCCGCGGCTCAAAAAAGGTTGAAAACACTGCCCTAGGCCACTTAAACGTGGGGCTGTTAGGAATTGTGGGAGTTGAAATCCAAAACACCTGCAGGGTCCAAGCTTGCCCATGCTTGATCTGCACTGTAGATTTAACATAGCTAGGCAACACTTTAATAGTCATGGATCAATGTTATGGATTATAGCGATTTGTCGTTTTACAAGCCTTGTTTTTGCTAAAGAGTGCTGGTGCCTCTTTAATTGTGGCAAGTTCTTGGTGGTATGGACGTACCAAATCACCTTGTCTCTCTCCTGAGGAATCTGTATAAGGACCAAGTAGCAACAGTAAGAACTGACCATGGAACAACAGACTGGTTCAAGATTGGGAAAGGCACAGGGCAGGGTTGTATACTCTCGCCCAATCTATTCAACTTGTTTACAGAACACATCATGCAAAGTGCAATACATGATGAATGCAAGGCTGGGGTTAAAATCGCCGGAAGAAACATTCTTGCTTCTTCTTGGCTTTTCTTTGCGAACGGAGATTCAGGAAGGACTCATCCCACACTTTCTATAAGCGCGTTGATGATTTGGAGGTTGGATGTGTCCTTCAATCCTGTGCAATTGATTTTTATGGTGGAGTAGAGAGCCCATGCTGCCCTTTGAGAGGAAGGAACGGAGAGGAAGGAAGAAACATTAACGACCTTAGATATGCAGATGATACCACTTTGATGGCCGAAAGCGAGGAGGAGTTGAGGAGCCTTCTAACCAAGGTGAAAGAAGAAAGTGCAAAAGCTGGATTTCAGTTAAACTTTTTTAAAAAACCAAGATTATGGCAACAGACTGATCAATAACTGGCAAAATAGAGGGAGAAAACGTGGAGGCAGTGACAGACTTTGTATTTCTAGGTGCCAAGATTCCTGCAGACTCAGACTGCAGCCAGGAAATCAGAAGACGCTTACTTCTTGGGAGGAGAGCAATGACCCATCTTGATACAAAAGTGAAGAGTAGAGACATCACACTGGCAACAAAGATCTGCATAGTCAAAGCAATGGTATTCCCCGTTGTAACCTACGGATGTGAGAGCTGGACCATAGGGAAGGCTGAGCGAAGGAAGAGAGATGCTTTTGAACTGTGGTGTTGGAGGACAGTTCAGAGAGTGCCTTGGACCACGAGAAGATCCAGCTAGTCCACACTTCAGGAAAGAAAACCCGACTGCTCATTGGATGGAAGGATATTAGAGGCAAAAATGAAGGACTTTGGCCACATCATGAGAAGACAGGAAAGCTTAGAGATGACAATGATGCTAGGGAAAATGGAAGGAAAAAGGAAGAAGGGCGACCAAGGGCACGATGGATGGACAGTATCCTTGAAGTGACTGGCTTGACCTTGAAGGAGATGGGGGTGGCCAAGGCCAACAGGGAGCTCTGGCATGGGATGGTCCATGAGGTCACGAAGAGTCAGAAGCGACTGAACGAATAAACAACACTGGTGCCTCCCCAATTGACAGCTCTCAAGATCCCACAACATTGAGTCATGGCAGTGAATTGTATCAAAGAGCATTGATTCTGCAATTAATGCACATAATAATAATCATCATCATCATCATCATCATCATCATCATCTTTATTTATAACCCGCCACCATCTCCCGAAAGGAGACTCAGGGCGGCTAACATGAGGCCAAGCACACTAAGGCAGTGTTTCCCAACCAGTGTGCCGGGGCACACTAGTGTGCCGTGAGCGATCATGAGGTGTGCCTTAGGAAATTGGCACTCTTTCCCCTCCTAGCAGCTCTTTCTACCTCTTTCCCTCCCCAAAGATCCTCCCCGAGGCAAAGGAAGGGCTCCGCCGAATGCCAGGGCCAGGCCCACCTTGAGGAAGCTTTCAGGAGCCTCGACTCAGCATGGCTCCAGCTCCCGCTCAGGGCTGTTTCAGCCTCCCGATGCTCCCAGGTTCACTCACTGCCCAATTCACCGACATGGTGAAATTTCACAAGGGTCTGGAGAACAAGCCCTATGAGGAGCGGCTTGAAGAGCTGGGCATGTTTAGCCTGAAGAAGAGAAGGCTGAGAGAAGACATGATAGCCATGTATAAGTATGTAAGAGGAAGTCATATATATGTTGTGTTCATCGAAACAGGCCAGGTTTCACACTGAGTGTATAAATACATTTAAAAACATATTAACTATATGTATGACTGTGTTAGAGTGTCATTTTGTGTCATTTTGGTTGCTGGTGTGCCCCAGGATTTTGTAAATGTAAAAAATGTGCCGCGGCTCAAAAAAGGTTGGGAAACACTGCACTAAGGCATGCGTCTGAGTAAGTGAACAAAGGATGCATTTACTTTGTCGAATGAATGCAGTTTGACACCACTTTGATTGCATTGGCTCTATGTTAGAAGCTAAAAAGGTGAGCAAGGAGCACACGTCCTGAGAGCTTGGCATCTAGTGGAGCCTTTTCTAATACCAGCATGGCAGCCCTTTCCTCGTTAGTATAGTGGTAAGTATCCCCGCCTGTCACGCGGGAGACCGGGGTTCGATTCCCCGACGGGGAGGATGGCAGGCGTTTTTGTTATATTCTACATATATTGTGACCACGTTTTCCCCACTTTCTGCATTTCAGCTGAAAAAGTATAATACAGTCCAATAGATTGGATTGTATGGCACATCTCCACTGTAGAATTAATGCAGTTTGATGCCATTTGAGCAGCCATGGCTCAATACATTGATTCCTGTCAGCTGTAGTTACATGACCTATAAGCTACTTTAAACACCTTCACAGAAGCATACGAGAAGCTCAGCCTGTCATTGAACATTGAGAAAACCAAAGTGCTCTTCCAGCAGTCACCAGCCAATCCTCCAATGCTAGAAATACAGCTTAATGGTGTAACATTAGAAAATGTTGACCATTTCCGCTACCTTGGCATCCGCGTCTCCACAAAAGTCAACATTGACACTGAAATTCAACACTGCCTGAGCTCTGCAAGTGCAGCATTTTTTGAAATGAGGCAGAGAGTGTTTGAGGATTGGGACACTCATAGGGACCCCGAGAAGCTTGTTTATAAAGCTATAGTCCTCCTCTCCATTGGCGCCCCCTTGCAGTTGTGAGCTATGCTGGCGGTGGCATAATAGCTGCCGGTAGGGCCTCCCATGCCAGGCAGGTCACAACTGAAGGGTCTGACAAAGAGCGTCAAAGGGCAGGATGGGCTCTCTAGCCTTTTGGCAACCGTCCTAAGAGAAGGAAAACTCTAATTTCAAACCCGGGCAGATGGTGCTCGTCTAACCCTGTAAGGTCAACCATCTAAGAGAAGGAAACTCGAACCAAACCTACGGCCTGAGGACCTCGCTGCAAACGTCCAAGCTTGCTAGGCCCCGGCAGACGAACCTTTGGTTGAAAGGGTGAGGCCAGTTCTGTGCACGCTGCGCTCCATCAGAAAAATCCATTGCACAGGCTCGAAGGACACATCCAACTTCCAAAAAAGCCCTGTAGCGATAGGCGAGGGACGAAACAGCAGGTGTAAAGATGCACTGGAAGCCGCAGACCCAACCCTGCATGCAGGCGGTTCAGGACTTTGGTCGCTCGAGACTGACCCGGGAGATGACAGTCTTGTTCGGCAGCATCCTGAACGACCAAGCAGCCTTTTTCAAGGAGAGCACTGCTTGCTCCATAGTGAGAGGGGCCTAGAAAAGGGTGGCCTCACGAAAGCTCCTCCCCGTCTACCTGGTTGGCTAGCCGCGGCCAACGGGCATCTTCCGATGCGGTCGAACAAAGACAAAGAAACAAAGGCCAGCACCTGCCTGCAAAGGTGCAAATAGACTGACACTTGCATGCTGGAACATCAGAACCATGCAAGATTCTGCAGATAGCGGACGTCCTGAGCGTCGTTCTGCTCTAATAGCCCATGAACTATCACGGCTTAATATTGACATCGCTGCTCTTAGTGAAGTTTGTCTCCATGAGGAAGGCAGCCTTAAAGAACACGGTGCCGTCTACACACTCTACTGGTCTGGCAAACGCAAAACTGAGAAACATCTTTCAGGAGTAGGCTTCATGATTAAAAATTCCATCGCCTCTAAACTTGAGACGTTGCCGACAGGTCACTCTGATCGCATTATCTCCTTACGCCTCCCACATGCTGTTCTCTTCAGTATATATGCCCCAACCATGCAAGCTGACCCTGTGGAGAAAGACAAATTCTACTCAGACCTGCGCCACATCATACAAAAGGTCCCTGCAGAAGATAAAATCATTATCCTTGGTGATTTCAAGGCCAGAGTAGGAAGAAACTTTGAAGCCTGGAAAGGTGTATTAGACAAGCACGGTGTTGGAAACTGTAATGATAATGGACACCTTCTGCTAGAGTTTTGTGCAGAACAGCAGCTGACTATTACAAACACCATCTTTCAGCAGAAAGATAGCCTGAAGACCACCTGAATGCATCCCCGATCCAAGCATTGGCACCTCATTGACTATGTTTTAGTGCGCCAGAGAAACATTCGTGATGTCCATCATACTCGAGTGATGCCCAGTGCAGAATGTCAAACAGACCATCGCCTTGTAAGATGTAAACTAAATCTACATCTTAAGCTCAAGCCAAAGAGGGGTGGCATCTTAAAGAGGAGACTCCAAGTCAACAATCTTCAACAGGCTGTTGTGAGAGACAACTTCCAGGCAAATCTGCAAACAAAACTCGAAGACCACCCTACAGATTCTTCTCCTACAGCGCTTTGGCAACACATCAAAAACAGTATTCTGCAGTCTGCTGAAGAATCCCTAGGATTCTCCCTCAAGAAAAACCAAGACTGGTTTGATGAAAACAACCAAGAGATCCAGGAGCTGTTGGCAAAGAAGAGAACTGCTCACCAGGTACACCTCGCCCAGCCATCTTGCCATGTAAGAAAAGCAGCCTTTCGTCTCGCATGTAGTAAACTCCAGCAAAAACTCTGAGACATTCAGAACAAGTGGTGGATTGATTTAGCAGAAAAGACACAACGTTGTGCAGATCTCGGTGATCACAGAGGTTTTTATGAAGCTCTCAAAGCAGGGTTTGGACCTACTTATCAGGTCCAAAGCCCTTATACAGTACAGATGGTCAAACACTAATTACTGATAAAGCTTCCATCCTGAACCGATGGGCTGAACATTTTCAGAGTCTCTTCAATGCCAACCGAGTAGTCCAAGGTTCAGCTATCCAACACATGATACAACAACCAATGAAAAATGAACTGGACCCAGCTCCCACTCTGGAAGAGACCATTGAGGCCATACAGCAGTTGAAAAATGGCAAGGCAGCCGGGATCGATGGAATCCCACCTGAAGCTTGGAAACAGGGAGGTCATGTACTGCATGCTAAATTCCACGAGCTCCTTGTGAGTTGCTGGGAAAAGGTGAACTGCCATAAGATCTCAGAGATGCAGTTATCATCACCCTGTATAAGAAAAAAGGGACAAAATCCGATTGCTCAAACTATCGAGGTATAACACTGCTCTCCATTGCTGGAAAAATCCTTGCAAGGATACTCCTGAACAGATTAGTTGCGGCTATAGCAGAAGAACTTCTCCCGGAAAGCCAATGCGGCTTCAGAGCTAATAGGAGCACCACAGATATGGTTTTTGCCCTTAGACAACTGCAAGAGAAATGTAGAGAGCAGAACAAAGGACTCTATGTAACATTTGTCGATCTCACCAAAGCCTTCGACACTGTGAGCAGAAAAGGTCTGTGGCAGATCCTGGAACGTCTAGGATGTCCCCCCAAATTCCTCAAAATGATTATCCTGTTACATGAAGGCCAGCACGGTCAAGTCAGATATGGCGATGCTCTCTCAGAGCCCTTTCTAATAACTAATGGAGTGAAACAAGGTTGTGTTCTTGCACCAACCCTATTTACAATCTTCTTCAGCATGATGCTCCAAAGGGCTACGGCAGACCTCGAAGAAGACGGCATATATATACGCTATCGTACTGATGGTATCTTGTTCAACTTAAGCCGTCTGAGGGCTCGCACTAAGACTCTAAACTATCTAGTCCGTGAGCTGCTTTTTGCAGATGATGCTGCCCTTGTCGCCCATTCAGAAGCAGCCTTGCAGCGCGTCACATCTTGCTTTGCAGCAGCTGCAGAACTGTTTGGGCTGGAAGTTCTCTACCAGCCCGCACCACAGGAAGAACACCATCATCCTCACATCAGCATAGGCACATCTGTGCTTAAGTCCGTTCAGCAGTTCACCTACCTGGGAAGCATCATCTCTTCAGACGCTAAGATTGACAAAGAGATAGATCACAGACTATCAAAGGCATATAGTGCATTTGGAAGGCTTCACAAAAGGGTCTGGAGCAACAAGCATCTGAGGCAAAGTACCAAAATCAGTGTGTACAGAGCTATCATACTGTCCATCCTCCTCTATGGGTCTGAAACATGGGTCACCTATCGCCAACACCTACGACTCCTCGAATGCTTTCATCAGCGCTGTCTTCGCACAATCCTGAATATACACTGGACCGACTATGTGACTAATGTTGCTGTCCTTGAGCAAGCAGGGATCACCAGCATTGAGGCCATGCTATTGAGAACACAGCTGCACTGGGCAGGGCACATCTCTAGGATGGAGGACCACCGCCTCCCAAAGATACTACTCTATGGTGAACTCGCCACGGGTCCACGCAAGAGAGGTGCCCCCAAAAAGAGATATAAGGACTCCCTGAAACAACATCTCAGGCTCGGCCAGATTGATCACCAACAATGGTCCACCCTGGCCTCACATCGAGAGGCATGGAGATGCACTATCCACAATGCTGCGGCCTCTTTCAAGAAGACACGCCGAATGGGTCTCGAAGAGAAACGACAACGCAGAAAGAACCGCAACTTGGAAACAACATCACCCAAGGAGACTTTCTGCTGTGCTTTCTGCAACCGAACTTGCCTATCTCAGATTGGCCTTTTTAGTCATCAACGCGCTTGTAAAAAGCGTGGGATGAGTCCTTCCTGAATCTTTGTTCGCGAAGTAATGCCGAGAGAGAGAGTCCTCCCAACTCTGTTTTAAACCTGTAAAGCATGAACCATCCACAAATATCATTCTCAACTTCTGGAATGATTCTGTCAGCATTGCCTCTGAAAAATCCTGCAAATCTCTCGGGAAGACGGGCGGAGAAATGTCAGCATACTGGAAGAAGCAAAGACCACCAGCATTGAAGCAATGATCCTTCGCCACCAACTCAGGCCCGGATTAACGGTTTGTGGCGCCCTAGGCCACACTCTGGAAGCACCGCCCCCAGGGGGGGGATGCTTGCAGGGGGCGGGGCCGCTTGCGGGCATGTGCGAGCGGTGCGGCGTCCTTCGCCATGTTCCTGGGTGCCGCCCGGGAAGTTCCCTTCCTTCCTCTTCCTTCTCTGAGGAGGAGGAAGGAAGGGAAACCCCTGGGCAGCCGCTGCAGCACCCAGGAACGCCATGTCGGCGGGGCTGGGTGACGTCAGGCGCGGCGGCGAGGAGGAAGAGGCGGAGCGAAGCCGTGTCAGGGCCCATGGGGCGGGACTTCACTCCGCCTCTTCCTCCTCACCACCGCTGCCATGCCTGACGTCACCCAGCCCCTTGACTGAAGGAAGGAGTGGCGCCTGTGCGAGCGACGAACAGGCGGAGGGAAGTCCCGCCCCGGCCCTAGGGCGTCTGACGTGGCTTCCCCCCGCCTGTTTGTCGCTCGCGCGGGCGTCCCTCCTTCCTTCAGTGAAGAAAGGAGGGACGGGGCCGACGCGAGCGATTTCCCTCTGCCTCCTCCTCGCTCACTTCGGCCCCGCCCCTCCTTCCTGCACTGAAGGAGGAAGGAGCGGCGCCCGCGTGAGCGACGAACAGGCGGGGGGAAGTCCCGCCCCTAGGGCGTCTGACGTGGCTTCTCTCCACCTCCTCCTCGCTGGCGTTGGCCCCGCCCCTCCTTCCTTCACTGCGTAGGCGCAGAAGCAAGTGCCCGAAGATCGATTTTTTAAAATTTTGGGGGTCCGGACGTGACGCCCCCCCCCCCCATGGCTGCCACCCTAGGCCATGGCCTAGGGTGGCCTTATGGGTAATCTGGGCCTGCATCAACTTTGCTGGACTGTATGCTCCATTGTCTAAATGCCCAGCCACCCTCTCCCAAAGCAGTTATTATACTGCGTGGGGTGCCATCTGGGTAAAGGGCGCATTCCCCCACCTGCCAGACAGCTTCCGGCCGATGTTCCGCTTTTGGGCCTTGTGCGCTCCGACACCGCGTTGTAGAAAACCTCCCTGCGTGCCGAATAGGGAGTGCTGTGTTTACAGGCTTCTGAGCCTGCGCACAGGAGCTTCTGGGCATGTGCGGAGGGGTGTGTGCGTGCCGATTAGGGAGTGCTGTGTTTACAGGCTTCTGCACCTGTGCACAGGAGCTTCTGGGCGTGTGCGGGGGGGGGGCACCAAAATAATGTTTTTTGAGGGGGGCCTTATCTCCGCGCGCATGTGCTGTCCCTACAGAGCTCAAGAGAGCCCCGTAGGCACAGCGCACGCGCGCGTCGCCCTCCGCGTGCATGCGCTGTCCCTACGGAGCTCTCTTGAGTTCCGTAGGCACAGAACATGCGCCGGAGGGCGTGCCGTCGTGCTGCTGCTGCGCCCTCCTCCGCGCGTGCGCGCTGTCCCTATGGAGCTCAAGAGAGCTCCGTAGGCACAGCGCATTCGCGCGGAGGGCAACGCAGCAGCAGCACGGACGGCATCGCCCTCCGCGTGCATGCGCTGTGCCAACGGAGCTCTAGAGAGCTCCGTAGGCACAGCGCATGCACGCGGAGATAAGGCCTCTCCTAGCGCTTCCTGGTGCCCGCTGCCGGCCCCACCCACGAGGCGTTGCAGAGGGCGGGAGAGCGCTCTCCCTTGCCCTGTGCAACGCCCCGTTGTTAGGGCTGGCAGGGGAAACCAGGAAGCGCTAGGAGGGGCCTTCGAAGGGCAAGGAGCGGCGGCGCGTGGGAGGAACGGAAGGAGCGTGCGCAAGGTACCAAGAAAAATTTTTTGGGGAGGGGGCGCAAAAATAATGTTGGGGGGGGGCGCCGAAATAATTTTCACCTACCATGCGAAATTACCTTAGACCGCCCCTGCTTACCATTTAAAATTACCTTAGACTGCCCCTGTCAATTACAATATAATAAAACTTCTATTTAAGCCCTCAAGTTACTGGTTGCCTGGCTGTATTCATCATGCCATGAAGACCTTTTTTCCCCCTGTGCCAATACTTGGGGTACAAGATCTATACAAGTTTTCTTTATCAGTTTATATCCAAATATATTTGTATCAGAGGTAGGCAAAGACTGGTTCCCATTATAGATTCCATCTTCCATCGTTGCCAGCCAGCATAACCAGGATTGCTGGATTATGGAGTCCAACAACATCTGGAGGGTCATGTACAATAGCCACAGAGATAAAGGAGGGACACATGTTGATGTTTTCATCTAATGTTCAGATTCACACAGCAAGCCAAAATATATTTTCTTCAATTCTGGCCATTTCTGTCTTTTCCGCCTCCTCCGTAACACAAAAATCCAGGACAGTGTATTGAAGTTAAATGGTGAAAGAGCATTCCATCATTTGCTTGTTTACAGATTTGGTAAATATGGAATCTTTAGGAATCTCTAGGTCCTCCAATGCAACTCTGTAGACTGGGCACGGGCAAACTTGGGCCCTCCAGCTGTTTTGGACTTCAACTCCCACAATTCCTAACAGCCGGTACTCAAGCATGCATACACACACACACACACACACACACACACAAATGGCCCTCAACCTTCCAGTGTTTCTCAACCTTCCTAATGCCACGACCCCTATATACAGTTCCTCATGTTGTGGTGACCCCCAACCATAAAATTATTTTTGTTGCTACTTCATAACTGTAATTTGCTACTGTTATGAATCGTCATGTAAATATCTGATATGCAGGATGTATTTCCATTCACTGGACCAAATTTGGCACAAATACTCGAAACGTCCAAATTTGAATACTGGTCGGGTTGGGAGGAGGATTGATTTTGTCATGTGGGAGTTGTAGTTGCTGGGATTTATCATTCACCTACAACCAAAGAGCATTCTGAACGCCACCATCGATGGAATTGAACCAATCTTGGCAAACAGAACTCCTATGACCAACAGAAAATACTGGAAGGGTTTGGTGGGCATTGACCTTGAGTTTTGGAGTTGTAGTTCACCATCCAGAGAGGAGGAGGAGGGCTTTTGGTGAGAGGATTTGCTGTCTGTATCCAAAAAGGAAGAGGACAGGCAGAAAAGGAAGAGGACAGGAATCCCTTTGGCCTTCACTGCCAAAGGGATTCCTAAGTCCATCAGAAATATGGTCAATGTGAAATATGTGTTTTCTGATGGTCTTTAGTGACCCCTCTGAAACCCCCTTGCAATCCCCTCAGGGGTCCTGACCCCCAGGTTGAGAAACACTGCCCTAGGAGGACTACATGCATTTCATTCATCTCTAATTTAGGGTAAGAAACTGAAAAGGACCTACACATTAAACTTTTATGAAAAAGCGAACAAGGAAAATAGTCCTTTAGCCCAGTGTTTCCCAACCAGTGTGCCACGGCACACTAGTGTGCTGTGAGCGATCATCAGGTGTGCCGTGGGAAATTGGCACTCTTCCCCCTCCTAGCAGCTCTTTCTCCCTCTTTCCTTCCCCAAAGATCCTCCCCGAGGCAAAGGAAGGGCTCTGCCAAATGCCAGGGCCAGGCCCACCTTGAGGAAGCCTTCAGGAGCCTCGACTCAGCATGGTCCATACTCTATACGTTTCATAGATCTGTGTGGCCTCTTTTGCTGCCTCCCTCCTCCCTCCGCAAAAGCAGAGCACTGGGCGGAAGTGATTGAGTCGGCGTTTTCGCGTTGGCTTGGATTTATCGCGAGAACAGCCAAAGCCGGAAGCTCCACGTCGGTGAATTGGGCAGTGAGCAAACCTGGGTGCATCGGGAAGCTGAAGCATTCACAGGTTTCCAAGAAACAAATTGAGCCTCTCCGCTTGGAAATGTTTTTTGAGGGTTTTTTTTACTATTTTACTGGATTTTTCGAGAGTTGCCTCCCCTCCCGCCCCCAAAGGAACTGTTTATAACAGCTTCATGACATCCATAGTTAACTGGAAGCAAGTTTAATTCAGGGTGAAATTTCACAAGGGTCTGGAGAACAAGCCCTATGAGGAGCGGCTTGAAGCGCTGGGCATGTTTAGCCTGAAGAAGAGAAGGCTGAGAGAAGACATGATAGCCATGTATAAGTATGTCATACTGTATATATGTTGTGTTCATCGAAACAGGCCCAGGTTTCACACTGAGTGTATAAATACATTAAAAAACATATTAACTCTATGTATTACTGCTTTAGAGTGTCATTTTGGTTGGTGGTGTGCCCCAGGATTTTGCAAATGTAAAAAAAGTGCCGCGGTTCAAAAAAGGTTGAAAAGCACTGCTTTAGCCAACTTAGGTAGCACCTGCCGGTTTCTTGAAATCACAAAATGAAACCAAACCTGGACAAGAAAGTTCTTGATTTCATCTCGCAGGACAGCATTGCGTTCAAGTAGGGTTCACAGCAATGTAACTGCAACCTTGGGGCAGTATGCCACTGGATACTACATGCTGCTCCTTCATGCCCACCTTCTGGACTTCTCAGAGGTATTAAGGTATCCACTTTGGGAGCCAGGCCACAGTTCAGAGCTACAGGCCATCCTTCATAATTGGAAGTTTTCAGGATCAGTAGCTCCGGATACGTCCCGGAAAGAACTTGCTTGGGTTCTGTACTCTTAATTCTGCATAAGGCAGCTTCCTACATTTCTATGCTGAGTGCTAGTATCTACATTTTAGGGGGATTATAATCCAAGCACTCATGTGGTTGTCTCTCGCAAATGGATCCTCTTGTGTCTCCTGAGAGATGCTTTGTGACCGAAGCTCTGCCCACAATCCGGGCATTCGTACGGCTTCTCTCCTGTGTGCACCCTCCGGTGATTGACCAAGTTGGAGTTCGTGCTGAACTTCTGCCCACAATCTAAACACTGGTAGGGCTTCTCCCCCGTGTGGACTCTTCTGTGGTTGACCAAGTTTGAGCTCGTACTAAAGCCTTTCCCACATTCAGTGCATTCAAAAGGTTTCTCTCCGGTGTGGGTTCGTTCATGAATGAGAAGTTTGGACCTGCTGATAAAACTCTTCAGGCAGTACGCACATTTGTGGCTTTCTTCCCCAGCTTGGGCTTTCTTCCCGGTGTGAAGCCGCTCGTGTTTCCGAAGGTAAGAGCTGGAAATAAAAGTTTTCCCACATTCGGCACATTCGTACGGCTTCTCTCCTGTGTGGGTCCGCCCGTGGATGATTAAGTCCGCTTTCTGATTGAAGCTCTTCCCGCACTCCAAACACTCATAGGGCTTTTCCCCTGTGTGCGTCCGGATGTGTATGACAAGCTGCGGCCGATGGACGAAGCTCTGCCCACACTCGTTGCACTTGTACGGCTTCTCCCCGGTGTGGACTCGCTTGTGGGTGATGAGGTTGGAGCTGGAGGTGAAGCTCTTCCCACACATGGGACACTCGTAAGGCTTCTCGCCGGTGTGGGTCCTCTCGTGGACAATGAGAGAGGCTTTGTCACTGAAACTCCGGCCACAGTCAGAGCATTTGTACGGCTTCTCCCCCGTATGGACTCTGGTGTGCTTCATGAGGTTGCAGTTGGTGCTGAAACATTTGCCGCACTCGGAGCACTTGTACGGCTTCTCGCCCGTGTGCGTCCTCTCGTGGATAATCATGTGGGCACTGTTGTTGGAGATCTTCCCACAATAGGTGCAGGTGTACAATTTTTGCGCCTTCTGGTTCCGTGGGAAGTCAAAGCTACGACGCAGGACGGTCCCCCAGTTGGAGCTGGCCCTCTTCCGCTTGGCTTTGTGGCTTCCCTCTGAGAAGGGGCTCCCTTCCAAACGTTTCTGATGAATCAAAGCCTGGATCTCCGTCTGGCTCTCCCGGTGGATTTCTTGGCTCCGCTCACTCCCGGGAGTCTCTCCCAACCCACAAACCTGGAACAGCTTCCCATTGAGTCTTGCCAGTGACAGTCCACTGATTCCAATATCGGCATGCCTTTCGAAAGGAAAGCTCTCCTCCCCGTTCTCGTATCCTTGGCAGTTGCCTGTTGAAAGAATTCATTTATGTTTTTAATCCATCTATTTAAGGTGTTTTAATATAACAACATTTTATTTATAACCTGCTCCCTCTCCCCAAGGGGACTTATTATTCTTCACTTTTATTTATATTTATTTATTTATTAGACTTGTACACCGCCACTCCCAAAGGCTCGGAGTGGTGTACAGTAAAAATAGATAAAACACAGATGGGTAAAATAAGGCAAAAAGGCAATAAAATACAGTAAAACACAACAAAGGATGACAGGAGTTATTCACAGGCAGTCAAAAGCCTGTCGGAACAAGTATGTCTTACACACTCTGCGAAATGCATTTAAATCTCACAGAGCTCGTGTCTCCGGAGGCAGTGTGTTCCACAATGTTGGAGCAATAATGGAGAAAGCCCGACGCCTGGTTGAGATCAGACGAAAGGATTTAACTGATGGGATGGTCAGGAGGTTCAGGTCTTCTGAGCCTAGTGATCTTGGGGGGTTATATGGAATCAGGCGATCCCGCAAGTACACTGGCCCCAGACCATAAATCGCCTTGAAAGAAGGAACTAACATCTTGAAAGTGATCCGGCATTCAATCGGAAGCCAGTGCAGATCACACAGGATTGGAGTTATACGGCATGTTGCGGGCTCCCCTGCGAGCAGCCGGGCTGCAGCGTGCTGCACTAGCTTAAGTTTCAGGGTCACAGTCAAGGGTAGGCCAATGTAGAGAGCGTTACAGTAGTCAAGTCTTGAGGTGACCGTGACTTGGATTACCGTGGCTAGGTCGATCTGGGACAGGTAGGGGCCAGACGCTTCGCCTGCTGCAGATGGAAGAACGTGATTCTGCTGACAGTGGAGATTTGAGTCTCCATCGTCAGCAGAGGGTCCAAATGGACACCCAGGCCTTTTACAGATGATGACGGGCATAGTGCCTCGCCATCCAGGGTCGGCAGTTGGATATCCCTATCGCCCGTGATAAACACTATTGCAAATAAATATAATTCCTACACACGTAGGAACACATTCCTGCCAACCTAGCAGTTTGAAAACATGTAAATGTGAGTAGATCAATAGGTACTGCTTCTGCAGGAAGGTAACGGCACTCCACGCAGTCATGCTGGCCATATGACCTTGGGCATCTATGGAAAAAGCCAGTTCTTTAGCTTAGAAATGGAGGTGGGCACGCCCCCCCCCCAGATTCGGACACGACTAGACTTAATGTCAAGGGAAACCTTTATCTTTTTATACATGTTGTGGATTCTCTCCAGAAATGTCTAGGTTTGTGGATTTAATTTAAAATGTTCCTTCTAGAAATCCAGTGAGACTCAATTGCAAGCTTTCTCCAGTAATGCTGGAGGACCTAGAGATTTCTACTGAGAACACTTTTCTTGGTCATCCAGTATGGTTCTTTATTCAGATTCCAACGGAAGTTGACCGTAGAGTCGAGCCGGAAGATTTAGAATTTCTGGAAGAGGAGTTTTTTCTCAGGTTGTTTGTGGTCTCTCGCTTTCAAGAGGATTCTGTCCAACTAATTCCAGCAAATGTGAAAGGCTGACTTGTACCTAAACTGTTAAAGTATTTGTGTTTTGCACTGTATCCATAGATGGTATGGTGACATAATTATAGATCCAGATTTGATTCTGCATTGTTTATATAGGCATTGAATGTTTGCCTGTTACTATTTTGGAAGCCGACCTGAGTCCCCATTGGGTGGGATACAAATGAAGTTATTATTATTATGTTATTGTTGATACCATATTGTTTTTGTTGACCCTACTTTTCCACTTACAGAGCTGGTTTACTGTTTTGTTTTGTTTTTTTTGAAATACAGTAAATATTCAAAAACATTTAACCTACTGATGCCTCAATTAATGTAATTTTATTGGTATCTAGTTTTCTGTATCTAGTGTTCTGTATCTAGTTTTTTCATTTACTATCTAGTTTTTAAAATGTATAATATCACAAAGGATACAAAACAGTGGATGTGGCTCTTAATGAGACATGCCGCATTATCATGGAGTATCTGTGCCCTACATCACTGGAGAAATTACATTGTTTAGCCGATATTGCACCATCTGACATTCGCCGGGAAGTAGCAACCAATAGTGAAAGGATCAAGGCAGTGGCATCTCCAGCTCATCCCCTGTTTGGGTATCAGCCAGCACGCCAACGACATAAATCAAGAAAAAGTTTTCTAAGATCTACAAAGACACTCTCTGGAACACCTCAGAAAGCGAGAGTCCAAAAGTGGCAGGCTAAAATGCAGAACCTCTGTCTCTTACCCAGAAAGCTGGTCTCCCCATCGCTGTCTTCCTCAGCCTCTGCTGACGTCGGGATATTCATTTCCTCTGATGGATCTTGCTCTGATTTGGGGGAATTTGTAGCCACGCCTTCCATAGGCCGAGCAACCTGACAGAGAAATACGGAGAGAACACAGGACACAAGGAAAAAACTGAATAGTAGAAATGCTCAATTAAAATCCAGAAGGAACATTGATCCTGTATGGCACAGCATAACCTAACAGTTATGCAGGCGAAACTGTGATATACTGTGCATTTGTGATTTTGACATTTGTGGGTTTAATTATTCATAGCTTTGATTAAAATGGTTTCTCTGGGAATCTCTACGTCATGCAGTCTGTGGTTGATTTCTTCCAGTCTTGCTGGAGAACCTAAAGATTTCTGGAGAAGACTGCTTTCTATGAATCTTTAAGTCCTCCTGTACAATTCTATTTATTTATTTATTTATCATTTTAATATGCCACCCCTCGGGGCGGTTTACACAAGGCAGTCTCTGCCCTTCAATCAAAAACACAAGCAAAAACAAACCAAACAATAACCATATAACATAACAATTAGCAATTAAAACATACAAATGCAGTCTCAGCGTCACGTTGAAATCATTTTCCGTCACATCGTCGTCATTCCATAGATCTAATTAAACCATTATATTTCATCAGCAAATGACTGCTCAAACAGCCAGGTCTTGACTTTCTTGCGAAATGTCAGGAGGGAGGGGGCCGATCTGATGTCACTAGGGAGGGCGTTCCAAAGCCGAGGAGCCACCACTGAAAAGGCCCTGGTCAGCTATGGTCAGCTTCTATGGTCAGCTTCCAGCAGAAGTCAACCACGGAACCATGCTGGAATACCTAGAAATTTTTAGATAGATGATCTTTCAGTGGAGGGAAAAGAAAATCACAATTTGTTTGGGTTGCTGTGAGTTTTTTCAGGCTGTATGGCCATGTTCGAGGAGCATTCTCACCTGAATTTTCACCCACATCTATGGCAGGCATCCTCAGAGGTTGTCAGGTCTGTTGGAAACTAGGCAAGTGGGGTTTATATACCTATGAAATGTCCAGGGTGGGAGAAAGAACTCTTGTCTGCTTGAGGCAAGTGTGAATGTTGCAATTGGCCACCTTGATTGGTATTTAATGGTCTTGTAGCTGCAAAGCCTAGCTAATTGCTGCCTGGGGGGACTCTAACAACCAGGTTAGACTACAAAGAGAAGCCACTGAAATCCACAAGCATGTGGACAATTTCAACAGGCATCCCCAGAGGTTGTGAGGTCTGTTGGAAACTGAGCAAGTAAGGTTTATATATCTGTGGAACGTCCAGGGTGAGAGAAAGAGCTCTCCTTGATTAGCATTGAATAGCTTTGCAGCTTCAAGGCTTGGTAGCTTCCTCCCTGGGGGAATCCTTTGTTGGGAGGTGATTAGCTGGCATTGTCTGGAATTCCCCTGTTTTTTCAGCATTGCTCTTTATTTACTGTCCTGATTCTAGAGTTTGTAAATACCGGCAGCCAGATTTTGTTCATTTTCATGGTTTCCTCCTTTCTGCTGAATCTGTCCACATGCTTGTGGGTTTCAGTGGCTTCTCTGTGTAGTCTGACCTGGTGGTTGTTAGAGTGGTCCATCTAATCACCTCCCAAGAAAGGATTCTACCTGGAAGATGGCCATAGTCCGGAAAACTCACAGCAGCCCAGTGATTACTGCCAGTAAAGCCTTCGACAACACACAATTTGTTTATTCACTTTTTTTTCACTTTCAGAGGGGCCTTATGCCCTAACCCAGGGGTGCCCACACTTTTTCAGCATGCGAGCTACTTATAATAAAACCAAGTCAGAAAGGTCTACCTTCCACACACGCGCGCCTCCCACGCTGCGCACCATTCATGTTTGCTTCCGGACGAGAGAGAAGCAGGGGGGAGCAGGGGGAGGGGCGGGGCTTGGTGCAGCCTGGCTCCACCCCCCTCTGGCTTCAGCTCTAGCAGCAGCTGCTCCAGCCTTGAGAAGGGCAGGGCCAAGCCAGTGCTGGCATAGCTAGCACAAGGCTGGTTTGGCCCTGCCCTCCTCAAGCTGGAGCAGCTGCTGGGACTGCGAGCCGGGGGCTTGGCGCGGCCTGGCTCCGCCCCCTCTGAGAAGCGCCCCATCCGGCTGCCATCGACCTCCTTCGGTCCTGCGATCGACTGGTCGATCGCGATCGACTTCCTGGGCAGCCCTGCCCTAATCCAATGGTTCCCAACCTGTGGTCCGTGGAGAGCTGCAAGAGCTAAAATATGGTCTGTGGGCTCGCAGTTACTACACCGCTACAATGAAAGCGACTGATCTCGCAAAACCGTCTTATAGTGCTTATTTAATATGAAAAGGCACATTATATCTTGTCCAATGGACACTGCCTTTGTATTGTATTCAAAGTGTTGGCTTTAGCCTATAAAGCCCTAAACCAATGGTTCTCAACATATGAGTCCTTAGATGTTTTGGACTTCAATTCTCAGAAATCCTAACAGGTGGTAAACTGGCTGGGATTTCTGGGAGTTGTAGGCCAAAAGACCTGGGGACCAACAGGGTGAGAACCATTGCCCTAAACGGTTCCAGTCCAGCTTATCTGTCCAAATGTATCCCCCTCTATGTTACGATCTCGGATGTTAAGATCGAAGACCTAAGAGGCCCTGCTCTCGGTCCAACCCCTGCTGCAGGCGCAATTGCTGGGGACGAGAGACAGGTCCTTCTCAGTGGTGGCCCCTTGGCTCGTGAAATTAGAGCAGCCCCTTCCCTCCTGACCTTCATGAAAAAAGTAAAAACGTGGTAATATGGCCAAGCTTTCGGACGGCCAAATTCTTAGTGCAATAAGAGAATAAGGAATAGTGAATGGACCAATGGAATGACTACGGATTTGATTTTGGATGGCGTGATTTTAATAACTGTTTTAAAATCGTGTTGTTTATGAGTGGGTTTTGATGTAAATGATATTGTTTAATTTTTGCGATTTATGTCCAAATATTATTTTATGTTTTATGTTTTAATATGGTTAGTTTTTAAATTTATAGTTATATATTATGATCTATCCATTATGTTTTTGTTTTCACATGTATGTATGGCATTGAATTTTGCCTTTATTATGTTGGAAACCACTTTGAGATCCCTCAGGGGGAGAAAAACAGTATACATCTAGAGTTACAGCCTGTGTTGGATGGGGTTGCACTCCCCCTGAAGACGCAGGTTCGCAGCTTGGGAGTGATCCTGGAGTCATTGCTGAGCCTGGAGCCCCAGGTTTCGGCAGTGGCCAGGGGAGCTTTTGCACAGTTAAGACTTGTGCGCCAGCTGCACCCGTACCTTGGAAAGTCTGATCTGGCTACGGTCGTCCACGCTCTGGTCACATCCCAAATAGATTACTCCAACGCACTCTACGTGGGGCTGCCTTTGAAGACAGTTCAGAAATTACAACTAGTCCAATGGGCGGCAGCCAGATTACTAACTGGAGCTACATACAGGGAGCATACCCCCGGTTGTGTCGGCTCCACTGGCTGCCTGTCCAATTCCGAGCTCAAGTCAAAGTGCTGGTTTTGTCCTTTAAAGCTTTATACGGTTCTGGCCCAGCTTACTTGTCCGAACGCATCAGCTGCTACGTCCCACCTCGTAATTTAAGATCATCCAGGGAGGCCCTGCTCTTGCTCCTCAAGCGCGGTTGGTGGGGACGAGAGATAGGGCCTTCTCGGTGGTGGCTCCCCGTATGTGGAATGCGCTTCCAAGCGACATACGATCAACCCCATCCCTCCTGGCATTCAGGAAAAAAAGTGAAATCTTGGCTGTTTGCACACTAGCACAATGCAGCACTTTGGACTGGATTTGTAATGCAAGTTGATGGATATGGCTCAATGCTCCTGTTATGGACAAAATGCTGTCTTAACTTAAGAGAATGTGTATGATGTATTAATGTTAATTGTATTTTAATGTATTTTAATGCTGTATGTTTTTGGTTTTATACTCTGTTTTATTGTGTGGGCATCAAATTGTGCCTTTTGTTAGGTCGCTCTGAGTCCCCCATCGGGGGTGGAGAAGAGCGGGGTAGAAATGTTGGAAATCTGTATACCTTTATAAAACGGAATGTTTGTGTGTATGTGTGTATGCGGAGGGCGGAAGGACGGATATGTGGCAGCTATTTGCATAAAGTCCTTTGATTGGACAGCCTCGCCACTCCAAAATTCTAAGGCACCAGACAGAGGGCATTGCTAGCCACTGATTAGCCAGCATCCCAGAATCCAGGCCTCTACATTCAAACAACAGGATTTCTTCCCACTGAGGGGAAAAAAGCCAGCAACCCAGAATCCAGGCCTCTACATTCAAACAACAGGAGTTCTTCCCACTGAGGGGAAAAAAGCCAGCAACCCAGAATCCAGGCCTCTACATTCAAACAACAGGATTTCTTCCCACTGAGGGGAAAAAAGCCAGCAACCCAGAATCCAGGCCTCTACATTCAAACAACAGGATTTCTTCCCACTGAGGGGAAAAAAGCCAGCAACCCAGAATCCAGGCCTCTACATTCAAACAACAGGATTTCTTCCCACTGAGGGGGAAAAGCCAGCAACCCAGAATCCAGGCCTCTACATTCAAACAACAGGATTTCTTCCCACTGAGGGAAAAAGCCAGCAACCCAGAATCCAGGCCTCTACATTCAAACAACAGGATTTCTTCCCACTGAGGGGAAAAAAGCCAGCAACCCAGAATCCAGGCCTCTACATTCAAACAACAGGATTTCTTCCCACTGAGGGGAAAAATGCACCATCAACATTCCCTCCCCACTTGGCTCTGTGAAAACAAAATGGATTCCTGTATTCTCCTCCCCCTCAGCTTTTAGAAAACGGCTGCCTGCCATTCGGCCTTTTAAAGTTACCAATAGCAGGCCATAACATTACAGGCCCCAAAATAGAGTTTAGGGCGGATATGTGGCAGCCACTTTCACAGGCCAGGGCGGATATGTGGCAGCCACTTTCACAGGCCACAGCGACCAGCGCGGGTGATGGACCTGCACCAAACTTGGTACACATAACCCCCCTATGACATGACCCACGTATTATGGGATTTGTAGTACTTTCCAAGACACATAACCCCCCTAACCTCCTTTACGTCCTGGCGCGGGTCGGGGGACATGACCCACGTATTATGGGATTTGTAGTACTTTGCAACACTTTGGTTCCCACAGACCACTGAGGCCACCAAAAAGGACCAATACAGACCACACTCAGCACACACAGCCCCCATGACCCACTCTACGTCCTGGTGCAGTTCGGAGGAGGGTGGACCATGGATGATAGGACTTGAAGTGCCTCTACTCACTTCCCAAGTCCGCTGCAACCCTCATCCAATCACTGATCGAGACCAAACTTGGCATACATAACCCCCATGACTGCCTTCACGTCCTGGTGAGGTTTGGGGGAGGACTGACAATGGATGATGGGATTTGTAGTACTTTTACACCCCTCTGTTCCCACAGACCACTGTGGCCCCCAACAAACACCGAGAAAGTCTACACTTGGCACACAGAGCCCCAGTGACCCACTCTACAGCCTACTGAAGTTTGGAGGGGGACAGAACATGGATGATGGGACTTGCAGTACCTTCCCTCACTTCCCAATCCTGCTACAAACCTAATCCAATGACTGATCAACACCAAATCTGGCACACAGAGCCCTCATGACCCACTCTACAGCCTGGTGCAGTTTACTGTGAGACGGACCACGGATGATGGGACTTGAAGTACCTTCACTCACTTCCGAAAAACAATGCATCCCTCATCCATTCACCAATACAGACCAAACTTAGCACACAGAGCCCCCATGACCCAATCTACATCCTACTACACTTTGGGGGGGACGGGACACACAGAGATGATGGGACTTGCACTACCTTCAGTAATTTCATGATACCACTGCAACTCCCAATAAGGATGGATCAAGACTAAACTTGGCACACAGAGCCCCCATGACCCACTCTACATCCTGCTGCACTTCTCAAATGACCCGGGCAGGGCCGGGTCCCCAAGCTAGTAATAAATAAAATAAATAATAATAATAATAAGTGTAGCAAATATTGGTGGGCCCGAGGACTTTGTTTTTTCTTGTATTTTTCTTGTAAAACATTATTATTGTAAACTATTATTATTATGTATTGTCGAAGGCTTTCATGGCCGGAATCACTGGGTGTTGTGAGTTTTACGGGCTGTATGGCCATGTTCCAAAAGCATTCTCTCCTGATGTTTACCTCACAAACTCTGAGGATGCCTGCCATAGATGCAGGCGAAATGTCAGGAGGGAATGCTTCTGGAACATGGCCATACAGCCCATAAAACTCATATCGACCTATTATTATAATATTATTATTATTATAATTATTATTACTGTCAAAGTAGAGGATTTGTGGGGCCCAAAGCCCTCAAGGTCCACATGTGGTCTACAGGATGCACAGTCCTGGCTACTTTTGTAAATTAACTGAGCTGGAGGCGTCTCCAGCCTTGCAACTCACTTCCGTTTCTATCCCTGCCATTAGATAGTGAGAACTTTACCTTTCTTTGCAACCCTTCAACCTCTTGCAGGCGCAGCAAGAAATCCTCCGCCAGGGCCATGGCCTGGGTGCAGGTCTCCGGCCCACAGTCCTTGACCCAGCTCTGCATTTCCTCTGGCAGGATAATCAAGAACTGCTCCAGGATTAACAGGTCCAAAATCTCCTCCTTGGAGCGGCTCTCCGGTTTCAGCCACTGATGGCAAAGGGTTTGGAGCTGGAGGAGAACTTCTCGAGGCCCCTCAGCCTCTTGGTAGTAGAATTGCCGGAAATGCCTCCGGTCCATTTCAATGCTGGCCACATCTTCCACATCTAGAACCTCCTCTTTCACCTTCACAGAGGAAATAGGATCTTCACAACCTTCACTAAGGTCTCCTGGAGATCTCTGGTCCACCTGCTTGTTTCTTGGCCATCGACCAATATCAATAGCTCTCTTGGAAGGTGATTGAGGTTCGTTGGCTCCATCTCCAGACTGGGGAAGACTGGGAAGAGGTGGGCTTCTACCTCCCAAACGAGAGGGCTTCATAGTTTTTAAGAAGTTCTGCCACTGGGCATCCCATCCCTGTGGCAGGCTGTCCTCTGGCTCCTGCTTAATTTTATGGGAATCTGACCCCATTAGAAATTCTTGGATGGTTGTAGCTTGGACTTTTGGAGTGTTAGAGTTTTTCCCACCAGGCACCAACTGTTCCATCTCAGCAGGCTGGGTTTCTCCCCCTCGCTTCTCTGTTCCTGTCTGCTGGAAGAAGGGTGGACATCCATTAGCTGAAAGTGAAATACTTCTGGTATCCAAACATATACAATCGGGAGGCACCAGCAGGATTCTGTTATTGGATGCAGAATGCATGCCTGCCTGTGTGTGCTATTTTCCTGTTATTGTATGCAGAAATTTGTATGTAAGTCTAAGTGGATGGGTGTGAACGTCTGAATGTTTGCACGTCTGTCTGTGTATATGTATATGCGTTTCCCTTATGGTATTGTATGCAGAAATTAATTTGTATGTGTGTGTGTGTGTGTGTGTATAATTATTATTTTATTCCTTACACATTTCTCCTCATGGCTCAAGGCAGGTTACTGTGTGTGCTTTCCCCCTGTTATTAGTATGATGTCTAGGTGTGTGTGTGTGCATATTTATCTGCAGTTTTTCCTCTTATTATATGCAGAAATCTATAGGCATACCTCAATATGTGTGTGTATGTGTGTATATATATAATTATGTATGCTTTGTTATTGTATGCAGAAATCTATATGCATACCTCAATATGTATGTGTGTGTATATATATATATATATATATAATTATGCATGTTATGTTATTGTATGCAGAAATCTATATGTATACCTCAATATGTGTGTGTGTATATATACATATATAATTATGCATGTTATGTTATTGTATGCAGATATCTATATGCATACCTCAATATGTGTGTATGTGTGTGTGTGTATATATATATAATTATGCATGCTTTGTTATTGTATGCAGAAATCTATATGCATATCTCAATATGTGTGTGTATATATATATAATTATGCATGTTATGTTATTGTATGCAGATATCTATATGCATACCTCAGTATGTGTGTGTATGTGTGTGTATATATATATATAATTATGCATGTTATGTTATTGTATGCAGATATCTATATTCATACCTCAATATGTGTGTGTAGCATGTGTGTGTACAGTATATTTATAATTATGCATGCTTTCGGTTATTGTATGCTGAAATTTATATGCATACCTTAATATGTGTGTGTGTGTGTATATATATATATATAAATATAATTATGCATGCTTTGTTATTGTATGCAGAAATCTATATGCATACTTCAATATGTGTGTATGTGTGTGTGTATATATATTTATATATAATTATGCATGCTTTGTGATTGTATGCAGAAATCTATATGCATACTTTAATATGTGTGTGTATATATATATAATTATGCATGCTTTGTTATTGTATGCAGAAATCTATATGCATACCTCAATATGTGTGTGTATGTTTGTGTATATATATATAATTATGCATGCTTTCTGTTATTGTATGCAGTAATCTATATGCATACCTCAATGTGTGTGTATCTATCTATCTATATAAAATTATGAATGCTTTCTGTTATTGTATGCAGAAAACTGCATATATGTCTCAGTGTGTGTATGTCTGTGGATGTTTGTTTTTCTTATGATGCGGAAATTCATATGTATGTCTGAGTGTGTTCATGTGTGTGGATATGTGTAATATGTATATATGTATGTCTGAGTGTGCATATATAGATAGATAAGATTTGTATGTATGTGTTTGTGTGTCTATATATGCATATGCACATATATGCATCACATAGCATATTTAGTACATATATACATGTGAATATGTGTGTATGCATTCTTTTTTCCTGTGTTATTGTGCGAAGAAGTTCTGCATAAACAAGACCGCAATGAATTCAGAGCCACTATGGACAAAAGCGCTGTGCCCCTGAATGTGAGTTGCCCAGGGCTAATTCCCAATTACCAACCAGGACTGCAAAATCAGGCCACTTTGTAGTCCTGCGATATGGTCGTGAGTGCAAATATGTATATGTGTCTGTGTGCTCGGTGGGAAGTGGGGGGAGATGCTTTTGGGATTTGCTCCTGGTTTGTAAATGCACCCTTCTCCTCCTTGCTCCTCCTTCCCCACGCCCACCTTTGGCCCCTTGGCCGCCCTTTGCCTCCAGGCCTGGCCAGACCAGTACCTCTCACCAGCAACTGGCCAAGGAGGCAGTCCCCCTGCTTCTTCCCGAGCTGGCTCCTCGGTGGGACAGGAAAGGGCAGCCCAGACCCACACTCACCCCCCTTTGGCATTGTTAGCATTTCCTGCCTCTCTGAGACTGGCAGAGCTCGATGGATTAACCATTGGAGCACCAGGAGCAGGGGAGGGGGGAACCTGGCTGCTCTCTAAAGATACATCTTACATAGTCACATCTACACAGTTGAGCTGCATTCATTCAACAGCGTAGGTGCACCCTAGACTTCCCTGGGTGACTTGCATTCGGCATGCCGGCTGCCCCTGATGCAAGCCCAGAGTGACATAGGGTCCCTCTCTAGTAAATGCAGCTTGACACCACTCAAATTGCTATGGCTGAATGCTACAGAATAGCAGGAAATGTAGTTTCGCAAGGCCTTTGGCCTTCTTTAACTTAAGAGTGCTGAGGCCACACTAAACAACAATTCCCAGGCTTCCATAGCACTGAACCACGGCGGTTCAAGTGGTGTCGAAACTGCATCCACACAACAGTGCAAACATTGGCTGCATCCATCCAAGAAAGGTAAAAGTTGGCTGAAATATTTAACAAAAATAATAACCAGCAATTTTTTTGTTGTTGTTATGTGCCTTGTTTCTAACCATTGAAGGAATAATAATAATTAGCACTAATAATTAATAATAAATTAATTAATTAATAATTATATCAGGGGTGCTCGCACTTTTTCAGCAGAGCTACTTATAAAACAACCAAGTCAAAATGATCTCCCTACCCACTACTCAGAGAGCCAGAAAAGCAAAATATTTGGAAATTTATTTCAGTGAGAGCCATATAATATATTTTAAGAATGAATTCAACTAAATGTGAGTATAAGCCCCTGAATTTATTCATAATAATGATGATATTCATTCAGCCTCTGCTAATAATAATAATACTAACAACAACAACAGGTTCCTAGAGTAGAAGGAGACCTCCAAGGGCCATCCAGTCCAACCTCCTTCTGCCATAAGGGAAAAACACAATCAAAGCATTCCTCACAGAAGGTCATTCAGCCTCTGATAATAATAATAATGGGTTCCTAGAATAGGAAACCTCCAAGGGCCATCCAGTCCAACCTTCTTCTGCACCTGGGCGGCGTCGGGAGCCTGCGGGGCGGGTCTGGGCCTTCCTCCCGCCCTGCCTGTGAGCTACCAGGACGCCCTACGTGATCTACCAATAGATCGCGATCTACCTAATGAACACCCCTGATTTATATGAATAAAAATGTAATGTTCGTCTGACCCGTGCCTGAGTCTGGCCCGTGCCTGACTGTACATGACCAACAATTGGTGGATGCCTAATATTGCCTGATGTCTACTTTGGGTAGCCCGGCTCCTTTGTGATTGTTTTCTTCGGCGGCTCCACAATCTGTTTTGACTGTGAATGTAATTTTGATTGGATATTACTGTTCTGGACATTGGACTTGTATGTGGATTGATCCTTTGCATCTCCGGACTAACACAGAGATTTTTTTACTTTGGAACGTTATGGACTATATAATTCGGATTATCCTGTAAACCTCTGATTTACCCTTTTATATGCTGAGAAATTCACTTGGTCCGTGAGTACACATCAACATGCCAATATACTATTGATCAACCACTAATCACGATTGTTATATATCAAGCTTCTTTATTTTTACATATTGACAATATCGGGCTTGGTCCTTCTTCACTGTTCGTTTGTGGGATTAACATAACTCAATAACCACTGGACGAATTGATACCAAATTTGGACACAATACACCTATCAGCACCGGGACTGTGGCGCAGCTGTCTGGGTGTCAGCTGCATTAAGATCACTACTGACCAAAAGGTCATGAGTTCGAAGCCAGCCCTGGTCGGAGTGAGCTTCCGGCCAATTTTGTGTAGCTTGTTGTCGACCTTTTCAACCCGAAAGACAGTTGAATCATCAAGTAGGAAATTTAGGTACCACCTATGTGTGGGGAGGCTAACTTAACAAATTTACAAGGCCATAAAAAATCTCCAGCAAAGCCCTTTGTTGTTGTTTCGTCTTCTTTTTTAAAAAGAAATATTAATAAAGATTATTTTTAAAAATCTCCATCAAAAAGTATGCGGGGAATGCGGAAAGTATTTCATCAGTGTTGCAGATGGACAGTAAAGCGACAGCTCCCCTGGTGGCCAGAAAAAAAGCTAAATAGCCTCTGACTGTTGTGTGTCTATGGCAGGGCTGTCCAACTTCTACCGGCCCAGGGGCCTGAATTCTGGTCACTGATGACCTGGGAGGCTGTGGGGTCTGCCCCCGCCCCCGGCTCCACCCTCTCCCGGCTCTGCCCCCACCCCTGCATGCATACAGTCAAATATAATCTTTTACTGAGATAAAATGCAGGGATAAGATATTAAATTAATATAATTTAATATTAAATATATTTAATTCCATCCTCCCCTCCCCCTTAATGTATCCCATCTCCCCTTATTTCATCTTTAAATATATTTAATTTTATATTTAATACATGAGGGGAGATGGGGGAGGGAATGAGGAGCCCCCTGAGGAGCCCCCTGCTTCGGCCTACCTTTTCCAAACGCGCAGGATCCAGGAGTACCTGGACAACGAGAGAGGCGACGACCGACTGAGTCGAAGAAGGTCCTAATCGCGTCTGTGGGCCTCAGCGATCCAGTAGTAGAGTAGCCGAAGAGTATCGCGAGAATTCGCAATCCACTTGGGATTTTGCTGTCAACGCCAGCTTGATCTCACGTTGACAGCGAAATCCCGTGTGGATTGCGTATTCTTGCGATACTTGCTCCGAACCCGGAAGTAGGTATTTTTAAAAAAATTTTATTATTGATTTTATTTTTCAATTTTTATTATTTATTTAAAAGCTTAGGGGGCCGGAGGGAAGGGGCTGGGGGCCATATACGCCCCCCCGGGCCACCAGTTGGACAGCCCTGGTCTATGGCATTGAATGATTGCCATGCATGTGTGCATCGTAATCCGCCTTGAGTCCCCTGCCGGGCGAGACTGTATAAATACTGTAAATAAATAAATAAATAAATAAATAAATAAATAAATATCATGCCAACGAGTGACCATCACTCCTAAAAACACTGGAAAACACAGCAGAAGAGATTTTAAAAAGCCAAAGAAACAAAAATTACATTACAACGCATGCACAAAACCACATATATACACATATACACAAATATATACACAAAACACATATACACAGACTGGGCCACAGCAACTCATGGCAGAGTACGGCAAGTTATTAATAAATTAATAATTATTCATAAAAAGAACTGCAAAGACTTTATTTTATTTATTATTTGGATTTCTTAGTCGCCCTTTCCGACTTAGCACAAGCCAGTACAAGTGGTCCTAGTGGTCCTGGGTGCAGTGCCTAAAGACCTTGGCCTGCACTTAAAAACAGTGAGTGCTGGACAAAAATTGCCATCTGTCAGCTGCAAAAGGACACCTTACTCGGATCTGCGCATATTATTTGCTGATACATCACATAGTCCTTGACACTTGTGAAGTGTCTGACGTGTGATCCAATACAACAGCCAGTATAGTGATCTTGTTTGCGGTGTACTAATCTTGTTGTGTATCAAATAATAACAAAAATAAAATGTATTTCAAACCTCTCTCCCTGAAGGGACTCAGGGATACCCTGAGGCAAATCTGATCCAGGGTTTTCATATGAGCAGGTTAAGTGTAACTTATCCAAGGTCACCCAGGGTTCTCCATAGCGAGTGGGGACCGGAGTCCTGGATTTACTTCACTTGAATGTAGATGGTAAAGAAGACACTGAATTACTTTGAGATTTTCCATACCTTCCATCCCTCCCCCCTGTTCTTTGTGGGCAAAACCCTCCCCTCTTTGAAATGTCAGCTGTTAAATGTCTTTAGTTCTGGAAGCAAGGAAACAGGGAGGGAAAGAAGCAATGAGATCTATCTCTCTCTTTCTCTGCTGCCCCACAGAGAAGGGAGTGGACTTTGGAAAACTATAACTCCCAGGACTTCACCCTGTAAAGTCCAGCTGCATTCATTTCACAGTGCAGATGCACTCAGACAAGGGTGTAGTGCCGACATTGGGAAACGATAATTCCCAGAACTGCATGGTATGGAGCTATGGTATTTAAAGTATTTATTTATTTACTTACTTACATCATTTATATTCCATCCTTCTCACCACGTAGGGGACTCAGGGCGGATCACAATGCACATATACAGGTAAACATTCAATGCCATTGACATACATCATATATAGACAGACATAGAGGCAATTTAACATTCCAGCTTCTGGCCACCAGGGGGAGCTGTCGCATTCCTTCGTTCTTTTTGTGTACTTCCTGGAGATTTTATGGCCTTGTAAATCAGTTAAATTTAGCCTCTCCACGAAGTGGTACCTAAATTTCCTACTTGACAGATGCAACTGCCTTCTGGGTTGCAAAGGTTGGCAACGAGCTACACAAATTAGTCGAGAGCTCACCCCGACCCGGGCAGGCCTCAAACTCATGACCTTCTGGTCATTAGAGATCTTATGCAGCCAGGCATGTAGCCAGGAGGGGGGGTTAAGGGGGCTTCAGCCCCCCCCCCGAAATTCTCAGGGTGGTCCGCGAAAAGGCCTTACTGGTACATTATTTAAACTGTTATGTTTATTCATATCATGATCTGATCACCATGCTCATTATATCCCACATTAATGGGGTTATTGGGATAACAATACAAAAGGTTTGCTAGGGTAGACCCTCTTCCACCCAGTCTCAGCCCCCGAACCAAACTCAGCCCCGAACCAAAATCCTGGCTACGGCCCTGTATGCAGCTGACACCCAGCCAGCTGCGCCACATTCCTGGTGCAAGTAAGGTCCAGTTGCATTCATTTCACAGTATAGATGCACCCAGATAAGGGTGTGAACCTTGGGAAACTATAATTCCCAGGACTGCATGGTATGGAGCTATGATATTTAAAGTAAGGTCCAATTGCATTCATTTCACAGTGTAGATGCACCCAGAAAAGGGTGTGAACCTTGGGAAACTATAATTCCCAGGACTGCATAGTATGGAACTATGATATTTAAAGTAAGGTCCAGCTGCATTCATTTAACAGTGTAGATACACCTTGGAGGGGTCTATGGCCAATGCCGGCTCTTTGGCTTAGAAATGGAAATGAGCACTATCCCCCAGAGTCGGACACGACTAGACTTAATGTCGAGGGGAAACCTTTACATTACTTTATGGGGCAGACAATAACTCTATTTTGGTGTTCCCATTCATGTTAACATCTCATGATCATTGGTGATCCCTCGTCTCAGTGGATTATTAATTAACATCTGAGGAAGGTGAGAAATTCCTGCTAATTTTGTCCTATGTGTCTATGTACACGGAAAAGTGCCAGAGTTTTGAAAACGTCTCTTTTGGGAGGACCGCAGGTCCTATAATCCCATGCTGACTCTTGGTTTTACAGTTATAATCCAGCAAAACGGGGAACATTTATGAAGAAAAACTCACAATCTGATTTAGAATCCAACCCACGTAGATTAGGTTACTGTGTTCCCACACCCCAAAATGGTCGGAGTGTGGATTTCAGAAGGAGTATACAAAAGTAGATTTTTTTTATTTACTAGCTTGGGGACCCGGCAGTGCCCGGGTAATTTGAGAAAGGCATTGTGGGCCAAGGCTGGTCTTTATCCATTATTTATGTCACTCTCAGTGCTCTCAGGAAGTTAGTGAAGGTACTGCAAATCCCATTGTACATGGTCCATCCTCCTCCAAACACCACCAGGATGTAGGGTGGGTCATGGAGGGTCTGTCTGTTAAGTTTGGCCGTGATCCATTATTATTGGGAGAAGCAGTGGTATCATGAACTTACTGGAGGTACTGCAAGTCCCATCATCTGTGGTCTGTCCTCCTCTCAACTGGATGTAGAGAGGGTCATGGGGGCTCTTTGTGCCAAGTTTGGTCTGTATTGGTCATTGGATGAGGGTTGCATTGTTTTCAGGAAGCGAGTGAAGGTACTGCAAGTCCCATCATCTGTGTTATGTCATCTTCATAACTGCACTAGGATGTAGAGTGGGTCATGGGGGCTCTGTGTGCCAAGTTTGGTCTGTATTGGTCATTGGATGAGGGTCGCATTGTTTTCAGGAAATGAGTGAAGGTACTGCAAGTCCCATCATCTGTGGTACGCCCTTCTCCAAACTGCAGCAGGATGCATAGTGAGTCATGGGGGCTCTGTGTGCCAAGTTTGTAGAGGCTGGCCGATCTGAAACCACAGTGGGAGCCATTCCTGACAGCCTGAGGGCCTTTCCTTTTCCCTCTTTGCCTCCTAAGAGTGTTGGAATGTTGGTGGTGGCTGGCCAATCATGAGTCCGTATGCAAAATTTCCCTCAGTGGCAACCAATCCCCTCTCTGCCTCCTTGGAGTGGCGGAATGTTGATAGTTGGCCAATCAGAGGCGTTATGCAAATAATCCCACAGTGGCAACTAATCGAAACGCTGCCACATATTCCTCCCTCCGCACCTCCGCAAACACTGACTATTATATACATAGATTTATTAACTGCATTTCTATACCACTTTTCTCACCACTAAGGGGGGGGGGGAGGACTCAAAGCAGTTTACAACATAATAAATGGCAAATTCAATGCCTCACATATATACAAAAATATCACATATCCAAATCAATAACATATAACTGTAGAAA
Organism: Anolis apletophallus; assembly: GCA_030556195.1. Classification (NCBI taxonomy): domain Eukaryota; kingdom Metazoa; phylum Chordata; class Lepidosauria; order Squamata; family Anolidae; genus Anolis; species Anolis apletophallus. The sequence continues at coordinate 199,974,387 of JARBWK010000001.1, read as the reverse complement.
ATAACCATTAAAATTATAAAAACATCAAGCATAGATATAAGCGTGAAACATATTGCTGCAATTAACAATGTAGACCCCCATCTCTTCCCCACCAACTCTCTCTCCATAGTATTTCAGCCCTTTTTATACCCTCCTTGTTCCCCCCATCCCACCAGACAAAAAGTTATTTAGGTACAGCTTGAATATAAAATGGGGAGGGTAAAAACAAAACACGTCATGGGCCTTCTTGGGGGATAGGAAATGTGATATGGGGTCCTTGGGGGCGTATACAGTATACAAAAGTTGAAAACAGTCACATACCAGTTATTACCATTCACAGCCAAAAAAGGAGAGCACACAGTCAAGAGCATTTTATAGGAACAGTTTTCACAACTACATTCAGCCCAGCCCAGAAATCTATAATTCACACTGTTTCGTTTCCCTAAAGGGCCAGATTTCTCATGGAAGGTTAATCACCAGTTGCAGCTGCAGTAAATCTGGCCAACTGAAAGGTTGACAATTTGAAGCCGGGTCAGGTTGAGCTCCTGAGATTCAGCCCAGCTCCCCCGCCTAGCAATGCGAGAAGATGAAGGATGGGGATTGTAATTGGAAGCCATCTTCTCCCCTACCTGGACTCAATTTCTGGAATCAAATCCAAATTCAGTCCCATGTGAACTACAAAGTGACTCTGGGCCAGTTGGTCTCCCTCTCCCAACCTAACCAACCTACCTACTTCCAGGCCCCGATTAACACCTTTTTGCGCCCTAGGCCACACTTTGGAATTACGCCCCCTTTAATCCAACCTCTACCCCCCCCCCCACTCAGGCCCACACTTGGCTGGCTTTCGCCATGGTGCCTCCAGAGCAGAAGAGAAAGGCGAGTAGGCACCATCCCGCCACCTCCAAGGTCCCCATTCCCACCGGCTGGAAAGCTCTGCTGTGCTCTGAAGGTCTCCTCGGGAGGCTTGGGGAGAGCGCAGCGGGTGCAAACTCGCTCTAAAGGCGCGCACAAGAAAGAGAGAGAGAGAGAGAGCAAGAGAGAGAGAGAGAGAGAGAGAGAGAGAGAGAGAGAGAGAGATGTCCGCTTGGCCTGCGCTCCCGCAGAGCGAGGGAGGATTCAGGTTGGGGTTTGTGCGGCTTTTGTTCGGCTGCTCCCAAAGGCAGGAGAGCCAGACCCTGGCCTCGATCCTTCCCTCCCTCCCGCTGCTCCCTTTGGCCAAGCAGCCCGCCCTGGTTTGGTCCGAGCCTGGGTTGGTGTGCTGGGGACCTGGGAGAGGTCCACCCAAGCAACGCCCTTTCTCTCCCCTCTCCCTCCCTCCCTCTCCTTCCTTCTTTACTTGCTTTCTTTCTTTCCTCCTAGTTGCCACCTTCTCCTCCTTCTCCCCTCCCTCCCACCACCCTCTCCCGGACTCTGCCGCTCGGCTCTGGCTGCAGGAATTTACAGTCTACCGCCAGGGGAGCCAGGCGAGTCGCCATGGAGACGGCTTCCCCAGGAGCCAGGAGGTCAGGCCAGCCAGAGACCCGCGGGCAAATCAATGGATCAATGCGAGGGCCCCGCCACAGCCCAGAGAGCGAGAGACGGAGGGGACGGAGCAGAGACTTTGCCGGGAGAAAGAGCGAGGAGTGGCATAAGAAAAGGGGAAAGAGGGGCGCGGACCAGGTATTTTTTGGTCCGTGATCTGTGCCCCCTCTAGGCTTGCGCCCCTAGGCCATGGCCTAGGTTGGCCTTATAGGTAATCCGGGCATGCCTACTTCAAACGATTGTCGTGATAATGTAAGATGGGGGGGACATGAGTTCTGGATGTGGAAGTCCTTCTCCAACTTTGAGCATTTCTGTTGACCCTTTCCTCGGCCCATGGATTTTCTGATGGCTAACAAGGTGGGTCCTCCGATTGAACCTCTTCCCACATTCGGGGCAGCCGTAGGGTCTCTCTCCAGTGTGGATCCTCTGGTGGCTTATAAGGTTGGTGCTGCGGTTGAACTTCTTCCCGCAGTCCGTACACTCAAATGGCTTTTCCCCTGTGTGAATCTTCTGGTGCATCTTGAGGCCTGACCGACGGCAGAAGCTCTCGCCGCAATCTGGGCATGTATACAGTTCCCTCGCCGTGTGGATACTACGGTGCCGAACAAGGTGTTTGTTCCGGCTGAAGCATTCTCCACAGTCCGTGCACTTAAAGGTCTTTTCCCCCGTATGGTTTTTCTGGTGTCTGATATAAGTCGACCGGTCGCAAAAGCTTTTCTCACAGAGCAAACACTTATAGGGCTTCTCCCCTGTGTGGCTTCTCTGGTGTGTGATGAGGTGGTGGCTTTGGCTGAAGCTTTTCCCGCATTCGGCGCACTTATACGGCCGATCCCCCGTGTGAAGCCGCTCGTGCCGAACCAGGCTTGACTTGTCGCAGAATTGCTTGCTGCAAGAGGAGCACGTGTACGGTTTCTCCCCCGTATGCATCCTCTGGTGCGAAATCAGGTTGGAGCTGCGGCTGAATCCCTTTCCACAGTCTGCGCATTTGAACGGCTTCACTCCGGCGTGGATCCTGCTATGGCTGTTGAGGTGCGAGCTCCGCCGGAAGTGTTTCCCGCAGTCCAAGCATTCGTACGGTTTCTCTCGGCCATGAATCCGTATGTGCATGATAAAGCCAGCTCTGGAGATAAAGGCTTTGCCACAGTCGGAGCACTCATAGAGCTCCTCCCCAGTCTGGCTCCTCTGGATTTTTTTGAGACTGTGGAACAGCCGGTCACTTGGTCTCTTCCCTTTGGATATTGTTGGATGGGTCGTTGTTTCGCCGAGGGCCTCCAGCTCACTCTTAAGCATTTCCTGCCCCTCTGGTCTGCTGGGATTTACTTGATTCGAAAGTGTTTCTTCCAAATCTGGAAAGTCCTCTCTTTCTGGCAACAGCTCCTCCTTTTTGCTTTCGCTTTCATCCTCTATTGAAATGTGGACAAGATAAAAATAAATAAATCATAGAATTGGAAGAGACCTCATGGACTATCCAGTCCAAACCCTGCCAAGAAGCAGGAAAATCACATTAACAGATTAGATCCATGTTTCTCAACCTTCTTAATGACGCGACCCCTTAATATAGTTCCTCATGTCGTGGTGACCCCCATCATAAAATTATTTTCATTGGCACTTCATAACTGTAATGTTGCTACTGCTATGAAACTTAATGTAAATATCGGGTATGCAGGATGTATTTTCATTCACTGGACCAAATTTGGCACAAATACCCGATACACCCAAATTTTAATACTGGTGGGGTTCAGGGGGATTGGTTTTGTCATTTGGGAGATGTAGTTGCTGGGATGTATAGTTCACCTACAATCAAAGAGCATTCTGAACTCCACCAACAATGGAATTGAACCAAACTTGGCACACAGAACTCTCATGACTAACAGAAAATACTGCAAGGGTTGAGTGGCCCTAGAGCAGGGCTGTCCAACTTCTACCGGACCTGTGGCCGGAATTCCGGTTACTGATGACCTGGGGGGCCGAAGGGTCTTCCTCTGCCCCCGGCTCCTCCCCCTCCCCGGCTCCACCCCTGCCCCACCCCCAGCTCCCCCCCCTCCCCGGCTCCACCCCCTCCCCGCCTTGGAGGTGTCTGTGGAGGACACCAGGGCTTTGACTTGGGAGATAGAGATGAACACCAAAATCCCAGTCTCAAGTCCCAGTCCCTGCTTTGAACTGGATTATATTGCAGTGTGGACTCAGGGCCCTTCTGAAGTCGAGCCCCTGTTTCATTGACTTGCAGCAGGGAGTTCCAAATTTCCTGCATATGTGGTCTGGCATCTCTAGCACAAAAGGCTGGGATTTGGCATCAAAAGACCTTCAGCCATTTCTACCTCTTTGTTTTCTTGCCTCACTTGACCTGAAGCCATGGACTCTGTGTACAGAGTTGCATGCGGACAGGCCAACAGGGCAAGCCCTGAGTGATTTGAGAGATATAGTTTTCTAAGGACTTCCGTGTGTTTGGACTCTCCTCTGGCTATTAGCAAAAAGGACTTTTCTCTTATAGTTTTTCCCAAGGACACAGATGGACTTTCTTTCTACTCCTGAATATGAAATAATTGTTTCCCTGGACTCTCTCGCTATGAAATTGTATGAAATACCAAAGCTGTATGAAAGTCAAGCATGATATTTCCCTGTATTTCCCTAGACTTCTTCTGTGTAAGTTCTCCCTTTGCATGCCCTAACCCCCATGAAATGCATAGAAACTGTATGAGAGTATTATTATTTCCTTTTCCTTCTATCCTTGTATTTTAAATTGTAACTTCTGAATGTTTTGCCTTGATGAAATGTATTTTGTAACAAAGATGACTCATCCTGCCTGTAAAAACGCCCCAGACATTAGGAAACTTCCAAGGACCCAAACAATAGGTGGTAAGATTGCAGGACAGCAGGGGTCTTCCCTTGCCAATCAGACATGCTATAATCTCAAAACTTCATTAACACATCTATTAATTGATCAGGGATTCCTCTAATGACTCAGGAAGAGCCCTGTCTGTTTAGCCTCACATGGAAAATCCCACAATCTCTCACACATTTACTAAACAAAGAAAAACCATCAGAAGTGCATGCTACTGCCAGGAAATGTCATTAATTTTTGCCACCACACAAGAGATAACTGATGTCACCAGATTTAGATTTTCCTCTCATCAATGAAAACCAAATTAGCATGTCTTAAACCCATTTATCCCAGATTTCCTTCCCATTGTCCTGAGCATGTTCCTGCCTCTTGCTCCCCATTGGCTCACTGGCTAGGCGAAGAAATTCCCTTATTGGCTAAAAGACAGATGGCACTGGTTTGTGATTGGCTGGGGGGGAACCAACTGGCGCCTAGCCCCAGCTGCTTGCCAAAATTCCAACCAATCAGGGCGGAGCGCAGGAAGCATGAAGGGCGGGAGGAACTTGAATCTGGTACCTTTGCAAAAGTGAATAAATATTCCAGAAAATGCCAATAAAGTATGTCAAGCTTTGCGGACTCAGGAAAATTGCAGCTTGTCATCCTTTCCAGCTGGGACGAACCTTCTCTCGTGTGGCACGCTTCGGAATCTTGGTGAGAAATCTCTCTGGGGCGCTGGGGTTTTCCTAGGCACCGGAAAAGCCCACCAAGGTTATTTTTCCATCTCAAGGCCCTCGATTTAGGGGGACCGGGTCTCTGCCCTTAAGGCAAGGCTCCCTAAATTTCTATCGATTTCACTTCCACACAGCCATATAACCCAGAATACCTGCTTTGAACTGGATTATCGGAGTCCACACTCATATAATCTGGTTTAAAGCAAATGACATGGGATTTTATTCAGATGTGTGGAAAGGAAGTCAAATAAGAAGCCAGGGCCCTTCCACACAGGCCTATAACCCTGAATGATAAGGCATAATATTCATTCTGCCTCTGCTAATAATAATAACAATAATAACAACAACAGGTTCCTGGAGTAGGAGACCTCCAAGGGCCATCCAGGGCCATCCAGTCCAATCTCCTTCTGCCATAAGGGGAAAATACAATCAAAGCATTCCTCACAGATGACCATTCAGCCTCTGATGATGATGATAATAATAATAATAATAATAACAATGGGTTCCTAGAACAGGAGACCTCCAAGGGCCATCCAGTCCAATCTCCTTCTGCTTTAAGGGGAAAACACAATCAAAGCATTCCTCACAGATGGCCATTCAGCCTCTAATGATGATGATGATGATAATAATAATAATAATTACAATGGGTTCCTAGAACAGGAGACCTCCAAGGGCCATCCAGTCCTACCTCCTTCTGCCATAAGGGGAAAACACAATCAAAGCATTCCTCACAGATGGCCATTCAGCCTCTAATGATGATGATGATGATAATAATAATAATAATTACAATGGGTTCCTAGAACAGGAGACCTCCAAGGGCCATCCAGTCCTACCTCCTTCTGCCATAAGGGGAAAACACAATCAAAGCATTCCTCACAGATGGCCATTCAGCCTCTAATGATGATGATGATGATAATAGTAATATTAATATTAATTACAATGGGTTCCTAGAACAGGAGACCTCCAAGGGCCATCCAGTCCTACCTCCTTCTGCCATAAGGGGAAAACACAATCAAAGCATTCCTCAGCCATGTTGAATCAAACCTAAACTCTCATGAGAGCAACAGAAAGTACTGAAGCTTGAGTTTGGGAGTTGTAGTTCTCCATCCAGAGAGCACTGTGGACTCAAATAATGATGGATCAGGACCAAACTTGGCACGAAGCCTCAGAAGAGGAGGAAGCCGGAAGGGAATGGATGAGCATCCCCCGTGCTCGAACTCGGCCCCGCCCCTTTTTGCTCTGGCCACGCCCCTCCCGCTTGGTGCACTCTCTCCTTCCCTCTTTCTTTCAAGTGGTGGAAAAGGGAAGGAATGAAAGGGGGAAAGAGAGAGAGAGAGAAGGAGGGAGGGAGGGAGAGGGGGGGAGGGAAGTAGGGAAGTAGGAGGAGGAGGAAGGGAGCCTGCTCCTCCGCCCCTCACCCCCCCCGCCCCGAAATAAATAAATAAATAAAAAATATTCGGAAAAAATATTCCAAAAAAATATTCCAAAATTTTTTTTTTAAAAAATTTAATCTTAAAAAGCAGATATCTTGCAGGAGGGTAGGGGGCTGTGGGGAAGGGGCTGGGGGGCCATATACGGCCTGCGGGCCACCAGTTGGACAGCCCTACCCTAGAGGTTACCTTCCAGTGATGTTTCTGTTTTCCCTATATTTGGTATGTACTCCTCGATAATTCTAGGGTGTTGCTTTTCTCGTTATGTATTCTATCCATGGTTTTGTATGCTTACTGTTGGATATGTATCTATACAGATGGTCCTCTAGTTCAGAAAATGATTGTTACATTACTGATGGCAGTATAATCCCAAGGAGGAGCGTCCCAAGGATCTGGAACGCCCCGAGGAAGCATCTGAACGACGCGAAATGGCCATATTGTGGCGTTCTCGAACTCCGAGCCGTTGGCGTGCATCCAGCTCGACCCACACGGATATGGTAGCTATTCTGCTTCTTGCCCGTGGAAATTAAGACTATCTAGATCGTGAGTGAACCAGGCGCTTTTTGTGAACTGCCTCACTGCCTTTGTTCGTCAAAGCAGCAATCTTGCCTGCTTTTTTGGACTGCTTTTTTACTTGTGTAGAAGTATGAATTCTGTAGAACTTGATACCACATTTGAATGCTGATTTAATTGTGTAGAACTATGGATTGTGTAGAACTTGTGTAGAACTATATATTGACTCGCTCTGGACCCACATTGTGTTTAGGAAACCCTTCTTGTGGCACATCGCTTGTGTATTGCTGTTAGTAGTAAGGCTAGACCTGTGAGTCAGCCGATATATTGCTGTCTGTTGTGATTTTATATGCACTACTTAATGAACATAATTATATATTTGCTAATACAGTCTGTATGTGCATTAATTGTACTATATCATAGACGTTATTCATTTAGGGATTTCCCACACTCGTTTCCATATCCGTGTTAGTTTGCTTTCAGTGGGCATTGACCTTGAGCTTTGGAGTTGTAGTTCATCTACATCCAGAGAGTACTGTGGACTCAAATGATGGATCTGGACCAAACTTGGCGCGAATACTCAATATGCCCAAATGTGATAACTGGTGGATTTTTTTGGGAAAATAGACTTTGTCATATGGGAGTTGTAGTTGCTGGGATTTATAGTTTGTAAATAATACTGGGCAACCTTACTTGAAATTATAGTTTATAGTTATAGTTCACCTACAATCAAAGAGCATTCTGAATCCCACCAATGATGCAATTGCGCCAAATTTCCCACATAGAACTGCCATGAGCAACAGAAAATACTGTGTTTTCTGATGGTCTTTGGCGATGCCTCTGACACCCCCTCATGAACCCCCCCCCCCGGTTGAGAAATTAGAGATTATGGGCCAAAACTAACAAAATGAAGTTCAACAGCGACAAATGCAAGATACCCCACTTAGTTGTTAGCTGGCCCTGATTGTTTCATGTTAGGAATTCCCTGTTGTTTGAGTGTTGGTCTTTATTTACTGTCCTGGTTTTAGAGTTTTTTTGATACTGGACACCAGACTTTGTTCATTTTCATGGTTTCCTCCATTCTGTTGAAATTGTCCACATGCTTGAGGATTTCAATGGCTTCGCTGTATAGTCTGACATGGTGGTTGTCATGGCCAGCTAATACCTCCCAATAAAGGATTCCCCAGACAGGAAGCAGCCAGAATTTGAAGCTGCAAGGCTATTCAGTGCTAATCAAGGTGGCCAATTGCAACATTCACACTTGCCTCAAGCAGACAAGAGTTCTTTCTCCCACCCTGGACATCATTCCACTGATATATCAACCCAATTTTCCTAGTTTCCAACAGACCTCATAACCTCTGAGGATGCCTGCCATATATGTGGGTGAAACGTCAGGAGGGATTACTTCTGGAACATGGCCAGACAGTCCGGAAAACTCACAGCAACCCAAAGCCCACATCTGTTCCTCCAAATGCCCCAGAATCCCTGCCAAATGAAAGAGTATTGTTTTCTTTCCTAAATGGCTACTGGAAGCAATGCAGTGTTATTTCCGGCCACCTTTTTGGAAAAAAAAATGGAGGGAAACAGGCATTTAGGAACACAGGAGATGTGGAAATGGGTGTAGTTCATGGGGAGGCCAAAATCGGCACTGAGTCCCTGTGAATTGCGTATCCCAACAGTAAAAGATAAACTATGCATCTAGATCAGTGGTTCCCAAAGTGGGCAGTACCACCCCCTGGTGGGTGGTGGGGTGATCCAAGGGGGCGCTGGGAGGCTCAGGAGAATTTGGGGGGCGCTGAACCCCTGTAAGGGGGCAGTGGCGTGAGCCAGGCTTGCCACTTGCAGGGTCGCGCGCCTGCGAGGAAGTCTCTATTGGAAGAAAGAGGCCGATATACAGGACTGCACCCTGGACGGGGATGACGAGAGGAAGGGGGGGCGGCGCTGCAGTTTCCACAGCAACGCCTGCCCAGGGATTCCAAATCGCAGGGACACAGTCGCAAGCGCGTGATCCCCGGGCAGGCGTTTCCGTTTGATCCAGATCTGTCAATCATGGGGATCTTAGTGGTCTGTGGAAGTCAGAGCTGAATTGGCTGAAGGTACTGCAAATCCCATCATCCATTGCTCATACTCACCCAAACATATTGTTTTTGTGATTATTTCTGGAATTCAATGTTTGTAATTTACATTTTTCTTTACTATATTTTACGAAAAAGGTAGAAACATTAATACGCTTCCTGTTTAATTGCTATTTAAAAATTTTAAAAAATTAATTTCTAGGGGGCGCTGAGTAATTTTTTTTCTGGAAAGGGGGCGGTAGGCCAAAAAAGTTTGGGAACCACTGATCTAGATTCTGCGACAATTGGTCCATACCTATCACTGTGCCTTCTCCCTCCTCCTGCTTGACTTCTCCATAGAGCTGTTGGAGGTTCACATCCAGAGAACCATTCTCTTCCGCTGAATCACCCAAAGCCTCCTCTTTGATCATACTTGGCACCTGCAAGAAGGGAGAATAAGTGGTTTATTATCTGTATATGTAACAATTGGACTGGATTGAAGAAATCACCTGTTTTGGCAAACCACAATACCCATAACCTTTCAGAGAAAAATGGCATTCACAACCATTTGAAAATCATAACCATTTGTGAAAGTATGATCTTCCAGAGAAGAGGCAAAAAAGCTCATTTAACTAAAATCTTCTCTTTAGTGGTATATATCCACATGTACTTATGCAAGTTGTTTTGGTTTCCAGTTGTTAGAGTGATAACTTAGTTGTCTCTCATCGACAGGGTGAGAGGGAGAGCCAATACCCTAGAACAGTGTTTCCCAACCAGTGTGCCGTGGTATACTAGTGTGCTGTGAGCGATCATCAGGTGTGCCGTGGGAAAATTGGCACTCTTCCCCCTCCTAGCAGCTCTTTCTCCCTCTTTCCCTCCCCAAAGATCCTCCCCGAGGCAAAGGAAGGGCTCCGCCGAATGCCGGAAGCTCCACGTCGGTGAATTGGGCAGTGAGCGAACCTGGGAGCAGTGGGAGGCTGAAGCATTCACAGGTTTCCAAGAAACAAACTGAGCCTCTCCGCTTGGATTTTTTTTTTTTTACTGTTTTACTGGATTTTCAAGAGTCCCCCAAAGGAACTGTTTATAACATCTTCATGACATCCATAGTTATCTGGAAGAAAGTTTCACTCAAAGTGAAATTTCACAAGGGTCTGGAGAACAAGCCCTATGAGGAGCAGCTTGAAGAGCTGGGCATGTTTGACCTAAGAAGAGAAGGCTGAGAGAAGACATGATAGCCATGTATAAGTATGTGAGAGGAAGTCATATATATGTTGTGTTCATCGAAATAGGCCCAGGTTTCACACTGAGTGTATAAATACATTTAAAAACATATTAACTATATGTATTACTGTGTTAGAGTGTCATTTTGTGTCATTTTGGTTGGTGGTGTGCCCCAGGATTTTGTAAATGTAAAAAAATGTGCCGCAGCTCAAAAAAAGGTTGAAAAACACTGCCCTAGAAGACAGGAGCAGAATTCAAAACGATCTTAACAGATTAGAGAGAGGATTGGCCAAAAACTAACAAAATGAAGTTCAACAGTGACAAACGCAAAATACTCCACTTAGGCAGAAAAAATGAAATGCAAAGATACAGAATAGGGGACAATGCTTGGCTCGAGAGCAGGACAAGTGAAAAAAAGCCAATGCATAAATAGGAGTCTAGTGTCTAGATCCAGGGAAGTCATGCTACCCATGCTCTATTCTGCCTTGGTTAGACCACACCTGGAATCATACTGTGTCCAATTCTGGGCACCAAATTGAAGAGAGATATTGACAAGTTGGAATGTGTCCAGAGGAGGGCAACTTATATTTATTTATTTATTTACATCATTTATCTTCTGCCCTCTCACCCCGCAGGGGACTCAGGGCGGATCACAATGCACATATACAGGCAAACATTCAATGCCATTTGACATACAACATATATAGACAGACACAGAGGCAATTTAATATTCCAGTTTTTCTGGCCACCAGGAGGAGCTGTTGCATTCCTTCACTCCTTTTGTGTATATTTCCTTGATATTTTTATGGCCTCATAAATCAGTTAAATTAAGCCTCCCCACTCAAGTGGTATCTAAATTTCCTACTTGACAGATGCAACTGTCTTTCGGGTTGCAAAGGTTGACAACGAGCTACACAATTGGTTGAGCGCTCACCCCGACCCGGGCAGGCCTTGAACTCATGACCTTCTGGTCAGTAGAGATCTTATGCAGCTGACTCCCAGCCAGCTGCGCCACATTCCCGGTGCAACTCAAATGATTAAGGGTCTGGAGAACAAGCCCTATGAGGAGCGGCTTAAAGAGCTAGGCATGTTTAGCTTTCAGAAGAGAAGACTGAGAGAAGACATGATAGCCATATATAAATATGTGAGGGGAAGTCATAGAGAGGAGGGAGCAAGCTTGTTTTCTGCTGCTCTGGAGACTAGGATGCGGAATAATGGCTTCAAACTACAGGAAACGAGATTCCACCTGAACATTAGGAAGAACTCCCTGACTGTGAGAGCTGTTCAGCAGTGGAACTCTCTGCCCCAGAGTGTGGTGGAGGCTCCTTCTTTGGAAACTTTTAAACAGAGGCTGGATGGCCATCTGTTGGGGTGCTTTGAACGGATTTTCCTGCTTCTTGGCAGAATGGGGTTGGACTGGATGGCCCACGAGGTCTCTTCCAACTCTATGATTCTATGATTAGTATTAGTATTGCAGAGATTTGGACTGAATGGCCCACGAGGTCTCTTCCAACTCTATGATTCTATGATTAGTATTAGTATTGCAGAGATTTGGACTGAATGGCCCACAAGTTCTCTTCCAACTCTATGATTCTATGATTAGTATTAGTATTGCAGAGATTTGGACTGAATGGCCCACGAGGTCTCTTCCAACTCTATGATTCTATGATTAGTATTAGTATTGCAGAGATTTGGACTGGATGGACCTTGTGGTCTCTTTCAACTCTGTGATTAGTATTAGTATTGCAGAGATTTGGACTGGATGGACCTTGTGGTCTCTTCCAACTCTATGATTCTTTGATTAGTATTAGTTTTGCAGAGATTTGGACTGGATGGCCCACGAGCTCTCTTCCAACTCTATGATTCAATGATTAGTATTAGTATTGCAGAGATTTGGACTGGATGGACCTTATGGTCTCTTCCAACTCTATGATTCTTTGATTAGTATGAGTATTGCAGAGATTTGGACTGGATGGCCCACGAGGTCTCTTCCAACTCTATGATTCTATGATTGGATTAGTATTGCAGACTGGACTGGATGGACCTTGGGCAGGGCCGTAGCCAGGATTTTGATTCGGGGGGGGGGGGGCTGAGTTTGGTTCGGGGGGCTGAGACTGGGTGGAAGAGGGTCTACCCTAGCAAACCTTTTGTATTGTTATCCCAATAACCCGATTAATGTGGGATATAATGAGCATGGTGATCAGATCATGATATGAATAAACATAACAGTTTAAATAATGTACCAGTAAGGCCTTTTTGCGGACCACCCTGAGAATTTCGGGGGGGGGGGGCTGAAGCCCCCTTAGCCTCCCCCTGGCTACATGCCTGACCTTGGGGTCTCTTCCAACTCTATGATTCTATGATTTGATTAGTATTGCAGAGATTTGGACTGGATGGACCTTGGGGTCTCTTCCAACTCTATGATTCTATGATTAGTATTAGTATTGCAGAGATTTGGACTGGATGGACCTTGGGGTCTCTTCCGACTCTGTGATTCTATGTGAAGCTTATGATTCTCTCAAAAACACTCTCACCTGCTGCTGCTGTTGATCTTGCCTCTCAGCCTGACGCTGCCGCAGGAGAAAATGCTCGGCGAGGGCCACGGCGTGGAAACAGCTCTCTGAATCCCGCTCCTTGATCCAGCTCAGCATTTCCCGGGGCAAGATGGAGAGGAACTGCTCCAGGATCACCAGCTCCAGGATCTCCTCTTTCGTGTGTGCCTCCGGCTTCAGCCACTGGTGGCAAAGTCTCCGGAGCTGGCAGTAGGCTTCCCATGGCCCGTCGGCGTCCTTGTAGTCAAACTGCCGGAAATGTTGGCGCTGACTTTCCGAACTCAGACAATTATCACCACCACCACCACCACCGTTTATTCTTGGTGATTCAATGTCCTCTTTTCCACTCCCAAAGTTTAGGCTTTGGGTTCCCCCCATTGTCTTGCCGAGTTTTGTGATTTTGGCAGTAGCCCAGTGGCGTGTGGATACTACTCCTTCCAACTGTGGCAAGGCGTTATTTCCATCCTCCTTCAGATGATTCTCTGGCCGTTGCAGGCTACGATGTTCAGACATCGGGGAATGCAGTGCATGCTGAGATTCACGCCACGGTGTCTCCCACTGCCGGGATGATGCACCTTGGATTAATTTCCACTTTATGTATGGCTTTGGGGCTGCTGTTACACTTTGAGGAGCCATTTCTAGGGGGAGGACGGCCAGAGCGTCTCCCCCAATTCTCTGCAAATCTGTCTCTGATCCCAGTTCCTGAACCTCCATTTTTATTTGAGACCTTTTCTCCGGCTCTACAATTACTCTAAACAGTCCCGGAGTTAGAGATTCTGTTTTTTTCTCGGTAGCCATTGTCTCTTATGGGAGATGATGAACCCAATTCAGCTCCTTCCCTTCATATTCTCTCTGTTTTGCTGAAACTCTGATCACAGGAAGAACTACTTTTTCATCATGGCAAAGCAATGGTGTGTTGCCACAGCACTTTTTTCCATGATGTTGTGTATCTTCCGGGCCAATTAAAGTTGGCTGAGACTCCAATGCCATTGTTGTTTGTTGTTTCCCTGGGGAAAAAACAGACATAAATACAGTGAAATCTCCACCTTTATTTATTTATTTATTTATTCATTTACAGCAGTGGTTCCCAAAGTGGGTGGGACCGCCCCCTGGTGGGCGGTGGGGCAATCCAAGGGGGAGCTGGGAGGCACTGAACCCCTGTAAGGGGGCGGTGGCATGAGCCAGGCTTGCTTGCCACTTGCAGGGTTGCGCGCTTGCGAGGACATACCCGTTGGAAGAAAGAGGCGATACACAGGACTGCGCCGTGGGTGGGGTTGACGAGAGGAAGGAGGCGCATGCTGCAGTTTCCATGGCAACGCCTACCCAGGGATTCCAACTTGCAGGGACGCAGTCGCAAGCGAGTGATCCCCGGGCAGGCCAGGCCAGGATTACCCATAAGGTCAACCTAGGCCATGGCCTAGGGGTGCAAGCCGAGGAGGGGCACAGATCACGGACCAAAAAAAAGTTGAAACAAATAAAAATGCAACGCGCATGGAGATGAGGAAGGAAGGATACCGAAGGTCCTCCTTTTTGGCGGCGCCCCTGCCCCTTCCTGAATACCAGCTCCTGCCTCTGCTATTGTTGCGCAAATGGCGTATGCGCAGAGGCTCTTGACACTGGCCTCGACGTCGACGGGAGGAACAATTAACTCCCTCGATGCCGACAGCATCCACTTGCTGGTTCCTTCAGTGCAAGTACAGGAAACTCCATTGCGCAGTCTGCGCATGCCCTAACACCATGAAAGCTGGCATTCCTCCTCCAACACAAGGAGGAGACTCCTTCTTACTGAAGAGAGAAGTGCAACTGCCAGCTACGGCACATGGGCAAACCCCAGTACAGAAGAGAAGCCCAACGCGACAAGCCCCAGTATCGGGGAGAAGCGCGGCATCGGTACAAGCTGCTGACTACAACGCATGCACAATCCCCAATAATGGTAGGAGCCAAGTACCTCAAGCCCCGGCATCGGGGAGGAGACTCCTCCCCCCATGCCTGCATCCATAGTGCCTGCCGAGAGGGAAACTCCTGTGGCGGACCTAGTGGGGCCACACCGGGAGAGCTGGATGCGGGGCCCGAAGGGGGGTGTTAATCCGGGCCTGGGGCAGGCGTTGCCGTGGAAACCGCAGTGTGTGCCTCCTTCTCGTCATCCTTGTCCATGGCGCAGTCCTGTTTATTGCCTCTTTCTTCCGTCCTCGCAAGTGCGTCTTGCTGGGCGCGGGGTGAGCGGGAGGCGCTTTTCAAGGTGGGCCTCGCTTGTCCAGTGCTGGCCCTTTCTTTTTTCAATGCCATAAAAACAACATAAAATTAAAATTAAATTAAAATTAAAACACATTAAAACATTTAATTTTGTGAAAAAGGTAGAAACATGAATACATATATCTTTCTGTTAATTGCTATTAAAATTTTAAAAAATAATTTCTAGGGGGGCGGTGAGTAATTTTTTTTCTGGAAAAGGGGCGGTAGGTCAAAAAGGTTTGGGAACCACCGATTTACATTATTTATATTCTGCCCTTCTCACCCCGCAGGGGACTCAGGGCAGATTACAATGTACACATACATGGCAAACATTCAATGCCATAGACACGCAACATATATAGACAGACACTCAGAGGCTATTTAACATTCCAGCTTCTGGCCACCAGGGGGAGCTGTCGCTTCAACATTCTTTGCATAATAAAGAAAGTTGTAAATTAGAAACATTGAAGTTTGAAATTATGAAACTATTTATTGACCTTAGAATAGAAAGGTAATACAAAAAAAGTCAAAACATTCGTAATCATCTTAATGAGAAGGATGAACCTGGCATGCTGCTACCAATCTAGTAATCCTCGACTCTCTTTTCGTCAGCAGTAATCTCAAATCATCGCGATTGGCTATTTTGCAATCAGTTTCTTTTTTTGTTAATAAATTGGTTACCGCACTGAATCCACGTTCCACTAAATATGTCGAAGGACATTATTATTATTGTTATAAGACTCAACCAGTTGGAAGGGAACCCCAAAGGTATTATTATTATTATTATTATCCCTTGTTTGGCGAGAGGAGGAGGAGGGACCAGGAGGAGGGAAGAAGAGAGAGACACACACAGAGATGGATGGTAGCCTGTCACCTGGCTCACGCCACCGCCCCCCCCCCCTTACAGGGGTTCAGCGCCTCCCAAATTTTCCAGGGCCTTCCAGCGCCCCTCTAGATTGCCCCACCACCCACCACTTTGGGAACCACTGGTGTAGATGCACCAGAGCTCCTTTTTGTGACATGCAAAGGATCAGCAATTCGAAGCACGGCAATGGTACACATCTATGGGTGCACATATACTGCAGATTTGATGCAGTTTGAGACCCCTTGCACAGTGCTATGCCATCCTAGGAGTTGTCATTGTGCCAGGCGCCAGCATTCTTTAGCATGGGAATCCATAGCATTTGATCCAGCACCAATCAAGTGGGGCCTGCATTCATTCAACAGTGTAGCTGTGCTCCTGATCTCCTTGTTGTTAAGCGCAAAGGATGAAAAATTTCAATAATAATAATAATAATAATTTTTTTAAAAAGGATGAACAATTCAAAGCTTAGCATGAGTACGCACCTGAATCATGTTCCTAGGAGGGAAGGTAGAAAGGGGTCTGCCTTCCATCCCCTCCTCCAGCCTCCCACCCCCAAATCTGCTTTTGAAACTTACAGAAACCCAGGCGAGGAGGCCTCCTGCGTCTCCCTCCAAATGGAAATCTTCAAAGCCAGGAGGACCCCCTAAAAGCAGGCCTGTCACCTGCTTTGAGGGGTGTGTAGAAAAACATACACAACCAGCTGGCAAATCTGCAGAGCAGCTGGCGGGGAGGTGCCTCCCATATGATACAATGGTCCCTCCTTCTTTTCCTTTGCTTTCTTCCTCTTCCTCTCTAGTCAGCTGAGATCTGTGGATTTAACCCTGAGAGAACTAAATGGGAGAGATTTTGCTCCTGCAGCTTGAATCCATTGCTCCCTGTCTGGAGCAGCGGAAGACAAGCGGGCTCCATCTCTCAGTATGGCATCCCAAATATTTAAACATGCCTATCATGTTAAGCCATTCCTCATAAGGCTTGCCTTCCAAATCATTGATTATTTTGATCACCTTTCTCTAGACAGCTTCCAGTTTGTCAATATCCCCCCAGGCAGTAAGCAGCCAGACCTTAGAGTTGCAAGGCCATTCAATGCTAATCAAGGTGCTTAATTGCAATATTATTTATTTATTTTATTTACAGTATTTATATTCCGGATCACAATGTACACATACATGGCAAACATTCAATGCCATAGACACACAACACATATAGACAGAACTCAGAGGCTATTTAACATTCCACTTTTCTGGCCACCACCGTCCATCTGCGACACTGATGAAGTACTTTCTGCATTCCCTGCATGCTTTGCTGGAGATTTTTTAATGGCCTTGTAAATTAGTTAAATTAGCCTCCCCACACATAGGTGGTACCTAATTTTCCTACTTGACTTCTCTTCCGGGTTGCAAAGTTCGACAACAAGCTACACAATTGGTCAGAAGCTCACTCTGACCTGGGCTGGCTTCGAACTCATGACCTTTCGGTCAGTAGTGATCTTTAATGCAGCTGACACTCAGCCAGCTGCGTCACAGTTTGATCACCCTTCTCTAGACACCTTCCAGCTTGGCAATATCCCCCCACGCAGTAAGCAGCCAGGCCTTAGAGCTGCAAGGCCATTCAATGCTAATCAAGGTGCTTAATTGCAATGTTATTTATTTATTTTATTTACAGTATTTATATTCCGCCCTTCTCACCCCGCAGGGGACTCAGGGCGGATCGCAATGTACACATACATGGCAAACATTCAATGCCATAGACACACAACACATATAGACAGAAACTCAGAGGCTTTTTAACATTCCACTTTTCTGGCCACAAGGGAGCTGTCACTTCACCGTCCATCTGCGACAATTATGAAAACTTTCCGCATTCCCCGCATGCTTTGCTGGAGATTTTTTTATGGCCTCGTTAAATTAGTTAAATTAGCCTCCCCTTACATAGGTGGTACCTAATTTTCCTACTTGACCTGTCTTTCGGGTTGCAAAGGTCGACAACAAGCTACACAATTGGTTGGAAGCTCACTCTGACCTGGGCTGGCTTCGAACTCATGACCTTTTGGTCAGTAGTGATCTTTAATGCAGCAGACACCTAGCCAGCTGCGCCACAGTTTGATCACCCTTCTCTAGACCCCTTCCAGCTTGGCAATATCCCCCCAGGCAGTAAGCAGCCAGACCTTAGAGCTGCAAGGCCCTTCAGTGCTAATCAAGGTGCTTAATTGCAACATTCACACTTGCCTCCAACACAGAAGAGGTTTTTTTCTCTTACCCAGGAACTTCCACAGATAATAATAATATAATAAATTTTATTTATAACCCACCACCATCTCCCCAAAGGGGACTCGGGGTGGCTAACATGAGGCCAACCCCAAAATAAGACAACATGGTTAAACACAGAATAACAAAAAAAATATACAAAAAACAAAATATGAAATAACAAATAAAATAAAGGATATAAAATAGAGTAATAAAATCGAACACAGAAGGTGTGTCCATGCATGGGATAGAAAAGGTGAATAAAGAAAAAATATTTTCTCTGTCACCCAACACTAGGACTAGGGGGCACTCCCTAAAGCTCCAAGGTAGGAAAGTTAGGACTAATAAAGGGAAATATTTCTTCACCCAGAGGGTCATTGGGTTATGGAACTCACTTCCAGAGGAGGTTGTGACAGCGGTCAGCCTGGACAGCTTCAAGGCAGGATTAGACAGATTCATGGATACCAAGGGAATCAGTAGCTACTGAAATGGACATCCAAGTGCCACCTCTGTGCTGATGGAGGCGGGCACGAATTCCCCGGGTACTGGTGGTGGGGGTCGGGAGCAGGTGAGGGTTTTGCCCTCCTTTCTGCTCGAGATCCCTGTGTACAACTAGTGGGCCACTGTGTGACACAGAATGCTGGACTAGATGGGCTGAGGCCCGATTCAGCATGGCTCTTCTTATGTTCTTATGTTCTTATGTGTTTAGAGTGGCTTGTCGGTCTTCTGAATGTGCACAGACTACGTTATTATCGGCATATTGGAGTTCTATAACAGATGTTGTTGGGACCTTGGTTTTGACTTTCGGTCTGCTGAGGTTAAATAGCTCGCCACCTGTTCGAGAGATGATTTCCACTCCGGTGGGAAGCTTCCTGTCAACAAGATGGAAGTATTACAGCAATGAAGATGGAAAATAATGTTGGGGCGGTAACACATCCCTGTTTGACACCTGATTCCACCTTAAATGGGTCCACCTTAAATGGCAGAGAAGGCTAAAGACCTTGTGGAACTACATCTCCCAGGATTCCTTAGTATTGAGCCATTTCTACAGTTAGTTCTACAGTGCAGATGAACCCTGTTTGACACCTGATTCCACCTTAAATGGGTCCACCTTAAATGGCAGAGAAGGCTAAAGACCTTGTGGAACTAGATCTCCCAGGATTCCTTTAGTATTGAGCCATTTCTACAGTTTGTTCTACAGTGCAGATGAACCCTGTTTGACACCTGATTCAACCTTAAATGGGTCCACCTTAAATGGCAGAGAAGGCTAAAGACCTTGTGGAACTACATCTCCCAGGATTCCTTAGTATTGAGCCATTAATACAGTTAGTTCTACAGTGCAGATGAACCCTGTTTGACACCTGATTCCACCTTAAATGGGTCCACCTTAAATGGCAGAGAAGGCTAAAGACCTTGTGGAACTACATCTCCCAGGATTCCTTTAGTATTGAGCCATTTCTACAGTTAGTTCTACAGTGCAGATGAACCCTGTTTGACACCTGATTCCACCTTAAATGGGTCCACCTTAAATGGCAGAGAAGGCTAAAGACCTTGTGGAACTACATCTCCCAGGATTCCTTTAGTATTGAGCCATTTCTACAGTTAGTTCTACAGTGCAGATGAACCCTGTTTGACACCTGATTCCACCTTAAATGGGTCCACCTTAAATGGCAGAGAAGGCTAAAGACCTTGTGGAACTACATCTCCCAGGATTCCTTTAGTATTGAGCCATTTCTACAGTTAGTTCTACAGTGCAGATGAACCCTGTTTGACACCTGATTCCACCTTAAATGGGTCCACCTTAAATGGCAGAGAAGGCTAAAGACCTTGTGGAACTACATCTCCCAGGATTCCTTTAGTATTGAGCCATTTCTACAGTTAGTTCTACAGTGCAGATGAACCCTGTTTGACACCTGATTCCACCTTAAATGGGTCCACCTTAAATGGCAGAGAAGGCTAAAGACCTTGTGGAACTACATCTCCCAGGATTCCTTTAGTATTGAGCCATTTCTACAGTTAGTTCTACAGTGCAGATGAACCCTGTTTGACACCTGATTCCACCTTAAATGGGTCCACCTTAAATGGCAGAGAAAGGCTAAAGACCTTGTGGAACTACATCTCCCAGGATTCCTTTAGTATTGAGCCATTTCTACAGTTAGTTCTACAGTGCAGATGAACCCTGTTTGACACCTGATTCCACCTTAAATGGGTCCACCTTAAATGGCAGAGAAGGCTAAAGACCTTGTGGAACTACATCTCCCAGGATTCCTTTAGTATTGAGCCATTTCTACAGTTAGTTCTACAGTGCAGATGAACCCTGTTTGACACCTGATTCCACCTTAAATGGGTCCACCTTAAATGGCAGAGAAGGCTAAAGACCTTGTGGAACTACATCTCCCAGGATTCCTTAGTATTGAGCCATTTCTACAGTTAGTTCTACAGTGCAGATGAACCCTGTTTGACACCTGATTCCACCTTAAATGGGTCCACCTTAAATGGCAGAGAAGGCTAAAGACCTTGTGGAACTACATCTCCCAGGATTCCTTTAGTATTGAGCCATTTCTACAGTTAGTTCTACAGTGTAGATGCACCCAGAGGCTTCTCTTCCAAGCCTCTTGGCTGGGCTAGTAGGGGGCGGTGCAATGATTGCTTTGGCCTCGGGCAGCAAAATGTCTTGGGACGGCACTTAACTAGAGGGGGTTAAGAAGGGAAAAAAGATGTCTCCGATTGCCTAGACAAGCCCGGAACTGGGTGCTGTGGTGTGTTTCCTTTTCCTGCCCTCCCCCTGCTTGGTTTGCCTGGCTGGAAGGGAGGCAACAACAAAAGCAGCCTTCTCCCTTCCTCCCCTTTGGCATGACCTACACTTGGACCTTTGGGGAAAGGTTTGCACCTTTCCAGAGCCTGCAGTTGGAAGACCTGGAAAGTGGATCAGGGGAAAGAGATCAGGAGGGGAGCAAGAGGTAAGAAGGTAAGGATCTGGGGGAGCATGATGTGCAGAAGCAGAAAAATGCACCCTTTGGAAATTGGGAACAAAGGAAGGACTGGGATCTTGAGTGTCAGCCTTGCTATGATGCTGGAGAGTGAGAAAGAATGACTTAATTTTGGGACTCAGGGTGTATCTACACTGGGGAATTAATTCAGTTTGACACCACTTTATCCACTATTGGAGTGCCATAGCATCTCTAGTCTTCTCTGCCAAAGAATGTTTGTTCCTTGCCAAAGTGCAACCACTGGAACGGCTTCTTGTCTATGATTTTGGATGGTGTGGTTTGTAATAATTGCTTTTAAGGTTTATATGCTTTTTAGATGTATGTTTTTAATGTGTATGTTCATTTTAGTACTAGCCGTCCCCTGCCACGCATTGCTGTGGCCCAGTCTGTGTATTTGTGTGTGTGTGTATTTATATTGTTATTGGCCTTGGCCTCATGTAAGCCGCCCCGAGTCCCTTTGGGGAGATGGTGGCGGGGTATAAATAAAGTTTTATTATATTATCTGTGTATATTTGTTGTGTGTGTATTTATATTGTTATATTATATTGTTATATTGATTGTATTGTTTTATTATTTGCTGTTGTGTTGTTTATTTTGTGTCATTGGGCTTGGCCTCATGTAAGCCGCCCATGTTATTGTTTATTAACACATAATAAACAACATAACAGCAAATAATAAAACAATACAATCAATATAAAAATATAACAATATAAATACACACACACACAAAACAAATATACACAGATAATATAATAAAACTTTATTTATACCCCGCCATCATATCCCCAAGGGGACTCGGGGCAGCTTACATAAGGCCAAGCCCAATGACGCATAATAAACAACACAACCGCAAATAATAAAACAATACAATCAATATAACAATATAATATAACAATATAAATCTCTCGGCATTACTTCACAAACGAAGATTTTTAGGAAGGACTCATCCCACGCGTTCTACAAGCGCGTTGATGACTAAAAAGGCCAATCTGAGATAGGCAAGTTCGGTTGCAGAAAGCACAGCGGAAAGTCTCCTTGAGTGATGTTGTTTCCAAGTTGCGGTTCTTTCTGCGTTGTTGTTTCTCTTCGAGACCTGTTCGGCGTGTCTTCTCGAAAGAGGCCGCAGCATTGTGGATAGTGCGTCTCCATGCCTCCCGATGTGAGGCCAGGGTTGGCCATTTTTGGGGATCAATCTGGCCGAGCCTGAGATGTTGTTCCAGGGAGTCCTTATATCTCTTCTTTGGGGCGCCTCTCTTGCGCTGACCCGTGGCGAGTTCACCATAGAGTAGCATCTTTGGGAGGTGGGGTTCCTCCATCCTAGAGACGTGCCCTGCCCAGCACAGCTGTGTCCTCAATAGCATGGCCTCAATGCTGGTGATCCCTGCTTGCTCAAGGACAGCAACATTCATCACATAGTCAGTCCAGTGTATATTTAGGATTGTGCGAAGACAGCACTGATGAAAGCGTTTGAGTAGTTGTAGGTGTTGGCGATAGGTGACCCATGTTTCAGACCCATAGAGGAGAATAGACAGTACGATAGCTCTGTACACACTGATTTTGGTGCTTTGCCTCAGGTGTTTGTTGCTCCAGACTCTTTTGTGAAGCCTTCCGAATGCACTATATGCCTTTGCTAATCTGTGATCTATCTCTTTATCAATCTTGGTGTCTGAAGAGATGATGCTTCCCAGGGAGGTGAACTGCTGGACGGACTCAAGCACAGATGTGCCTATGCTGACGTGGGGATGATGGTGTTCTTCCTGTGGTGCGGGCTGGTAGAGGACTTCCCTTTTCTTCAGGCTGACTTCCAGCCCAAACAGCTCTGCAGCTGTTGCAAAGCAGGATGTGAGGCGCAGCAGGGCTGCTTCTGAATGGGCGACAAGGGCAGCATCATCAGCAAAAAGCAGCTCACGGACAAGATAATTTAGAGTCTTAGTGCGAGCCCTCAGATGGCTTAAGTTGAACAAGTTACCATCAGTACGATAGCATATATATATGCCGTCTTATTCTTCGAGGTCTGCCGCAGCCCTTTGGAGCATCATGCTGAAGAAGATTGTAAATAGGGTTGGTGCAAGAACACAACCTTGTTTCACTCCATTAGTTATTAGAAAGGGCTCCGAGAGAGCATCGCTGTATCTGACTTGACTGGGCTCGCCCTCATGTAGCAGGATAATCATTTTGAGGAATTTGGGGGGTCCAGTCTGTGTATATTTGTTTTTTGTGTGTGTATTTATATTGTTGTATTATATTGTTATATTGATTGTCCCGTTTTATTATTTGCTGTTGTGTTGTTTATTATGTGTCATTGGGCTTGGCCTCATGTAAGCCGCCACGAGTCCCCTTGGGAGATGGTGGCGGGGTAGAAATAAAGTTTTTAAAATTATTATTATTATAATATTATTTTTTTACGACATTTATATGCCACCCTTCTCACCCCGAAGGGGACTCAGAGCAGCTTACAAGTAAAATGTAAATACAATATATTATATTATTGCCATAGCACAATACTAATATTATATATTACATTGTACTATAATAATATAATAATAATAAACTTCATTTATTACCCGCCACCATCTCCCCAATGGAGACTCGGGGTGGTTCAAATGGGGCCAGGCCCAAACAACAAATTACAATAAAAACAAAATTAATACATCAACAATTAACACAGTAAACTACATATATCTAAGTAACATTATACTGTAATATTATTAGTAATATTACATGTAATATAAAATATTAGAAGATTGGAAGTCAATAGCTCTGGGAATGTGGCGCAGCTGGCTGGGTGTCAGCTGCATAAGATCTTTACTGACCAAAAGGTCATGATTTCGAGGCCTGCCCGGGTCAGGGTGAGCTCTCGACCAATTTGTGTAGCTTGTTGTCGACCTTTGCAACCCGAAAGACAGTTGCATCTGTCAAGTAGGAAATTTAGGTACCACTTTGTGGGGAGGCTAAATTTAACTGATTTCTGGAATGTTAAATTGCCTGTCTATATATGTTGTATGTCAATGGCATTGAATGTTTGCCTGTATATGTGCATTGTGATCCGCCCCGAGTCCCCTGCGGGGTGAGAAGGGCGGAATATAAATGACGTAAATAAATAAATTCCCTACTCTTATTTTGTTTCTTTTTTCCCTATCTTCTCCCCTTTTTTCCCTCTCTCTTTTTTAGCCTAAAAGGATTTTTTTTTGTAATTTGATGTTCGTTGTTATTGCAGTTTTATTTTATTTTTATTGTATAATATCTCAATAAAATTTTTTTAAAAAAAATGAACATACTTCCGGGCGTCTCCTAGGCAACATCCTTGCAGACAGCCAATTCTCTCACAACACACACACAAACACAAAAACTGGAAGCTGAAAATAGAATCACATTGAAGGACCTAGACTGGGGGGTCTGGGAGTAATCCTGGACTCATCGCTGAGCCTGGAGACCCAGGTCTCGGCGGTGGCCGGGAGAGCTTTTGCACAGTTAAAGCTTGTGCATCAGCTGCACCCGTACCTTGGGATGTCTGACTTAGCCACAGTGGTCCAAGCTCTGGTTACATCCCGAATAGACTACTGCAACGCTCTCTACGTGGGGTTGCCTCTGAAGACTGCTCGGAAGCTGCAATTAGTCCGACGCTCAGCAGCCAGGTTATTAACAGGAGCGGGGTACAGGGAGCATACAACTCCCTTGTTGCTCTAGCTCAGGGCTGTCCAACTTCTACCGGACCTGTGGCCGGAATTCCAGTTACTGATGACCTGGGGGGCCGAAGGGTCTGCCTCCGCCCCCGGCTCCGCCCCCGGCTCCGCCCCCTCCCTGGCTCCACCCCAGCCCCGCCCCACCCCGGCTCCACCCAGGCTCCGCCCCTCCCTGGCTCCACCCTGCCCCGCCCCTCCCGGCTCCACCCTCTCCCCGCCTTGAGGTTTCTGTGGAGGACACCGGGGCTTTGACTTGGAGATAGAGATAAACACCAAAATCCCAGTCTCAAGTCCCAGTCCCTGCTTTGAACTGGATTATATTGCAGTGTGGACTCAGGGCCCTTCACACAGCCATATAACTCAGAATATCCAGGCAGGAAACCCCACAAAACCTGCTTTGAACTGGATTATATTGCAATGTGGACTCAGGGCCCTTCACACAGCCATATAACTCAGAATATCCAGGCAGGAAACCCCACAAAACCTGCTTTGAACTGGATTATATTGCAATTTGGACTCAGGGCCCTTCACACAGCCATATAACTCAGAATATCCAGGCAGGAAACCCCACAAAACCTGCTTTGAACTGGATTATATTGCAATGTGGACTCAGGGCCCTTCACACAGCCATATAACTCAGAATATCCAGGCAGGAAACCCCACAAAACCTGCTTTGAACTGGATTATATTGCAGTGTGGACTCAGGGCCCTTCACACAGCCATATAACGCAGAATATCCAGGCAGGAAACCCCACAAAACCTGCTTTGAACTGGATTATATTGCAATGTGGACTCAGGGCCCTTCACACAGCCATATAACTCAGAATATCCAGGCAGGAAACCCCACAAAACCTGCTTTGAACTGGATTATATTGCAATGTGGACTCAGGGCCCTTCACACAGCCATATAACTCAGAATATCCAGGCAGGAAACCCCACAAAACCTGCTTTGAACTGGATTATATTGCAATGTGGACTCAGGGCCCTTCACACAGCCATATAACACAGAATATCCAGGCAGGAAACCCCACAAAACCTGCTTTGAACTGGATTATATTGCAATGTGGACTCAGGGCCCTTCACACAGCCATATAACTCAGAATATCCAGGCAGGAAACCCCACAAAACCTGCTTTGAACTGGATTATATTGCAATGTGGACTCAGGGCCCTTCACACAGCCATATAACTCAGAATATCCAGGCAGGAAACCCCACAAAACCTGCTTTGAACTGGATTATATTGCAATGTGGACTCAGGGCCCTTCACACAGCCATATAACTCAGAATATCCAGGCAGAAAACCCCACAAAACCTGCTTTGAACTGGATTATATTGCAGTGTGGACTCAGGGCCCTTCACACAGCCATATAACACAGAATATCCAGGCAGGAAACCCCACAAAACCTGCTTTGAACTGGATTATATTGCAATGTGGACTCAGGGCCCTTCACACAGCCATATAACTCAGAATATCCAGGCAGGAAACCCCACAAAACCTGCTTTGAACTGGATTATATTGCAATGTGGACTCAGGGCCCTTCACACAGCCATATAACTCAGAATATCCAGGCAGGAAACCCCACAAAACCTGCTTTGAACTGGATTATATTGCAGTGTGGATTCAGGACCCTTCCACACAGCCATATAACCCAGAATACCTGCTTTGAACTGGATTATCGGAGTCCACACTCATATAATCTGGTTTAAAGCAAATAACATGGGATTTTATTCAGATGTGTGGAAAGGAAGGCAAATAAGAAGCCAAGGCCCTTCCACACAGGCCTATAACCCTGAATGATAGGGCATAATATTCATTCTGCCTCTGCTAATAATAATAATAATAACAACAACAACAGGTTCCTGGAGTAGGAGACCTCCAAGGGCCATCTAGGGCCATCCAGTCCAATCTCCTTCTGCCATAAGGGGAAAACACAATCAAAGCATTCCTCACAGATGGCCATTCAGCCTCTGATGATAATAAATAATAATAATAATAATAATTACAATGGGTTCCTAGAATAGGAGACCTCCAAGGGCCATCCAGTCCAATCTCCTTCTGCCATAAGGGGAAAACACAATCAAAGCATTCCTCAGCCATGTTGAATCAAACCTAAACTCTCATGAGAGCAACAGAAAGTACTGAACCTTGAGTTTGGGAGTTGTAGTTCTCCTCCATCCAGAGAGCACTGTGGACTCAAATAATGATGGATCAGGACCAAACTTGGCACGAAGTCTCAGCAGAGGAGGAAGCCGGAAAGGAAATGAATGAGCACCCCCCCCCCGCTCCGAACTCGGCCCCGCCCCTTTTTCGCTCTGGCCACGCCCCCTCTCACTCGTGCACTCTCTCTTTACCTCTTTCCTTCAGGTGGTGGAAGGGGGAAGAAATGAAAGGGGGAAAGAGAGAAAGAAGGAGGGAGGGAGAGGGAGAGGGGGGGAGGGAGGGAGGGAAGTAGGAGGAGGAGGAGAGCCTGCTCCTCCTCCCTGCCCCCCCCCCCCCCCCCCCACCCCGAAAAAAAATAAATAAAAAATATTCCGAAAAATATTCCAAAAAATATTCAAAAAAAATATGTTTTAAATTTTTTTTTAAATCTTAAAAGGCAGATATCTTGCAGGAGGGTAGGGGGCCGTGGGGAAGGGGCTGGGGGGCCGTATACGGCCCTGGGGCCGCCAGTTGGACAGCCCTGCTCTAGCTCCACTGGCTGCCAATTAGCTTCTGGGTACAATTCAAAGTGCTGGTTTTAACCTACAAAACCCTATACGTTTCCGGACCAGTTTACCTGTCTGAACGGATTCTCCCCTACGAACCATCAAGGACATTAAGATCCTCCGGAGAGGCCCTGCTCTCGGTCCCGCCATCTTTGCAAGCGCGCCTGGTGGGGACGAGAGACAGGGCCTTTTCTGTGGTGGCCCCTCGGCTATGGAACTCCCTCCCAAGTGATGCTAGATCTGCCCCCTCCCTGTTGTCGTTTAGGAGGCTGGTGTAGACTTGGATGTGGAACGAAGCCTTCCCAGAATAGGCTGAGATTGGCTATAGTCTGAATGAACGACCACGTTTACAGATCGAGCGGAATTGTTTTTAGTGGCGATGTGGTTTTATGCTTGGGCTTTTTGTGTATTTTAATATGGTGTTGTAGTTGTTTTTAAATTGTATAGCATTGAATGTTTCGGTAAGCTATGTTGTTGTATTCTCATAGACGTGTTTTTCTATTGTGTTTATTGCTTTTATTGTGTTTATTGTTTTCTGATGTTTTTGATATTTTCTGTGATTTGTTGTTTGGACACGGCCCCATGTAAGCCGCTCCGAGTCCCCTTTTGGGAGATGGATGCGGGTTATAAATAATGTTTATTATTATTAATTATTGATTATTAATTATTGATTATTGATTATTGATTATTAATTAGTAATTATTAATTAGTAATTATTGATTATTAATTATTGATTATTGATTATTATTAATTATTAATTATTAATCATTGATCATTAATCATTGATCATTAATCATTGATTATTAATCATTGATTATTAATCATTGATTATTAATCATTGATTATTATTAATTATCAATTATTAATTATTAATATAAGCCGGCCTGAGTCCCTCTATGGAGGTGAGAAGGTCGGGGTACAAAAGTTTTAATTAATTAATTAATTAAATAGACAATTCAAGACCATTCAAGAGGGGTGTCATCTATCTTGACAGGAGAAAATATGCAATTGAGTCAAAACCCCGCAAATGCAGAGCAACAACTGTAGTTCTCTCTGGACTCTGAATAAATGTTGTTTTCTCTTCCACAGGTGTACAAGAAACAACAGAAATTGCCAGCCTATATTTTAGCTCAGTGAAGCCATATGGCACCTCCTCTGTTAGATTGGTAGGAGGCAGTGGCTCTGAGTGTGGATGCTTTTCCTGCCACGGGGCTGAATACGTGGGATTCCCTTTGCCATCTCATTGTGCCGGAAAGACATTTTGAGGTATCTGTGGGGCTTCTTAAGGAAACATTCCTGACCCCGTTCCTCCCTGCACACCTCCCCAGTGCTGGTGTGATCAACTTTTCCTTGGCCATCCAGAAGGAAATCCTCCAACGAGGCTGGATACAACCTCACTCTCCCTGGAGATCAGGCGAAAGCCACTTGGGTGGCATCCGAGATGGCGACGGGAAGAGGGGAAATGGCTTCTCTTCACCTTCAGTTTCGGGGTGCTCCAGAGCCACCCTTGAAAACAGAGGAGCGGGCCCCAGCTGGACATGAACTCCGGGATGAAGGGGTGACGCATTTGCACCCAGAGGAATTTTCGGCTGGGAAATCTCAACAGGTGAAGCAGGAACCAAATGAAGGGCTTCCACAACAACAGCAGCGGCAACCCCCACCCCCAGCACAGCAACACAACTGGGAGTCTCAAAGACAAGAGTTTCCCAAAGCGGTCCAATATCCCCAGTCCGGATGGAGAAACCTGCCAATGCATAAGTCCCTGCCGTGGGACACAAATTCCTTTCCATCTTCCTACGATGCTCCACCCAATGCAAGCCAGTGGCCTTCTGGAGGAGGCTGGATGCCCCAAGACCTCCCGGTCCTCAGTCGAGATGCCCAAACCATCTACAGAGGGAAGGAGCA
Organism: Anolis apletophallus; assembly: GCA_030556195.1. Lineage (NCBI taxonomy): Eukaryota > Metazoa > Chordata > Lepidosauria > Squamata > Anolidae > Anolis > Anolis apletophallus. The sequence continues at coordinate 199,944,941 of JARBWK010000001.1, read as the reverse complement.
AAGGGAGCGAAGGAATTACGGGACTGTGAAAGAAGAGGTTCCCAATGAGGATGTGGTCACCTCGGAGATCCGGCGCCAGCGCTTCCGGCACCACCGCTACCAGGAGACGGAGGGGCCCCGGGAAGTCTGTCGGCAGCTCCAAGAACTCTGCCGCCAGTGGCTGCGGCCAGAGAGGCACACCAAAGAGCAGATCTTGGAGGTGCTGATTCTGGAGCAGTTCCTGGCCGTCCTACCTGTGGAGATTCAGAACTGGGTCAGGGAACACGGGCCGGAGAGCTGTGCCCAAGCTGTCGCCTTGTCGGAAGATTTCCTCATGAGGCAGCGCGAGGCCCTGAGAAAAGAGCAGGTAGGAAAATACCCTTCAGATCGTTTCTCTAGTCCAGGGGTAGGGAACCTATGGATCGGGAGCCAGATGTGGCTCTTTTCACGTTTGCATCTGGCTCTCCAGAGCAGCCAGGGCCTCGGTTTCCCAGCATGCAGCAGGGAGAAGTGACACATTCTCCATTCTCCCTCTTCCTTCCTTCCTCTTCCTTTCTTTCTCCCCTTGACCCTTTCCTTCTCCCCTTCCTTTTCCCTCCCTCTCCCCTTCCTTCTTTCCTCCATTCTCCCTCTTCCTTCCTTCCTTCCTTCCTTCCTTCCTTCCTTCCTTCCTTCCTTCCTTCCTTCCTTCCTTCCTTTCCTTCCTTCCTTCCTTTCTCCCCCTTCACCCTTTCCTTATTCTTCTCTCCTTCCTTTCCCCCCCTCTCTCCTTCCTTCTTTCCTCCGTTCTCCCTCTCTCCCTCTTCTATTCTTTCTCCCCAAGTCTTCCTTTTCTTCTCCTTCCTTTCTTTTCACTTCCCTCTCTCTCCCCTTCTTTCTTTTCTTCTTTTCCTTTCATTATTTTACTTTTTCCTCACTCCCTTTCCTCCCCCCTTTCCTCCCTTCCCATTTCCTTTCTTTTCCCCTCCTTGCAGGGCCGTAGCCAGGATTTTGATTCCGGGGGGAGGGGGCTGAGTTTGGTTCGGGGGGGGGGGCTGAGACTGGGTGGAAGAGGGTCTACCCTAGCAAACCTTTTGTATTGTTATCCCAATAACCCCATGAATGTGGGATATAAGGAGCATGGTGATCAGATCATGATATGAATAAACATAACAGTTTAAATAATGTACCAGTAAGGCCTTCTCGTGGACCACCCTGAGAATTTCGGGAGGGGGCTGAAGCTCCCTAAGCCCCCCCCCCGGGCTACATGCCTACCTCCTTGTCTCTCTCCTGCTTTTCTTTTATTTCTTTTCCATAGTTTGTTCTTCTTTTCTTCCTTCCTCTCCCCCTCCCTCTTTTATTTCCTCTGTCTTCCTTCCTTCCTTCCTTCCTTCCTTCCTTCCTTCCTTCCTTCCTTCCTTCCGCCTTCTCTTCCTTCCCAGAGTCCTGAGCGTGCCTTTTGCAGAGCCAGGTCTGAAATGTCCCGTCATTTTGCCGGGGGAATCTTTTTCTCATAGTATCTATGTATATACTCACATTTAGTTGAATTCAGTCTTAAAATATATTAAATATATTATATGGCTCTCACTGAAATAAATTTCCAGATATTTTGCTTTCATGGCTCTCTGAGTCAAAAAGGGTCCCGACCCCTGATCTAGCCTTTTTTTATTAAAAAAAACCTCTGTCAATTGGCAAGGTGCATGACTACAGCAGACAGATCCTTTTTGTTAGTGATTTTCTCTTTCAAGTATTGTCTTTGAGGATGGGAATCATACAAAGATGGGAAACTCACCAAATGTTGTTGGACTGTGACTCCTAGCATCCCTAGATAATGCAGCCAGTAGTGAGGCATGATTTGATTTGTAGTCCATCAAGATCAGTGGTGAACTGCAGTAAGTTTTGGGAAAACCAAGAATCCCCACATTTTAAAATTTAATTTACATTTTTTTAATTGAAATATTTATTTATTTATTTATTTATTTATAGTATTTATATACCCCCTTTCTCACCCCTGGGGGGACGGGACTCAAAGCTATTTATTTACACATAAAATGGCAAAATTCAATGCCTTACATTGGGCACCGATATAATGCCAATACAAACAATTACAATAGTAAAACCACAATAAAACATAAATCATAATTAAAACAGTACATCAACAAGCATTAAAACAATAAAACAGTGTCGTCAGTCGAATCGCCGTTCCAGTCAATGTCCCTCTAAACTGCTACATACATCTACTGTCCGAAGGCCTGGTCCCAGAACCATGATTATTTTCTTTCTAAAAGTCAGGAGGGAGGGAGCGGATCTTACCTCATTTGGGAGTGTGTTCCATAGGCGCGGAGCCACAGCCGAGAAGGCTCTGTCTCTCGTCCCCGCCAGACGCATTTGTGCTGTTGACAGGAGCGAGAGTAGAGCCTCCCCGGATGATCTTAGATTATGAGGTGGGACGTAGGGGTGGATGTGTTCGGACAAGTAAGCTGGGCCAGAACCGTATAGAGCTTTATAGGTCAATACCAGCACTTTGAATTTGGCTCGGAGATGGACCGGCAGCTAGTGGAGCTGGCAGAGCAGGGGGGTGGTATGCTCCCTGTATGTCGCCTCGGTTAGTAAACATGGGTTGCTTACCATGTAACCATGGTTCCTTGAGTGGTCACCTGTGAATGCATACATATGATATTTGCGCTTGCGCAGATATAATTCGGAACCCTCTAGAAGAAAACTCAAAGCCTCGCTGAAGCCCCGCCCATCGCTCCCCCCACCGCCTATATAGCCAGTGGGAGGGGCTTCAGCCCTCACTTCTCTCTAGTGCGAGAGACCGCAAAAGCAATGTGAGGGCATGACCAGAGGGGAGGATGGGTGGGCTGTATGCATTCACAGGTGACCACTCAAGGAACCATGGTTACATGGTAAGCAACCCATGTTTGCCTTTTCGTGGTCAACTGTGAATGCATACATATGATAGAATAGCGAGCTGACTGACCCTGGTTGGTGGGCGTCATGCCACTGCAGAGAAGAGGACTGCTTGTCCAAATCCCGCCTGTCTCTTGGAAAGTACATCCAGTTTATAGTGGGAGACAAAAGTGTGCTGGGATGACCATGTGGCCGCACGGCACACAGCATCAAGTGAAACGCCCCTCATAAAAGCCGCTGACGTGGAGACCGCTCTTGTCGAGTGGCCCTTCAGTTGTTGTGGCGGCTCCTTCCCAGCCATGCGATAGGCCTGGCGGATAGTCAGTACAATCCAGGACGAAAGTCTCTGGGAAGACACAGGAAGGCCACTGGCGTCCTTTCTATACTTCACGAAGGGTCTAGGGGACTTTCGCACAGAAGCAGTTCTGTCAATATAATATGCCACTGCCCTTCTTACATCAAGAAGGTGCAAGGTTGTTTCCAATGATGTAGTAGGATTCTGAAACAAGGAAGGCAAAACCAACTCTTCCGACATGTGGAATCTCGATACTACCTTAGGTAAGAAGGAGATATCCGTCCTTAAAGTTACCCTATCCTTATGGAAGTTCGTATAAGGAGGGTCAGCCCTCAGCGCGCATAGTTCACTCGCGCGTCTGGCCGATGTGACTGCAACGAGAAACGCAGTCTTCCAGGACAGGAAGGACATGTCGGTAGACACTAGAGGTTCAAAAGGCGGTTTGGTCAATGCTGTCAGAACTAATTCAAGGCTCCATAAGGGGGTAACAGGAGCAACTGGCGGGCGAGAGCTCATAAATCCTTTTAGGAAAAGCTTAACTACTGGGTCCTCAAAACAGGAGGGAAGGCCCGACCGCTTACGGTACCAAGAAATGGCTGCTAGGTAGCACTTCAAGGAGGAGTGCGATAACCCCTTCTCGGAGAGGTCAAACAAAAAGTCTAGCACCACAGAATTAGGAACTTCCAAAGGGTCCAGCCCCTTGGGAGAAAGAAATTGTATAAATCGAGACCATTTATATTTATAGGCCTTCTTGGTGGAGGTCTTATGGGCCGCCTCCACGATGGCCAAAACTGGGGCCGACAGCTGAGACAACGTCGTCAGTCTGGTGGTCGAACCCTCCAGGCTGTGAGGCGCAATCTGTCGACTTCCGGGTAGAATACCTGGTCCTGTTGCGCCAGTAGGAGGTCGACTCTGCGAGGCAGAGGGACAAACTCCCCCCTGGACATCTCCAGTAACAGGGGGAACCACTGTTGACGGGGCCACCACGGTGCGATGAGTATGCACCGCGCTCCCTCCCTGTGGAGCTTGCCCACTACTCGAAGCAGTAGGGGGAATGGTGGAAAGGCGTATGTCAGGTCCGAGTTCCACGGAATCAGGAATGCGTCGCCCAAGCAACCCTGTGCAGGGTGTGCGTGCGTCCTGGAGCAGAACGTGATGCATTTCTTGTTCTGCCACGTTGCGAAGAGATCGATTCGTGGGGTGCCCCACGCTCGAAACAGCCGATCGACCTCCTCCTGGTGTAGTGACCACTCGTGGTGTGCCAGAGGGGTTCGGCTCAGTGCGTCCGCCAGGACGTTCTGTTCGCCGGGGAGATACGTTGCTAGCAGGTAAATGTTCCTTGCAATGCACCACTCCCATATGTTGAGTGTCAGAGACAGAAGAGTTTTGGAGTGTGTACCCCCCCCTGCTTGTTTATGTAAAACATGGTGGTCGTATTGTCTGTGACCACCTGGACCACCCTGTTGACGACCAGCCTCTCGAATGAGAGGAGGGCCTTGTGGACAGCCAAGAGTTCTAGCACATTGATGTGTAGTGAGCGTTCCCTGTGGTCCCACAATCCCTGGGCCACCAAACTGCCGGAATGTGCCCCCCAACCCGTCATTGACGAATCCGTAGTGATTGTCACTGACGCAGTCGGAGGGTCGAACGGCATCCCTGCACACACGTTGGTTGGATCCAGCCACCATTGCAGGGAAGACTTGACTGGTTGCGGAAGGCACAAGGACATAGAAGGGTCGTCCGTCCTGGGGTGGAAGACATCCAGGAACCACGATTGCAGAGGCCGAAGGCGTAGCCTGTCATATGGTGTTACAGCAGTCGTGGAAGCCATATGTCCTAAGAGGATCTGGACCTGTTTGGTCTGTAGTGTTGTATTGTAGATAGCTTGCAGCAGCAGGGTGCGAAGAGCACAGAACCTGTCGTGGGGCAGGTAAGCTTTCCCCTCGATGGAGTCGAGCACCGCCCCTATGAACTGGATCCGCCTTGTGGGGGTCAGTTGTGATTTGTCTGCATTCACCACCAGACCTAGGGACTGGAGGAGAGACAGTGTGGTGAATAAGTTATCCTGTACGCGGATATAGGAATTCCCTACGATGAGCCAATCGTCTATATAAGGATAGACCGCTATCCCGCGGGTACGGAGCAACGCGGCCACCACCACCACCATGCACTTGGTGAACACGTGGGGGGCAGTGGCCAAACCAAATGGGAGGACGTTAAACTGGAATGCCCTATCGCCCACCATGAACGCCAGGAACCTACGGTGGGAGGGGGCAATAGCAATGTGGAAATAGGCGTCCCTAAGGTTCACTGTGGTGAACCACATTCCCATACCTAAGAGAGGGAGAATAGAGGACAGAGTGACCATCCTGAATTTCTTGGGAATAATGTATTCGTTCACCCCCCTTAAGTCCAAGATCAGTCTAAACCCGCCATCTCGCTTGGACACCGCAAAATATCTAGAAAAGAAACAGGTCGCATACGAATAGGGTGAAACCGGGGATATGGCTCCCTTCTTTAATAAATTCTGAACTTCCTCCAGCAAGACAGGGGAGGGAAGTGTAGCCTTGATCTGGCCCACGGGGGGAAGGCATACAAATTCAACAAAATAACCGCCTCTAACAGTATTCAGAACCCATGAATCTTGGGTAATAGAGGCCCACACGGTATAAAAACATCTCAGCCTGTCCCCAAAGAATAGAGTGTCCATTTGGAGAGGCATCACAGAGTTCAAGCAGGGAGGAACAGAATCCCTAACCCCAACGGGGGCTGGGGTGTCCTCAGCAGGCCCATCCGTGCTCAATGCATCAAAGACGCTGCTTGGAGGCAGGTTGGGGCTTGGAGTCCCCCTGGTAAGGCTGCTGGTTGGGCTTGTTGTTATTGTAGGTCTGCCGACGGCCTCCCCTATAGCGGTTATTAAACCACGGCTGGCTTCTGCCGCCCCCACGGGAGTAGCCCCCAAAACCCCTGCGGAAGGAGTTACCCGAGGGTTGCCAACACTGTTTCGGTTGCTGAGACTGGGGAGGGAAGCCGAAGCGGTGGGCCGCCTGACGGGTCTGGTGCTTTTCTTTCAAGTCCACGTCAGTTCCTGAGTTGAACACACCGTCATGGTGCATAGGTAAGTCCTCTGCTAGCGACTTCCCTTCATCAGACAGTGTAGATGCACGCAGCCAGGCGTAGCGACGCATGGCGGTCGCGTTCGCAAACAGCCTGCCCGCGGAGTCCGCCATATATTTGGCCAGGTCCTTTTGGAACTTGGCAAGTTGAACTGCCTCCGTCGAAAAGGCTCGTAAGAACCTTTGCTCACTGGGAGGTAGCAGGTCCAAGAAGGGAACCACCTTGTCCCAGAGATAGGTTTGGTACCTTGCCATATACAAGGTATAGTGAGCTATTCTGGCAAACATGCTCGCTGAAAGGTGGGCCTTTTTGCCCATTGTGTCAATCCGTCGTTCCTCCTTGTCCAGGGGGGCTATGGCGGAGCCCTTTGACCTTTTAGATTTGGCCACGTCCACCACCACTGTGTTTGGCTTTTGTGGGTGCAACACCCAGTCGGCGGTAGACAGATCTACCTTATACAAGGTCCCAGCTTTTCTAGACATGGCCTGTACTGAATACGGGGGGACCCCTGGGACGTCCATCAGCTTAATGAGGAACGGTGACAGAGGGACAGAAGTGGACGCTGATGCTCCCTGTTCCTCTGGGGTCCAGCTGGGGTCTTGCACTGAATCTGTAGCTGTGGGTGCTGGGAGCTCTAAAGAGCTGATCATACGGCCCATGGTGGCCATGAATTTAGCAAAGTCGGAGGGGAGTTGGAGCCCTTGATCAGCTTCTCTGAGGGCCTGATCCCCTTCCCCATCACTGTCAGATGAATGATCATGTCCTTGAACAGCTGGGACATATGAGGAATTGACAGCATTAGCTGGTCTGTTGGGCATCACCGGCGTGGATGGAACAGCAGGGGGAGCCACTGAGGTAGGCAATGGTGCTGGAGGGGCCGGTAGCGCCTCCATTGCCGAAGGGACTGGAGCAGGCAATTGGGGGGCATAGCAGCCTCCAACAGTAGCCCACTGGGAGCCCGTGGGTGGGGCCGAAGGGGCGAAGTAGGTGAGTTGCCCCAATCCATTCACTTGCCAAAAGCCCTGGCCGGTACCTGGCATGGAAGGGCCCGCGGTCGTCGGCAGAGGAGGAGGCAACGCAGACATCAGGGAAGCAGCAGTCGTTGTCTGGAAAGACGGTTGCATTCCCTGTAGGGACATCGGGGCTGTCCACTCCGGCGCTGGGGAGGCGATCGGGGGAGGGCTGGCACCTCGCTGCTCGGGAGACCAGCGGGATCGCTTCCTTCCACTCCTCCGCGGCTCTGGAGAGGAGGAGGAGGAAGAGCCGGAGCGCCCCGAATCAAAGTGGTGGCGGCGGTGCCGGCGCGATCTTCGGCTGTCATGCCGGGAAGGAGCTCTCGGGCGCTGCCTCCTGCTTCCCTCCCGAGGGGAGGAAGGGGGCGGGCCCGATGTCGAGGCGGGTCCTGCGGGGGCGGGGCCATCTCCAGCGCAGGAAGAGCGACATCGAGGAGAGGCTCTTCCAACTGCAGCGGTGCCGGCGGGGAGAGCTGAGGCAGCACCTGGGACGGCCTCTCGTCTTCCAGAGGCGTCCCTGCTCTGGCCGCGCGCTCCTGCGCATGCGGGGCATTGGCAGGCGCCATGATGGGAGCCTGTGCCGCCAACAGAGCTGAGGAGGAGCCCGGTAAGACCTCCGTTCCCGCCAAAAGTGGAGTGCTGATGGTTGGGGAAGAAGGCTGGGTGCCATCTTTGGGAGCCACCTTGCCTTTCTTTGCACTCTTCTTGAGAGGAGCCGCCATTTTCTTAGTTGTAGTGGGGGCCTCCTCAATGGCAGTTAGCTTAGAAAATTGAAAGGGGGGGGCCCCGGGCGACTGCATTTTTTCGTAAAGAGATGCCTTAAGCCTGAGGGTTCGGTTCCTCCTTGTTTGAGAGGAGAAACGTTGGCAAATGGGGCAAGTGTGGGCCAGATGCCCTTCTCCCAGGCACGCCAGACATAAGTCATGGCGATCATTGTCCGGCGTGATGTTAGGGCAGCCAGTGCACCTTTTGAAGCCGGTAGTAAGAGACATACCGAATCGTTAGGCAAAAGAATGGTCTAAAGGCAGTCCGAGGTTCAGGGTTTAGGCAAACTCACTGGCGTTTAAGCAGTCCGTGTCAGGATTGGAGATAGTGGAATAGTCGAATCAGTCTATGATCAGTTCACAAATGGTCAGTCCGGTAATAACAGCAGGGAGATGGCAATTTCCGAAGAAATCACCAAAAGCAAGAGGGTTCTCTCTATCTGCTTCACTCGAGCGCGGAAAGAGAGAAGTGAGGGCTGAAGCCCCTCCCACTGGCTATATAGGCGGTGGGGGAGCGATGGGCGGGGCTTCAGCGAGGCTTTGAGTTTTCTTCTAGAGGGTTCCAAATTATATCTGCGCAAGCGCAAATATCATATGTATGCATTCACAGTTGACCACGAAAAGGCAACACAGTATAAACAGAGCAAGGGTTGCGTAAACACACAAGTACTACACAGAAAAGGCAATATTCAATATAAAATGTTATTATTAAACGGAACTAGAGTGGTCATTAATAATAAAGAACTCTATAAACATACTCTACCCATATGAGGATACAGGAAGGCACATGTAGTCGATATTCAAGAAGACGCAATGTCCCATTACCGGGTACTTCGGATCAAATATCCAAGTCCACACTACAATGAGTGAGAGAGTCCATACACAGTCCAAATAAATGTCTCTAGTCCGTAAAGGCAAAAAATCCCAAATGACGTAAGGACCAAAAGGAGACTGTTGTATACTCCAGAAATAGGAATTTAGGGAGAGGCCAACGGGATGGCGATGCCAGAGATGTACGGGCTGCTTATCTTCCGTTTCGCTCCCAGGCCGAGCTTTATCAAGGCCTCCATGGTGATGCCGTCGTCCTTATCTATAAGGAACATATGATATAAACTAGCAAAGAAAAAGCCACATGTAAAAACCCACGAGAAACAATGTTATATACATACCATTATTGGAATAGTCAGGAGCCTAACCTCACCATTCGTAGCGAGGTGACCATAAAGGTGAGTGTCTCAAAACAAGCAGGATTCTTATACAATCGAATCAGCTGATAGGAGTTAATTAATCAGTGATTGCAAACTAATAGAGTCATTTAACCCTTTCGGGTGCTCTGTATCTAGGAGTAAAATCCATTTACATTCTAATTTACTCAGGATATGATTAACAATAGAATGTGGAGTCGGATTCACTCTCTCTAAAGCTTTTACTTTCAGGGAACTCGGGTGGTGATTAAGGGTTTTGCAATGGATGTAAAAGGATAAATCCTCATTGCCTGTGTTAATCCTACTGCGGTGTTCAATAAACCTCTGTCTAAGGGTTCTCGAGGTGATACCAACATAAACTTTAGGGCACGAACACGAGATCACGTACGTGACGTTGGAAGAGGCGCACATCGCAAAATAATTGACATCAAAATGTTTGTTACGTGATGGGCTGAAGATCGATTTATTAGAGCAAATATTGGAACACACTGAGCAGTGGCCACAAATTTTTGTCCCCTTGCCGAAATGACTCCTGGGTCGTGCCATCCATTGCAAAACCCTTAATCACCACCCGAGTTCCCTGAAATTAAATTATGTATTCATCCATGGCAGAATTGGGGTAGACTGGATGGCCTTTGAGGACTCTTCCAACTCTAGGATTGTATGATTCCAGGCGCTGTGGACGTTTGATGAGGTCGTGGCAAACGCACCTTTGGTTCAGCAAATGCCGTTTCCAGCTGTGACGCAGCAGGTCCATTACCCCACCTTGGGGCTGCCAATGCAGTACCCACCCATGACCCAGCAGACCCTGTATCCTGCAATTGGCCAGCAAGCTCCAAATCCCATCATGCCAGAGAGGATGCCATTGCATGCTGGGGGAACGCTACTCTGTCGGGAACCCGTGCCGGAGGGCGGAAAGAACCTCAGGCCATATGGTAAGTTATCTTGCCAGTGCTGACTTTTGAACATTTTGGGGAAACGAATAGCAAAACTTGAGAAATTGCTTTTGGAAAAGCCCATTAGAATTACAAGTGATTGCCAGCATGGTATACTGGTTAGAGCAGGGATCCTCAAACTTTTTAAACAGAGGGCCAGGTCACAGTCCTTCAAACTGTTGGTGGGCCGGATTATAATTTGAAGAAAACATGAATGAATTCCTATGCACATTGGACATCTCTTATTTGTAGTGCAAAAAACCCCACTTAAAAACGATATATTAATTAAAATGAAGAATAATTTTAACAAAAGCGTGGGCTTGCTTTTGGCTGATGAGATAGGATTGTTGTTGTTGTTGTTGTTGTTGTTGTTGTTGTGTGCTTTCAAGTCATTTCCGATTTAGGTTGACTCTGAGCGAGGGCCGGATAAATGGCCTTGGAGGGCCATATCCGGCCCTCGGGCCTTAGCTTGAGGATCTCTGGGTTAGAGCATCAGACTGTGACTCTGGAGAACGAGTTTCAAATCATTTATTTATTTATTTACATCATTTCTACCTTGCCCATATCAGCCCCAAGGCGACTCAGGGCAGCAAAGAGTTGGTGCCATTCGATGCCAGATAAATACACATTACCAATAGAATAAAAATATTACATTACACAATATCTAAAAACATTAAAAATATCAAAACAATAAAACAATGAACAATAAAAACTATGTTATCATTGTAGAAAGAATGACACCGCTTTGACTACCATGGCTCAATGCTATGTAATCCTGGGAGTTGTAATTTTACAAGTGTTCTCTGCCCAAGTGCCAATCAATGCCTTGCCAAATGACATATCCCAGGATTCCACAGCACTGAGCCATGGCAGCTAAAGCGGTGTCAAACTGCATTCATACTATAGTGAAAATGCACCCTTTGATTTCACTTTAGCTGACATGGCTGCATCCAGCGGGATCCTGGAAATAATATTTATTTATTTATTTATTTACATCATTTATATTCCACCCTTCTCACCCCGCAGGGAACTCAGGGCAGATCACAATGCACATATACAGGCAAACATTCAATGCCATTGACAAACAACATATATAGACAGACGAGCTACATACTTGGTCGAGAGCTCGCCCTGACCCGGGCAGGCCTCGAACCTATGACCTTCTGGTCAGTGGAGATCTTATGCAGCTGACACCCAGCCAGCTGCGTCACATTCCCTATTTTAGGGAGAGAAACTGGAGAATTCCTAAAATCTGTCCCTAAAATACAAATCCCAGGATTTCGTAGGATGGAACCTAAATTTGCTTCTGACACAATGATGATGATGATAGAAGCATGACAGATGGAGAGGAATCATAGTGCTATAGTAACTTTTCTCAACCTTCCTAATGCCGTGACCCCTTAATACAGTTCCCCATGTTGTGGTGACCCCCAGCCATAACATTATTTTCGTTGCTACTTCATAACTGTAATTTTACTACTGTTATTAATCGTAACGTAAATATCTAATAGGCAGGATGTATTTTCATTCATTGGCGAAATTTGGCACAAATACCCAATAGGCCCAAATTTGAATAATGGTAGGGTTGGCGGGGGGTGGGGGGGTGGGGGTAGGGGAGGTATTGAATTTGTCATTTGGAAGTTGCAATTGCTGGGATTTATAGTTCACCTACAATCAAACAGCATTATGAACTCCACCAACAATTGAACTGAACCAAACTTGGCACACAGAACTCCCACGACCAACAGAAAATACTGGAAGGGTTTAGAGCAGGGGTGGGCAACTATTTTTTCCAAGGGGCCTTACGAGAGCCAAAAAATATTATGGAGGGCCGCACCTAAAGGCGGAACTACATGCTAATCTACATTATTTATTTATTTATTCACTTACTATATTTACTGTATATTACACATCATTAATATTAACATATTAATATATCAAGAAATATTCATATATTATTAGTATTAATATCATAATTATTATATTATAGTATATATATATAAACATAATATATTGAAATTATAATATATCATATAACATTATATTATATTATTTATTATATTATTTTATTATTGTTATAAAATTATTATACAATAATAATAAAAACCACTAAAATAAAATAATGCTTCCTTATAGTCCCCTACTCTGGAGATTTTTATGCAGAGGCCAGGCAGGGGAGGCAAGCCAGGGGCCCTTAGGTGGGCCGGATAGAATCAGCCAAAGGGCCACATCCGGCCCCCGGGCCGCAGTTTGCCCATCCCTGGTTTAGAGGGCATTGGCATTGAGTTTTGGAGTTCACCTACATCCAGAGAGCACTGTGGGCTCAAACCGTGATGGATCTGGACCAAACTTGGCACAAATACTTATTATGCCCAAAGGCTAACACTGGTGGAATTTGGGGAAAATAGACCTTGACATCTGGAAGTTGTAGTTGCTGGGATTTGTAGTTCACCTACATCCAAAGAGCACTATGCACTCTAACAATGATGGGTCTGAACTAAACTTGGCACATATACTCAATATGCCCAAATTTGAACCCTGGTGGAGTTTGGGGGAAATAGACCTTAATATTTGGGAGTTGTAGTTGCTGGGATTTATAGTTCACCTACAATCAAAGTGCATTCTGAACCCCACCAACGATAGAATTGGGCCAAACTTCCCACATAGAACCCCATGACCAACAGAAAATACAAATTTGGTCCAGTGAATGAAAATACATCCTGCATATCTGATATTTACATTACGATTCATAACAGTAGCAAAATTACAATTATGAAGTAGCAACAAAAATAATTTTATGGTTGGGAATCACCACAACATGAGGAGCTGTATTAAGGGGTCGCGGCATTAGGAAGGTTGAGAAACGAGCTAGATGTAGAATTAATGCTGTTTGACACCACTTGAACTGCCATGCCTGGATGCTATGAAATCATAGCAGTTATAGCTTTGCAAAGCCTTTAACCATCTCTGCCAAATTGCCTCACTAAACTACAACTCTCAGGATTCCATAGCGTGGGGTATGGTAATTAAAGTGGTGTCAGATAGTGTATTGTACAATGGATACCCACCTAATAAGTCTGGAAACCATGGTGTGAATCCCTGCTCAGCCATGAAACCTGTTAGATTACCTCAGGCAAGTCACACTCTCTCAGCCTCAGAGGAAGCCTCTTTTGAATAAAACTTGCCTGTTACAGAATTGCCATGTGTTAGAAAGACCTGAAAGTGCTCAGCAACAAGTTGGCTGCATTGTGACATTGTAAAGGTTTCCCCTTGACATTAACTCTAGTCATGTCCGACTCGGTCACTTACACCAGGGCTGCCCAGGAAGTCGATCGCGATCGACTGGTCGATCCCAGGACCGAAGGAGGTCGATCCCAGTCGGATGGGGCACTTCTAGAGGGGGCGGAGCCATGCCGCACCAAGCCCCGTCCCCTCCCCGGCTTCAGCGCTACCACAGCTTCTTCAGTCTTGAGGAGGGTAGTGCCAAGCCAGTAGTGGCTAGCTATGCCACCACTGGCTTGGCACTTCCCTCCTCTAGCCTGGAGAAGCTGTGGTAGCACTAAAGCCAGAGGGGGGAGGGGGCGGAGCCAGGCCATGCCAAGCCCCGCCCCTCCCCCCAGCGACAGCTCTACCACAGCTTCTTCAGCCTCGAGGAGGGTAGTGCCAAGCCAGTAGTGGTTAGCTATGCCACCACTGGCTTGGCACTACCCTCCTCAAGCCTGGAGAAGCTGTGGTAGAGCTAAAGCCAGAGGGGGGTGGAGCCAGGCCACGCCAAGCCCCGTCCCCTTCCCCCTGCTCTACCCTGCTTCTCTCTCGGTAGATCTTTCTGACTTGGTTTTATTATAAGTAGCTCGCATGCTGAAAAAGTGTGGGTACCCCTGACTTACACGGTTGTAAAACATGTGCCACAAACATGAAGCTCAATGCATGTATCTTTTTCACCCTTCCTTCCCCTGATCTTCTGCACGCAGGGCCTATCCAGGAGTTCCGCAGGCCCCTGACGAATGCCGAGCGGATGCGCAACCGGCGGATGCGCAACCGGAAACAGCGCCTGGAGACCAGCATGCAGCTCGTCGAGTCGGCCTCGCGGGCGCCCTCGATGCTTCTGGATGCCATGCGCGGGCTGCACCGCCAGGACCTGAAGGCCTTTGACCGGGCCAGGCAGGAGGAATTGCAGCACCGCAAACAGGAAAGGTGCCAAGACCGAGCCACATCCCAGTTGATGGTGAGCGCCCTCGAGCGCTCCCACAGAGACCTGGGGCAGTTTTTGGGGAGGCAAACTGAGACCATGGCAGCCATCGCCGCAGTGTTTGCCGGCCGGAGGTCTCCCTCACAGGGAACTCACCCTGGGCTCGGCTCTTACCCGGCTCGCAATAATCCGCCAGAATCCAGAGCTCTGCTACAACCTGGCCATGTGCCTGGTATGCCTTCAGAGCCCATGCCTGGACCCATAATCCCATGTCCGGTGCCTCCCTTGGCCATACCTGGTGGCATTTGCGATCCCGTTCCTGAACCATCCCCAACGGACGGCCCATTGGAGGATGCAGCTCCTGACTCCCCAACGCCATCCACTTCAGATGCCACTTCACGGACCCTTGACGCAAGACTGACCGAGGGACAAAAAGGAAGATGTGGGAATGATATGATTGTCGTTCCTTGGAGTTTTAGCCAAATGTTGACATCGGTTCGACCACAGGCAGGGTCAACAGGATGGTATCCTGCCCTTGTCCTATTTTTCAAAAGTATCCTGCTCTTATCCCATTTCAACTATCATACCTTTAGCCATCTGCAAAATGGGAATAACCAGCTTGCCTCGCAAGGTGGTTGTGAGTGTGCAATTACAAAGCATCCTAACTAATGTAGCCATTTCATTCTGCTTCCTAAGCCTTCGAAGGGTAAGTGGGGGACATTTTCTAGAACATTATTTATTTCTGGAAAAAAAAATTTTGTAACCCTTCTCAGAATCTGGCCCGTAGGAGATTTTGGTAAGGAGCATTGAAGAAACCCAACTTTTTTGTGCCCTGCAAAAGCAACACTACATCTCAAGGCCCACTCTGGCCCTAAAACTGTATTGTCGGAGGCTTTCATGGCCAGAATCACTGGCTTGTTTAGGTTTTTCAGACTGTATGGCCATGTTTTAGAACAGGGCTGCCCAGGAAGTCGATCGCGATCGACCAGTCAATCCTGGGACCGAAGGAGGTCGATCCCAGCCGGACCGCCTCTCAAAGGGGGGTGGAGCAAGGCCGTGCCAAGCCCCGCCCCCTCCCCCGGCTTCGGCACTCCCAGCAGCTGCTCCAGGTTTGTGGAGGGCAGGGCCAAGCCAGCCTTGTGCTAGCTATGCCACCACTGGCTTGGCATTGCCATCCTCATGCCTGGAGAAGCTGCTGGGAGCTCCAAAGCCAGAGGGGAGGGGGCGGGGCTTGGTGTGGCCTGGCCCCGTCCCCCTCTGGCCGAGCCCCGTCCCACCCCACCCCCTCCCCAGCCTTGAGGAGGTAGGAAGATCTTTCTGACTTGGTTTTAATATAAGTAGCTTGCATGCTAAAAAGTGTGGGCACCCCTGTTTTAGAAGCATTATCTCCTGAAGTTTCACCTGCATCTATGGCAGGCATCCGCAGAGGTTGTGAGGTGGCAGGCATCTTCAGAGGATGTGAGGACTTCACAACCTCTGAGGATGCTTGCCATAGATCACTGATTCTCAAAGTGGGCGGTACCACCCCCTGGTGGGCAGTGGGAGGCTCAGGGGAATTTGGGGGCGGTGAACCCCTTTAAGGGAGCGCTGAACGATTGGCCATTTAGGAGGGGTCACGCAGCCTCCTTCTTTGGCCCCGCCCCCTTCGCTTTGACCTGCATATTATATATTTGGATCAGAATTCGTAAGAGTAGCAAAATTATTTATGAGGTAGCAACGAAAATATGGTTGGGGGTCACCACAACATGAGGAACCTTATTTAGGGGTCACGGCATTAGAAAGGTTGAGAACCACTGCATTAATACCATATATCTTTCTGTTTAATTGCTATTACATTTTTTAAAAATAATAATTTCTAGGGGGGCAGTGAGTAAATTTTTTTCTGGAAAGGGGGCAGTAGGCCAAAAAAGTTTGGGAACCACTGCCATAGATGCAGGCAAAACATCTGGAGAGAATGCTTCTAGAACATGGCCATACAGTCCGAAAAACCTTCAACAACCCAGCCCTACAGCTATTTTTTCCTTTCCATTATATTTATTATTATAGAAGTCTGTAACATACTTGTCACACTCAAGTTGAGAAGAAACAGCAAATACCCTCTAACCCAGTGTTTCCGAACCAGTGTGCAGCGGCACACTAGTGTGCCGTGAGCGATCATCAGGTGTGCCGTGGGAAATTGGAACCTCCAATACCCTTTCTTCCCCCTCCTGCCGAACACTTTTTCTTCTCCACTCGGGCTCCCTTCTTCCCAGCCTCGCTCTGCTCGCTTTGCCTCACTCTGTTCACGCTGTTGCCAGTTTGATCCAATGGGGCAGCGTGAGCGTGTTCAGGAGGGGAGGGGGGAGAGAGGAAGACGTGGGATGAGTCTGCGCAGTAGCGCCTGCACTGGTCATGTCTTATTCCCTCTCCCCTCCCCTCCTGAAGAAGGGAGCCTGAGTGGAGAAGAAAAAGTAAGTGTTCGGCAGGAGGGGGAAGAAAGGGCCCGAAGGGGAAGGGGGAGGAAGAGGTCTCTGTTGAAAGGTGGCATGGGCAAACTTGGACCTTCCAGGTGTTTTGGACTCCATTCCTAGCAGCTTCAGGCCCTTTTCCTCCCCCCCCTCAGCCACTTAAGCAGAAAAGGGCCTCAGGCTGTTAGGAATGGTGGGAGTTGAAGTCCAAAGCACCCAGAGGGCTGAAGTTTTCCCATGCCTGTTTTAGGGACCTTAAAGTGGTGAGCCTCCTTCCAACATTGTGATTCTGGAGAGAAAACAAACAACAACATAACATAACATTACATTGCGTCCACAGTGCTCTCTGGGTGCAGGTGAACTACAACTTCCAAACTCAAGGTCAATTCCCAAGCAAACACTTTCAGTACTTTCTGTTGGTAATGAGAGTTCAATATGCCAAGTTTGGATCAATTCCATTGTTGCAAGAGTTCAGGATGCTCTTTGATTATGTTAACTATAAATCCCAGAAACTGTAACTCCCAAATGTCAAGGTCTATTTTTCCCAAACTCCATCCGTGTTCACATTTGGGCATATTGAGTATTCATGCCAAGTTTGGTTCTGATCCAACATTGTTTGAGTCCACAGTGCTCTCTGGATGTCGGTGAACTACAACTCCAAAACTCAAGGTTAATGCCCACCAAACCCTTCCAGTATTTTCTGTTGGTCTATTTTGACATTGCTCCCGTTTTCAACCACATATCTGTGTGAGATGAGCTTCTCTAGCTTGACTGCGATAAAAACTAAACACAGAGACGGACAGCTGTTGAGCAAGAGCATCGTGTATGTCTTTCTGCCATTCCTGCCAGGATATCTATGTTGTGTTCATTGAAACAGGCCCAGTGCATAAATACATTTAAAAACGTATTAACTATATGTATTACTGTGTTAGAGTGTCATTTTGTGTCATTTTGGTTGGTGGTGTGCCCCAGGATTTTTTAAATGTAAAAAATGTGCCGCGGCTCAAAAAAGGTTGAAAAACACTGCTCTAACCGGTTAAAATACAGTAAAATGACAGCTCAATAAAAGGGGAGGAGGTGATAAAACTACCTGTGAGGTAGCAAAGTTTGCAGACGACACTAAACTGTTCAGGGTAGTTAAAAATGAAACTGACTGTAAAGAGCTCCAGAAAGATCTCTCAAAATTGAGTGAATGGGCAACAAAGTGGCAAATGCAGTTTAACCTAAACAAGTGTAAAGTCATGCACATCGGGGCAAAGAACCCCAAATACACTTATCAACTGATGGGATCAAAGCTTTCCGAGACAAACCAGGAAAGGGATCTTGGGGTTTTGGTGGACAGCTCAATGAAGATGTCAACCCAGTGCGCTGCAGCAGTGAAAAAAAGCAAATTCTATGCTTGGCATGATCAGGAAGGGAATCGAAAATAGGTCGGCAAATGTTGTATTGCCTCTCTACAAATCTATGGTGAGGCCACATCTGGAGTACTGTGTACAATTCTGGTCTCCGCACCTCAAGAAGGATATAACGGAACTGGAAAAGGTACAAAGAAGGGCAACAAAATGATCCAAGGGATGGAGCAGCTCCTTATGAAACCAGGTTGCAACGCCTTGGTCTTTTCAGCCTTGAAAGACGGCGTTTAAGAGGTGACTTGATCGAAGTGTATAAAATCATGCATGGGATAGAAAAGGTGAATAAAGAAAAATATTTTCTCTGTCACCCAACACTAGGACTAGGGGGCACTCCTGAAGCTCCAAGGTAGGAAAGTTAGGACTAATAAAGGGAAATATTTCTTCACCCAGAGGGTCATTGGGTTATGGAACTCACTCCCAGAGGAGGTTGTGACAGCGGTCAGCCTGGACAGCTTCAAGGCAGGATTAGACAGATTCATGGATACCAAGGGAATCAGTAGTTACTGAAATGGACATCCAAGTGCCACCTCTGTGTTGATGGAGGCAGGCAGGATTTCCCCGGGTACTGGTTGTGGGGGTCGGGAGCAGGTGTGGGTTTTGCCCTCCTTTCTGCTAGAGATCCCTGTGTACAACTGGTGGGCCACTGTGTGACACAGAATGCTGGACTAGATGGGCTGAGGCCCGATTCAGCATGGCTCTTCTTATGTTCTTATGTACCTGTTTCAAGACTTAGAAACCAAGCTGGAGAATAAAGAAACATACGAGTAGCATTCATTAAAGATTTCCCCTGACCCACTTCTATTTCTCACAGGATGCTGAAACTGCACATGTGTCATGATATAAGTCTGGATAGGTTACGTGCCAATTTACAACTGATAACAGTCAGTTGTAAATTGACTAGGACTAGAGGGCACTCCCTGAAGCTCCAAGGTAGGAAAATTAGGACTAATAAAGGGAAATATTTCTTCACCCAGAGGGTCATTGGGTTATGGAACTCACTTCCAGAGGAGGTTGTGACAGCTGTCAGCCTGAACAGCTTCAAGGCAGGATTAGACAGATTCATGGATACCAAGTGTAATCAGTAGTTACTGAAAAGGACATTCAAGTGCCACCTCGGAGTTGGTTGAGGTAGGCAGGATTTCCCTGGGTACTGGTTGTGGGGGGTCGGGAGCAGGTGAGGGTTTTGCCCTCCCTTCTGCTCGAGATCCCCGTCTACAACTGGGGGCCACTGTGTGATACAGAATGCTGGACTAGATGGGCTGAGGCCCGATTCAGCATGGCTCTTCTTATGTTCTTATGTCTTGATTTTACAGGTGTTGAAGTGGTGAGAGGTTTGATTCTGGACCCGGTGGAATACAGAACAGTCCTCAAGTTCCTTTACTTGAAAGGTCGCACACCAAAGGAGACGTTTGATGAGATGAAAGAGGTTTATGGCGATGATTCCCCATTGCATGAGGTAGTCAAGAACAGGCATCATCAATTCAAATGTGGTCGGACTTTGATGCAAACAGCTGTGATTCTACCCCACTCTGGTATTGATGAACACACCATCCAGCAAGTGGAGGTCACCATTTTGGAAAATTGCCACGTAACCATTCGTCACGAGTAGTGTGGGGTCTTTGGGGGAAAAAAAATCATCCAAGAGCATCTTCACATGCAGAAGGTATGTGGGGTCACCACAAGTTGAGGAACTGTATTAAGGAGTCATGGCATTGCGAAAGTTGAGAAACATTGTTCTAGAACGGGTAGGGAACCTACGGCTCGGGAGCCAGATTCGGCTTTTTCATGATTGCATCTGGCTCTCCAGAGCATCTGGGCCTCAGTTTCCCAGCATGCAGTGGGGAGGAGTGACGCAAATGCGCCGCAACTGCTGCTTCTGCGCCGCCATTGCCACATCTTCCTCATCCTACGCTATTCTCGGGGCCCTACGCCCTCTTCCCCGGGGATGGCGGAACCCGGCGACAGTGCCTCGTCCTTGTTTTCCTCTTCGTCCTCCGTCACAGGCCTTTGGGGAGGCGGCAGAGGCGGACCTGGTCCTGGCACCGTGGACCTGGCCTTGCTTCCTCCAGGGGATGCCCAGCTCATCACCCTCATCGTCGGGCAGCTCAAGAGCCGCGACCTCTTCGACGCCTTTCAGAGGGACTGCCTCGCTGACGTTGACACCAAGGTCCGCCTTGGCACTGCACCCCTCCCTCCCTCCCTTTCTCTTCCTTTCTTTTTCTCTCTTTTTCTTTCATTCTTTTTCCTCCCTCTCTCCCTACTTTTTTCCTCCCTCCTTCTCCATTCCTTCCTTCCTCTTCCATTCTTTCCTTATCTCCTTCCTTTTTTCTCCCTCTCCCCTTCCTTTTTTTCCTCCATTCTCCCTCTTCCTCTTTTTACCTTGCTTTCCCCCCTTCACCCTTTCCTTCTTGTCTCCTTCCTTTTCCCTCCTTCTCTCCCCTTTCTTTCATCCCTTCTCCCGCCCTCTCTCCCTTCCTTCCTCTTCTATTCTTTTCCCCCAAGACTTCCTTTCCTTCTCCTTCCTTTCTTTTCACTTCCCTCTCTCTCCTTTCTTTTCTTCTTTTCCATTCATTATTTTACTTTTTCCACACTCCCTTTCTTTTCCCACCCTTTCCTTTCCTCTCTTCCCATTTCCTTCTTTCTTTTCCCCTCCTTGTCTCTCTCCTGCTTTTTTCTTCCTTTTCCATAGTTCGTTCTTTTATTTCTTCCTCTCCCCCCTCCCTCATTTATTTTTCCTTCCTTCCTTCCTTCCTTCCTTCCTTCCTTCCTTCCTTCTTTCCTTCCTTCTTTCCTTCCTTCTTTCCTTCCGCCTTCTCTTCCTTCCCAGAGTCCTGAGCATGCCTTTTGCAGAGCCAGGTCTGAAGTGTCCCCTCATTCTGCCGGGGGAATCCTTTTCTCATAGTATGTACGTATAGACTCACATTTAGTTGAATTCAGTCTTAAAATATATTATATATATTATATGGCTCTCACTGAAATCAATTTCCAAATATTTTGCTTTCATGGCTCTCAAAAAGGTTCCCGACCCCTGATCTAGAAGCTAGGCTCCTATGGATGCAGCCTAGAATGGCAGTGGCGTCTGTTGACTCATGTCCAAGCTTATGGTCTGCTAAGAGTCCTAGATGGCTTTCACGTGGACTGTTTTCAAGCCAGGTGTCACCCATTCTATTTCTCTGGCCAGCGGATGTGGAGAAAGGCATAGCCAAAGGCTGGTGTGATGTGGTTCTGTAGCCCAAAAGATCTCAAGGGCTTCGAGGAACCAGGATATTTGCTGCCTGCTCCCTTATGGAGCAGGCATGGGCAAACCTCGGCCCTCCAGGTGTGTTGGACTTCAACTCCCACAATTCCTAACAGCTTACCATTATGAATTTTGGGAGTTGAAGTCCAAAACACCCGGAAGGCTGAATTTTGCTCATGCCTGACATGGTCTATCTATGGAGAGGATCTCAAAGTCTGTCTCTCCAGATGTTCTGAACTTCAGATCCCAGAATAGTTGCATATATTCTTGAGAGTTGAAGACCTAAACAATACTCTGTTCTATGTCTCCGATGGGACTCATGGAAGATTACAGAATACATACATGGCAAACATTCAATGTCATACAATTACTGACAAAGGTATAGGCTGGGTTGCTGAGAGGTTTTTTGGGCTCTGTGGCCATGTTCCGGAAGCATTCTCTCCTGACATTTCACCCACATCTATGGGAGGCATCTTCAGAAGTTGTGAGATCTGTTGGAAACTAGGCAAGTGGGGTTTATATATCTGTGAAATGTCCAGGGTGGGAGAAAGAACTCTTGTCTGCTTGAGGCAAGTCTGAATGTTGCAATTGGCCACCTTGATTGGTATTTAATGGCCTTGCAGCTTCAAAGACTGGCTGATTCCTCCCTGGGGGAATCCTTTCTTGGGAGGTGTTACTTGGTCAGGATTGTTTCATGTCAGGAATTCCCGTTTGAGGTATAGGCTTTCTCATCTTTTTCCATCTCTGGCATCTGGAGGCTGTGCTCGGCTCTGGCCAACAGGAGTTAGCATCTGTCCACCTTGATTAGCATTTAATGGCCTTGCAGCTTCAAAGATTGGCTGATTCCTGCCTGGAGGAATCCTTTGTTGGGAGGTGTTACCTGGTCAGGATTGTTTCATGTCAGGAATTCCCGTTTGAGGTATAGGTTTTCCCATCTTTTTCCATCTCTGGCATCTGGAGGCTGTGCTCGGCTCTGGCCAACAGGAGTTAGCATCTGTCCACCTTGATTAGCATTTAATGGCCTTGCAGCTTCAAAGATTGGCTTTTCCATGATGTTGGGAGGTGTTACCTGGTCATTGTTTCATGTGTCCATAGACATCCTGGCATCTGGAGGCTGTGCTCGGCTCTGGCCAACAGGAGTTGCCGTCGTTCTATTTTCCATGATGAGGAGCATTGTTGTCCATAGACATCCTCTCGATCGAATTGCTGGCATGTCCTTATGGGTGCATTTTTATTACCTCCCTGCTTAATGTGGTACCTATTTATCTACTCACATTGCTGTTTTCTATCTGCTTGGTGAGCAGAAGCTGGGATGACAATAGGAGCTTACCCCAAACCGAGCTTGAACTGCCAGCCTTTCAACCCTAACACTTTTGGACTTCAGCTTCTCCTTCTGGGAATTGCACCCACCCAGTGATGGAAAATTCTCCTTCTTGCTAGCCCAGCCAGTGATGAGGAATGTTGGGGATTACCTCAATTTCTAAGCTGAAGAGCCAGCATTGTCTGTAGACACCTCCAAGGTCATGTGGCCGGCATGACTTCATGGAGCGCCATTACCTTTCCACATTTGCATGTTTTCAAACTGTTTTCAAACTGGGCCCATAACCTTTCTTAGTGCAATTTGCTGGCGAACTTGCTTCTTTTCACCCAATTAACTGAAGCAGAAATAACTCTGTCTGGAGTCAGTTGGATTTTTTTCCCATGTCAGGAGCAACTTGAGAAACTGCAAGTCGCTTCTGATGTGATGGAATTGGCCGTCTGCAAGAACGTTGCCCAGGGGACATCCAGATGTTTTGATGTTTTACCATCCTTGTGGGAGGCTTCTGTCATGTCCCTGCATGGGGAGCCGAAGCTGACAGAGGGAGCTCATCTGTGCTCTCCCCAGATTATCATGATTTTATACTGTTTTATCTTATTTGTCATTTTAATATTTTGTTGTGATTTTATTTTATGTTTAATTGTGTTGTATTGTTTTTTGGGGCTTGGCCTCTTGTTAGCTGCTCTGAGTCCCCTTTTGGGAAGATGGAGGCGGGTTATAATAATAATAATAATAATTATCTCCCCAAAAGTGGTGCATTATTTGAACCTGTGACCTGTCGGTCTTCTGTCCTGCCGGCACAAGGGTTTAACTCATTGCACCACTTTTGGGGAGATGGAGGCAGGTTATAAATATTATTATTATTATTATTATTATTATTTGAAACTGACCTGTCGGTCTTCAGTCCTGTCGGCACAAGGGTTTAACTCATTGCACCACTTTTGGGGAGATGGAGGTGGGTTATAAATATTATTATTATTATTATTATTATTATTTGAAACTGTGACCTGTCGGTCTTCAGTCCTGTCGGCACAAGGATTTAACTCATTGCAGCACTTTTGGGGAGATGGAGGCGGGTTATAAATAATAATAATTATTATTATAATTATTTGAACCTGAGACCTACCGACACAAGGATTTAACTCATTGCACCGCTGGGGGCTCCAGTTAATTGGATGATAAGAGGCAAGTTGGCCAGTAAATTGCACTGATAGAAGAAGCTGGGGCTAACAGCGGGAGCTCACCCTGTCCCATGGATTCGAACCCCCTGAGCTTCTGGTCGCAAAGTACAAAAAAAAAACTGGGAGCAGGATTGTAAAATGATGTATCCAATACTCGTGCTGTCATAAATCTCAAGGAAACTCGGTCATGAAACGTACTGGTTGAGTTTGGGGAAGTCACTCTCCACCTCAAAGGAAGACAAAGCCACACTTATCCGGAGCAAAACTCCCCCCCTCCCCATGTGACAGGTTTCCCTTAGGATTGCCATAGATCAGAAACTACCTGAAGGCGCACAATGACAACAAGATGCAGGCTGCTAGAAATAAACGTATTTATAACCCAATTCTACAATTGGAACATGCTGCATGTACACAAGGAACAAGGAAAAAGAAATCCGGATAAGGAAATATTAGTGCCTTGTTATAATAATAGTTGCGGAGTTTACCTCATTCAGTGTTAACTTTCGTCTCCTTTGTTTTCAAAAAAAGGAGAAAAAAACCTATCGCACTTCGTCTACTATTGCAAAATACTGTAAAGTCCTGGCTGCTTGTGTCCAGCCGTTCCCTTTCGACGGGACAATTTTTTTGCCACAATTCCTGTTTGGGAGATCATTTTTCTACCGATAAATCCCTGCACTGGAGATCACAGAACAACAACTTTTTGCAATCCACCATTCCTCAGTCATCTGTGATCCCCAACAAGGGGGAAAAGGCTATGCACAAAAGCAATGTCAACAACTGAACGTTTCTGTTGAAAAAACACAAAAACAATGACTGTGTTTACTGTGAGACATAAGAATCAGGTCTTTAGTCAGTAAACTAAAAAAAATAGGGTGGTTGTCGGTTTTTCGGGCTATATGGCCATGTTCTAGAAGCATTCTCTTCTGACGTTTCGCCTGCATCTATGACAGGGATCCTCAGAGGTTGTGAGGATGCTTGCCATAAAACAAAAATAGTTATAGCCCTCCATATTCGCTAGGTTTAGGAGCACAGGAGCCCCATGAAAGTGAAAGGCCGTAAATAAATTGCCATTTTTTACCTTCAAAGGAATTGTGTTGCCGAAGGCTTTCATGGCCAGATTCACTGGGTTCCTGTGAGTGTTCCAGGCTGTGAGGCCATGTTCCAGCAGCATTCTCTCCTGACGTTTCGCCCACATTGATGGCAGGCATCCCCAGAGGTTGTGAGGTCTGTTGGAAACTAGGCAAGTGAGGTTTATATATCTGTGGAACGTCCAGGGTGGAGAAAGAGCTCTTGTCTGCTCGAGGCAAGTGTGAATGTTGCAATTGGCCACCTTGATTAGCATTGAATGACCTTGCAGCTTCAAAGCCTGGCTGGTTGCTGCCTGGGGATCCTTTGTTGGCAGGCCCGGATTACCCATAAGGACACCCTAGGCCATGGCCTGGGGCGCAAGCCAAAGGGGATGCAGATCACGGACACCCCCCCCCCCAATGTTGTCTCAGCCCACCCCTGAGGGCAAAACGTCAGGAGAGCAGGCTTCTGGGAGGAAACGGGGAGAGCGGGCTTCTGGGAGGAAACCTCCAGCAAGGTCTCCCTCCCTCCCAGACAAGCGCCAGCGGAGGAGAGCGCGCCTGGCTGCAGGCGCCTGCCCCAGAGGGAGGCCTCCTTCACTTGGGTTGGGGAGAGGGCCCGGCGGCAGCCTGGGGCAGGGGAGATCTCTCTCTCTCTCTCCACTGAGGAGGCAGCAAAAGGTGGGAAAGGAGGCCACTCACCCAGGCGCTGCCCTTTCGGGCGGAGGCAGGAGAAGAAACGGGCTGCTGGCACGCGCCTGGCACGCGCCTGGCCTCCGAGCCGCCACTCTTTGTAATGGGGGGGGGGGGATGTGCGGTAGGGGGCGTAATTCCAAAGTGTGGCATAGGGCGCAAAAAATTGTTAATCCGGGCCTGTTTGTTGGGAGGTGTTAGCTGGCCCTAATTTGCTTCTTGTCTGGAATTCCCATTTTTTTAATGTTGCTCAAATGCCTCCGAGGATGTGAGTGAAACGTCTGGAGGGAATGCTTCTGGAACATGGCCAGACAGTTTGGAAAGCTGACAGCCACCCAGTGATTCCGACTAGGAAAGCCTTCGGCAACACATTGATAGTCTTTGTTTACCGTCCTGATTTTAGTTTTTTTAAAAAAAATACTGGTAGGCAAATTTTGTTCATTTTCATGGTTTCCTCCTTTCTGTTGAAACTGTCCACGTGCTTGTGGATTTCAAGGGCTTCACTGTGTCGTCTGACATTATTATGGTTGTTATAGTGGCCCAGCATTTCTGTGTTCTCAAATAATATGCTGCCTCTCTAGGAATTTCTAGGTCTTCCAGCATGAACCTAATGGCCAACCTCCACTACAAGTTGAACAGAGCACTGCATTGAGGTCCTAGAGATTCCTAGAGAGAACATTTTCAATCAAATCTGGGAATAACGCTATGTAATACAATTTTGGTTCCTGGGTTATAAATGTCATTTCCGCCTTTCAGGTTGAAAAGGGTAGTATATAAATATCGCAAATAAATAAATGTCATAAACAATTGATTCTACTACAAGAACTTTGAAAAAGGAGGGACATTGTGCAGCACATTTTGCTATAGTTTTTCAATGAATATGTCATAGATGGGTTTGTGTTTTCTGGGCTGTCTGGCCATGTTCCAGCAGCATTCTCTCCTGACGTTTCGCCCATATCGATGGCAGGCATCCTCAGAGGTTATGAGGTCTGTTGGAAACTAGGCAAGTGAGGTTTATATATCCGTGGAATAATGTCCAGGGTGGGAGAAAAAACTCTTTATTTATTTGGGTTGTTGTGAGTTTTCCAGGCTGTGTGGCCATGTTCCAGCAGCATTCTCCCCTGACGTTTCGCCCACATCTATGGCAGGCATCCTCAGAGGTATTGGAGCAACAACGGGAATTCCAGACAAGAATCCAATCAGGACCAGCTAACACCTCCTAACAAAGGATCCCCAGACGTCGTGAGGTATGTTGGAAACTAGGCAAGTGGGGTTTATAGATCTGTGGCATGTCCAGGGTTGGAGAAAGAACTCTTGTCTGTTGGAGACAAGTATGAATGTTGCAACTGGCCATCTTGATTAGCATCGAATAGCCTTGCAGCTTCAAAGCCTGGTTGCTTCCTGTCTGGGGGAATCCTTTGTTGGGAGGTGTTACCTGGCCCTGATATTGTGATGTCGAAACCCTGAAAGCCTTCAACAATACAATATCCCGTAGAGTCTCAACCAATTCAACATAGTTTGTGGTAGCCACAAAAATGAAGTTTTTTGGAGTATAACAACTATTTTCAAAGTAAATAGTATACCACACAATTAGAGGAAATAATACTTCCAAGCTAGGAACAGAAACATTTTCACATTTTGTTACATAGTGTAATAAAATCCACAAAAGTCAAGCCCACAAATGTGGAGGGTTAATAGAATCATAGAGTTGGAAGAGACCTCATGGCCCATCCAGTCCAAGAAGCAGGAAAATTGCAGCGATGTCAGCAACACAGCCGAATTCCGTGTCTGGATGTGGCAAACAAGTGTATTTGCATATTTTTGCATAACAGATTCCGTTTAGCTACATATTTAAAGTTACTCGCAGGTGGCTGCCCGTAACGCTGAATCGCTATCTCTTGACTGCACATAACCACGTTTTAATGCTCGACTTTATCAGATTCTGGAACTTGGCATTTTCAAGGTTCATAGGCTAGAATATAAGGTGAATGGCGTCCCAATATTATTTTTGTTTGACTTTTGCAGTTCAGCAGCAGAATGCACACAGCCTTAGCTTGAGTGACATTTTGAGAAACTATTTTTGCCAAATAAGGTAAGGTAAAGGTTTCCCCTTGACACTAAGTCTAGTCCTCTCTGACTCTGGGGGTTGGTGCTCATCTCCATGTCTAAGCCAAAGAGCTGGCACTGTCCATAGACACCCCCAAGGTCGTGTGGCCACCATGACTGCATGGAGTGCCATTACCTTCCCGCATATGTGGTAGCTATTGATTGACTCACATTTGCATGTTTTCGAACTGCTAGGTTGGCAGAAGTGTAGCTAACATCGGGAGCTCACCCTGCTTCCCAGGTTTGAAGTGCCCACCTTTCGGTCAGCAAGTTTAGCAGCTCAACTGTTTAACCTGCTGCGCCACCAGGTCGCTCATAGTATGCCAAATAGTAGGATCGTAATATTTGCCTATTTCTGGGCGACAACACAAATCATGCACATGAATTAACACATTGGTTTTGTAATAAAGATAAAACATTAAAATGTTAATGTTTATAGTTAAGGATCTTTTTTGTCCACAATCCATGTGATTCATATAGATTGGGGGAGTAAGTGGCTGTTAATACTGGAAGAAGAAAAACCTAAGAATTCTCTTGGACTTTTAAGGGTGCATCCATACTGTAGAATTAATGCAGTTTGACATTGATTTAACTGACGTAGCTCAATACTATAGAATCCGAGGAGTTGTAGTTTTGCAGGGTCTTTAGCTTTCTTTGCCAAAGGATGCTCATGACTCGCCAAACAACGACTCCCATAAGCACTAAGGCATGTCAGTTAAAGTGGTGTCAAACTGCATTAATTCTACTGTGTAGACCAGGGCTGCACAGGAAGTCGATCGCGATCGACCAGTCGATCGCAGGACCAAAGGAGGTCAATCGCAGCCAGATGGGGCGCTTCTCAGAGGGGGCAGAGCCAGGCCGTGCCAAGCCCTGCCCCCTCCCTCGGCTTCGGCACTCCCAGCAGCTGTTCCAGCCTTGAGGAGAGCAGGGCCAAGCCAGCCTTGTGCTAGCTATGCCACCACTGGCTTGGCACTGCCATCCTCAAGCCTGGAGAAGCTGCTGGGAGCTCCAAAGCCAGAGAGGAGGGGGCGGGGCTTGGCGTGGCCTGGATCCGTCCCCTCCGGCTTCTACTCTACCAGCAGCTTCTCCAGGCTTGAGGATGGCAGTGCCAAGCCAGCCTTGTGGTAGCTATGCCACCACTGGCTTGGCACTGCCATCCTTAAACCTGGAGAAGCTGCTGGTAGCCCAAAGCCAGAGGGAGGGGCCAGGCCACGCATGGCCTGGCTCAGCCCCTCTGGCTTCCGCCTACCAGCAGCTTCTCCAGGCTTGAGAATGACAGTGCCAAGCCAGTGGTGGCATAGCTAGCACAAGGCTGGCTTGGCCCTGCTCTCCTCAAGGCTGGAGCAGCTGCTGGGAGTGCCGAAGCCAGAGGGGGGCGGAGCCAGGCCACGCCAAGCCCCGCCCCCTCCTCTCTCCAGCCTTGAGGAGGTAGGTAGATCTTTCTGAATTGGTTTTATTATAAGTAGCTCGCATGCTGAAAAAGTGTGGGCACCCCTGGTGTAGATGCACTCTTTAAGTCTTTTCACAGAGATTGTCCCAAAGTGCATTTCAACTCTGGCGGTCTCTTTTCTCCCCATCTGGACAAGGCTGTGCACAGGCTGTAGGCCTCTTCCCAATGTAGGCTCCTTTTCTGACAAATTCAACATTCGGAGGCGAAACAAGAAGTTTGAAGGCTGGAGTGTCTGTATTGTAACCCATCTGTGGGACGGAGAGAAAAAGGAGAAATCACGTAAAACTGGAGTACATGTGAATGTGCCTTCAAGTTACATATGGCAACCCCA
Source organism: Anolis apletophallus (assembly GCA_030556195.1). Lineage (NCBI taxonomy): Eukaryota > Metazoa > Chordata > Lepidosauria > Squamata > Anolidae > Anolis > Anolis apletophallus. The sequence goes on along the minus strand of JARBWK010000001.1, from coordinate 199,915,309 downwards.
TTAAATGTTTTCTTAGGCAAGGAAGACTTGGGCCCCTTCTACACTGCCATATAAAATCCAGATTATCTGCTTCGAACCGGATAATATGGCAGTGTAGACTCAACCTTAAAAACTGTTGCATAGTCACTGAAAACTGGGAAGCCCTGGCCCTTGAGTACTCTAGCTGGAGGTTAGCTATGACCAGCAGTGCTGCAGAATTCGAAGAAAACACAACTACAAAGAGGCTGTCGTACTGCAAACACAACGAAACCAGGAGGGTCTAAGACAGGGGTGCTCACACTTTTTCAGCATGCGAGGTAATTATAAAATAAGTCAAAATGATCTACCTACCCACTACTCAGAGAGCCATAAAAGCAAAATATTTGGAAATTTATTTCAGTGAGAGCCATTTAATATATTTTAAGACTGAATTCAACTAAATGTGAGTATAATAAGCCCCTGAATGTATTCATAATAATAATGATTATGGTAATATTCATTCAGCCTCTGCTAATAATAATAATAATAATAGTAACAACAACAATAGGTTCCTAGAGGGGCCATCTAGCCCAACCTCCTTCTGCCATAAGGGAAAAAAACAAAGCATTCCTCACAGATGGTCATTCAGCCTCTAATAATAATAATAATCATAACAACAATGGGTTCCTAGAATAGGAGGAGACCTTCAAGGGCCACCCAGTCCAACCTCCTTCTGCACCTGGAGGGCGTCGGGAGCCTGCGGGGCGGGACTGAGCCTTCCTCCCGCCCTGCTTGTAATCTACCAGGACGCCCTACGCGATCTACCAGTAGATTGCGATCTACCTAATGAGCACCCCTGGCCTAGACAATGGAGTGAATATGGTGTGTACTAAATAAAATAGGTTAAGTAATTCTAAATCTTGCCAGTAGATGGCATAAGAGTACAACCAATGTGATACAAAATGCAACAAATACAAGCATAGAACTAATTTTGAGTATATAAATATAAACATAATTCTATCAAGGAGAATAAATATAACAATTGAATATTACAGACCAATAAGGTGCCGCACACAGTAAAGCTAAAGATATACATATGAACTCACAGACAGTCCCAATGGCAGAATAGCTGAAGCCGGATTATATACCAGGAAGATCCGGATGAGATGATGGAATGATGTTATATGGGTTGAGTCTGTAATATTCAATTGTTATATTTATTCTCCTTGATACAATTATATTTATATTTATATACTCAAAATTAGTTCTATGCTTGTATTTGTTGCATTTTGTATCACATTGGTTGTACTCTTGTGCCATCTAGTGGCAAGATTTAGAATTACTTAGCCCAGTGCTGTCCAACTTCTGCCGACCCAAGGGCCGGACTTTCTGGGGGCCGATCACCTGGGGGCCGAGTGGCCACGCCCCTGGCCACACCCCCGGCCACGCCCCCAGCCACACGGCTCCGCCCCCTCTCCCAAAGCGCCACAATAGCCTTGGAAGCGGGCGATTTTGCCCACTTCCGAGGCTGTTGTGACGCTTTGGGAGAGAAGGAGGAGCCACGGGGGGCCTTCCGCAGCTCGCGCCCCTCGCCCAAAGCATCACAACAGCTGTTGTGACACTTTGGGGGAGAGGGCGAAGCCGCGAGGAAGCCTCCGTGGCTCCGCCCCCTTGCCCGCAGGCCTGGATGGCTCGCGGGGGAAGCGAGCGCCCGGTTCTCGCTTCCCCCGCGAGCCATCCAGGCTTGTGGGAGGGTTTTCGCCCGACTCGTGTCCCTCTGGTCAGAGGGACGCAAGAGCCGGGCGAAAACTCCCGCAGGCCTGGATGGCTCGCGGGGGAAGCGAGAACCGGCGCTCGCTCCCTGCAAGCCATCCAGGCTTGCGGGATGATGCCGCTCTCGCATCCCTCTGACCTGGTCAGAGGGACGCGAGAGCCGGGCGAAAACTCTCCTGCAGGCCTCCCTGAAAGGCCTGCCCCCTCGCTCCCTCCCGCCCTTCCCGGCGCCGCCAGTGTCCCAATTGCCGCGGAGCCAGGGGGAGAAGGAGGGAGGATTCCTCCTCCTTCCCTGGCGCCACGGCGATTGGGACACCAGCGGCGCCGGGAAGGAGGAGGAGGAGGAAGGGGGATTCCTCCTCCTCCCTCCCTGCCGCTGCGAACCGGATCGCAGCGGCGGGCGGAGAGAGGGACGGAGGGGGCAAGGCAAGGAGGAGGAGGGAGCTGGCTCCTCTTCCTTCTCCCTGCCCCGCCTCCTCCCCCTCCCTCCCGCCCGTCGCTGCGATCTCGCAGCGGCGGCGCGGAGAGAGGGACGGAGGGGGCGGTGCAGGGAGGAGGAGCTAGCTCTCTTCCTCCTCCCTGCCCCGCCTCCCCCTCCCCCCCGGCCGCCATTTTTTTAAAAAAAATTAGAATTTTTTTTAAAAAATTAAAAATGGCGGCTGGGGGCATAGTGGGGGCCGTGTCCAACAGGCTGGGGGGCTGTGTACGGTCCCCGGGCCGCCAGTTGGTCAGCACTGACTTAGCCTATTTTATTTAGTACACACCAGATTCATTCCCTTTATATTCGGGTTGGCTTATACTCGAGTATATACGGTACCTGGTCTCTCTAGGTCAGGCCTGAGCCAACTTCGGCCCTCCGGGTGTTTCGGACTTCAACTCCTAGAATTCCTAACAGCTGGAATTGTGGGAGTTGAAGTCCAAAACAGTTTGCCCGTGCCTGCTCTAGGGACTACAGTCAACCCTCCATATTTATAGGTTGGAATTTTATAGCTTTGATTACTGTACTTACAAGGCACATGCTAATTTTAATGCCACACTACCAACATGTATTTACATAAGGTACACCTGCGATTCTAAGATGCACCCCATTTTTGGAGATGTCTATACAGGATCAAAAGTGCATCTTAGAATTGAAGAAATACAGTATTTGCGGATTTGACTAAAATGTTATTTCTAGGAAACTGTAGATCAGGCATACCATTCTTTTCTTGGGTGTCTGAAGGATTCAAGTCCATTACCAGAGATTGCTCTCGACTTTAGGGAATCTTCTCTCCTAGAGTCGGCTGGAAACACTCCTGGCTCCTCCACTCCAAGGCCTCTCTGTTGAGGATTTTCCTTTAAGTGCTCAGTTCTCACGCTGTCCCCTGATAGAAAAAGAAAATTCAGATGGGGAGTCACCACCCCACTTTCTGATCATTTTTACTCAATTTGATGGCAACACTAAAAAAGAGTGAAGGGGATAGACCAAAATAAATCACACACTTGAGTTCAATTGCCACAAAGGACAACACATCATTCTACAAACCTAAATGAGTGGTTGGAAGGAACGAATGACTTTCTGTTGGTGTTGACAGAAAATATATGAGGAAGCTAAGTTGCTTGGAAGGATTCACGGAGTGCATCTGTATTGTAGAATTAGTGCAGCTTGAACCACAAATAATCAGTCACTGCCAGAAGGGACAGAGAGTTTAATCTATGCCAGGGGTGGGCAACCTACATCCAGTGGGCCGGATGCGGCCCATCAGCTGATTCTGCCCGGCCCGGGGAGAAGGGTGTCGGGGGCGGGGTCAAGAGGAAGGGCTGGCTGCCATCCCATCGCGGGCTCTGTGGGGCCTGTGTCAGCAGACAGGCCGGAGGAGCGGCGGCCTTGGAGTGGCTGCCATCTCTGCAGGCGATCTGGGCCTGCAGAGGGAGCACTCGGCGACCTGCGGGGGCTGATCTCCCTGGCGACCAGGAAGACTTGATCGTGATCAGCCACCTCAGATTGCCGACTGCTCTCCCTGCAGGCCCGGATCGCCTCCAGGGATGGCAGGCACTCCATAGCAGGGCGATCAGCTGGGGAACGGCTGGGGGCAAGAGCGGGCGGAGGCCTGCAGCCTCCGATCGCCTGCTGCTTTGCTCTCTTCTGCTGCGGCGGCACCTGGTCCACTTTGCCATCCTCTGGGCTGGGTCCATTGGGCCATCCCATCTTGGTTCGCACCTTGTCTTCTTGAATTTAATTTAATTTTAGTGGTTTTTATTATTATTTTATAATAATATAATAATAATATAATAAATAATATAATGTTATATTATTTATATTATATTATAATTTATTTCAAAATATTATTTAAAACTTTTGTCTCTTCTCACCTCTATTGAGGACTACTATAATATAATATATTATATAATAATTAGATATTAATACTAATAATATATTAATATTTCTTGATATATTAATATGTTAATATTAATGATGTGTAATATATAGTAAATATAGTAAATAAATAAATAAATAATGTAGATTAGAATGTAGTTCCGCCTTTAGGTGCGGCCCTCCATAATATTTTTTGGCTCTCGTGTGGCCCCTTGGAAAATATAATTGCCCAACCTTGATCTATGCTGATGATCGTGCCATCACCACCCAAGCAGGGAGCTTTGAAACCACTGAAGCTTTAGGTGCTCTTACTGCCTATCACAGGGAAAACCAGCTCATCCCTAATCCATCTAAAATGCAGATGTGTGCTTCTCACCTTAAGAAGAAGCTAAACAGAATTGCACTGGGGATCTAGAGCAGTGGTTCTCAACCTGTGGGTCCCCAGGTGTTTTGCCCTTCAACTCCCAGAAATCCTAACAGCTGGTAAACTGGGATTTCTGGGAGCTTGTAAGCCAAAACACCTGGAGACTCATGGGTTGAGAACCACTGCTCTAGAGCCAAACAGCACAGCAGATCCTAGCTATGCCACCACTGGCTTGGCACTGCCATCCTCAAGCCTGGAGAAGCTGCTGGTAGAGCGGCATTGCCATCCTCAAGCCAGAGGGGCGGGGCCCCCTCTCCAGCCTTGAGGAGGTAGGTAGATCTTTCTGACTTGGTTTTATTATAAGTAGCTCACGTGCTGAAAAAGTGTGGGCACCCCTGCTCTAGAGAGATTTTTTTAAAAATCCTATCCATAAATAATCAAATCCCCACTGATCAAAACTTCAAATTCCATTGATAGACAACCTGTAGTCTTCCAATCTGGGGATCTCCAGAACATGCTTTCTAGAACCCATGGGAGGTCCTTCAATATCTAAAAGGCTTCGGATTGCTAATACAGTGAACATAGGGCCTTCTGGGTGCAAAGAAGGCCCTTCAGGTCTGAACGATTGGGGAGCTTTCTCTTACATCTTCCCCACCTGGATGTGTTCCTTCTGGGTGTTCAGGGAAGGATGAGCTGTCGTAGAGGCTTTCCCCACTGTCGAAATACTTGTAGGCGTTGTCCCCCAAGTGGATCCTCTGATGCTTGGTCAGGTAGGGTCTCCACCGGAAGCTCTCCCCGCACTGCAGGCACTTGTAGGGCTTCTCCCCTGTGTGGATTCTCAGGTGTTCGGTAAGGGTGGAGCGGCGGTTGAAGCTCCGCCCACACTTGGGGCACTCGTAGGGCTTCTCCCCCGTATGGATACGGAGATGCGCATTGAGGTGGGTGCTCTGGAAGAACCGCTTGCCACACGCCGGGCACTCGAACGGCTTCTCCCCTGTGTGGGTCCGGTGATGCTTCACCAGTTCAAACTTGTACTGGAAGGCTTTGCCGCACTCGTGGCACATGTGCTTCTTTTCAACCTGCACAATCGTAAGCTGGCTGACGTCGGTCACGTCGTTCCCGTCAGGGAGAGATGCCGCTTCAGTCTTTATCGGTTTCTCAAGCAGGTGAGCCTCCAAGTCTTGCTTGGCACCTTGCGTCTCAGCATTAAGCATCACCTTGTCATGCTGTGCTGCCAACTCAGAGGCTGTGAGCTGAGAATGTGCCTCTGTGGTCCCATTCCTTACAGCATCACTATCTGCAGGGAAGAGAAAAGCAAGACAGAATATTATGCATCAAGTCCAGAAACGGTGCTCCATGCAGTCAAGTTAGCTACATCAGTGTTTTTCAACCTTTTTTGAGCCGCGGCACATTTTTTAAATTTACAAAATCCTGGGGCACACCACCAACCAAAATGACACAAAATGACACTCTAACACAGTAATACATATAGTTAATATGTTGTTAAATGTATTTATACATTCAGTGTGAAACCTGGGCCTGTTTCGATGAACACAACATAGATATCCTGGCAGGAATGGCAGAAAGACACAAACTTCCCACACAAAACTCCCATAACCAAGATAAAATGCTATAAGAGTTTGGTGGGCATTGACCTTGAGTTTTGGAGTTGTAGTTCACCTATATACAGAGAGCACTGTGGACTCAAACAATGTTGGATTAGGACCAAACTTGGCATGAATACTCAATATGCCCAAATGTGAACACAGATGGAGTTTGGGGAAAATAGACCTTGACATTTGGGAGTTACAGTTTCTGGGATTTATAGTTAGCACACAACCAAAGAGCATCCTGAACTCTTGCAACAGTTGAATTGAACCAAACTTGGCATATTGAATTCTCATTACCAACAGAAAGTACTGAAAGGGTTTACTTGGGAATTGACCTTGAGTTTGGAAGTTGTAGTTCACCTACACCCAGAGAGCACTGTGGACTCAAACAATGTTATGTTATGTTGTTTGTTTTCTATCCAGAATCACAATGTTGGAAGGAGGCTCACCACTTTAAGGTCCCTAAAACAGGCATAGGAAAACTTCGGCCCTCTGGGTGCTTTGGACTTCAACTCCCACTATTCCTAGCAGCCTGAGGCCCTTTCCTGCTTAAGTGGCTGGGGGGGGGAGGAAAAGGGCCTGAGGCTGCTAGGAATGGTGGGAGTTGGAGTCCAAAACACCTGGAAGGTCCAAGTTTGCCCATGCCAGCTTTCAACAGAGACCTCTTCCTCCCCCTCCCCCTTCGCACCCTTTCTTCCCCCTCCTGCCCAACACTTACTTTTTCTTCTACACTCGGGCTCCCTTTTTCCCAGCCTCCTTCTGCTCGCTTTGCTCACACTGCTGCTTTTGCCGCCATTTTGATCCGAGGGGGCAGCGTGAGCGTGTTCAGTATGGGAGAAGGGAGGGAGGAAGACATTGGGTGGTCTGCGCAGTAGTGCCCGCACGGGTCACGTCTTCCTCCCTCCCCCCTCCTGCAGAAGTCGCAGCGTGAGCAAAGCGCGGCAAAGCGAGCAGAGCGAAGCTGGGAAGAAGGGAGCCCGAGTGGAGAAGAAAAAGTAAGTGTTGGGCAGGAGGGGGAAGAAAGGGTACTGGAGGTTCCAATTTCCCACAGCACACCTGATGATCGCTCACGGCACACTGGTTGGGAAACACTGAGCTACATGACCTTGAAAGCGTCTACAGACAACGCCGGCTCTTTGGCATAGAAATGGAGATTAGCACCAACCCCCAGAGTCGGACATAACTAGACTTAATGTCAGGGGAAAACCTTTACCTTTAACCTAAGTGCTTTTCCAATTCCTTGTTATAAGCAACCTTGCTGCTGCTAGTAAATTAGATATTGCATCTTTTTCTTCTTCTTTTCAACTGTTCGTTGTTATATAATGATAACAAAGCTAGGACTTCTTTCTAATTTTATAATCATAATATCCTCTCTGTTTCTAAAAACTTTTCCCCAAAGTTCACTTACATATTTATGCAGTGTTCTCTCACTTATCGTGGGTGTTACGTTCCAGGACCACTCGCGATAAGTGAAAATCTGCAAGGTAGGGACACTCCTCTTTCCCTCCCCTCCTCCTTCCCTGCTCATGAGGGGAAGGAAAGGAAGCAAGCCCCCTCCTCCTACTTTTCCCCCTCCTCCTTCCCCGCGCAATCTTCTGGTGCCTTCAGCTTGTACAGAAGCAAGCCCTCCTCCTCCTTCTTTTCCCTCTCCTCCTTCCCTGTGAAACAGTGAGTCCGCGAAAAGCGAACCGCGATAAAGCGAGGGAAAACTGTACATTGCCACCATACACACACACACACACATACACCCAATTCCTGGCATCCTCTCCAAAAGTGCTTTTAGTAATTTTCAATTATATTTGCTATTTTTAATGGTGTTAGATACCATTTCCATATCAATTTATAATAGTTTTCTTTAACCCATATTGATAAGTTTTTCAAGTGTCTTTGTTCCCATAATTGTGAATACAACCGAGACCCTCCCCCACCCAAGGAGTTGCCGGAAAGCGAGCCCTGCGGCTTCCGGTCAGGCGGGGGAGGGTCTTGGCCCACTGTCCACGCAGGCCCGGCCTGCCCCGGTCCTCCCCACGTCCCTCGCTGTGGGTTTTGGGCCCGGCGGGGCCTGCCACACAGAGATTTCCGTGGCAAAGGGCCGCTTTCTGGCAATTCATTGGGCGGGGAGGGGCCTGTGGCTCGGCATCCGGCCTTTTTGTTTGGGTGTTTTTGCTCCTGTTGGGGCCTGCCACGCATGGGAGCCAGATGCAATTGTCAAAAGAGCCATATATGACTCGCGGGCCATAGGTTCCCGACCCCTGCCCTAAAGTTTAGGTGGAATCCTTTTCATTCTAATTTAAATCCATTACTCTTAGTCTCCGGAGCAGCAGAAAAGCAAGCTGCCCCCTCTTCAATATGACATTTTTTCAAATATAATGACAGAATAAAATAATAATTATAGTGAACCTGTGAGTATTTCTTGCTGCTCACCCGGCGATGAGCTTTCAACCATAGCATCTCCATTCTCGAGGCCTTTGTAGGTAGCGTTTCCAACCAAGTGGATTCTCTGGTGTTTGGTCAAATAGGGTCTCCACCGGAAGCTCTCCCCGCACTGGAGGCACTTATACGGTTTCTCCCCTGTGTGGATTCTCAGGTGTTCGGTAAGGGTGGAGCGACGATTGAAGCTCCGGCCACATTTGGGACATTCGTAAGGCTTCTCCCCTGTATGAATCCGCCGGTGGGCGCTCAAGTGGGAGCTCTGGATGAAGCGCTTTCCGCACGCCAGGCACTCGTAGGGCTTCTCTCCCGTGTGCGTCCGCCAATGCAACAAAAACTCGGATTTGCAGTGGAACCACCGGTCACACTCGGGACACATCAGCTTCTTCCGGCCCACGTGGAACATGCTGCGCTTAGAATTGGCTGCTCTCAAGTGCCTGGGCGGTTCGCGCCTCATGTGCCCCAGTTGAGGGTCCCATTGCCTCTGCAGGCCATGCCGCATCTCGGGGTTCAAGGGCACGCTCCCCGCGGGGGCCGCCAGCAAAGTCCAGCGGGGTTCCACTTGACCTGAGATATTAGTCTCAGAGATCTCTTCTTTGATTTCCCTCACAATCACTTCGCTCGCTGGGATGGAGGAGGAAATCAAGGAGAGCTCATTCCCTGGAAGAGAAAGGGAAGAGATGTCATGAAATAATGATGCATGGCTTGAATGGAATTATATGAAAGATGTATGGTTGAGATCTATATAGTCTAGAGATGCCATCCTCTAAGATTGAGGCCTGGAAAACTACAAGAAGGAGGTGAAAAATTCATGGAATGTAATTAAAAGTTGTTGATAACCAGTGACAATTATTGATTGTTGACATTGCTGACTTGTTGAACTTTTGGGGAAAGGCGTGTTTACATTATCAGAGACAGCGGCTCTTTAAGTTAAGGAAATGTTTACAAGGTTCCTTACATTAAGAAGAAAGTCAACACAAGGCTCCTTACATTTACCATCACCAATAAAGGAGAGTCAACATCTGCCAGGAACTGAGATGAAGGCAGGATGTTTCAGACTGGAAAAGCATACATCATTTATTTACAGCAGGGGTGCCCACATTTTTTCATCATGCGAGCTACTTTTAAAACAACCAAGTTGTAAAGATCTACCTGCCATGCGCGCGCTCCTGCCGCGGGGCATTGCGGTCCGGTGCCGGCAAGAGAGAGGCAGGGCGGAGCGGGCAGAGTGCGAGGGAGGGGGGAGGGGAGGGCAGGGCAGAGCGCGAGGGGAGGGAGGGCAGAGCACGAGGGGGCAGGATGGAGCATGAGGGGAGGGAGGCATGGTGGAGCGTGAGGGGCAGGGTGGAGTGTGAGGGGAGGGAGGCAGGGCAGAGCGCGAGGGGAGGGAGGGCAGAGCACGAGGGGGCAGGGCGGAGCACGAGGGGAGGGAGGCAGGGCGGAGCGTGAGGGGCAGGGTGGAGTGTGAGGGGAGGGAGGCAGGGCAGAGCACGAGGGGGCTGGGCAGAGCGCGAGGGGAGGGAGGCAGGGCAGAAGCGCCCCATCCGGCTGAGATCGACCTCATATGGACTCGCGATTCCTGGGCAGCCCTGATTTACAGCTTTGAAACAACATCAGTAAGAAATACTGCTACATAAGAGACCCTATTACAATACAGTCCGGTCCACCTGCCATGTTCTGCTCCATGGGAAGGAGAGAGGTGGAGGCATGATGTTTCAGGCTGGAAAAACATCTATCATTCATTTAAAGCTTTGGAACAACACCAGTAAGAAATATTGCTATACGAGACCCTATTACAATCCAAAAATTGTGGCTGACCTGAGGAGTCTGGTCCACCCGCCATGCCCTGCTACATGGGAAGGAGAGAGATGGTGTACCTTTGGGAGTGGCAGATCTGCACTGGAACACAGTATGTTCACTTTTGCTTGTGTGTCTTCTCTCACCTTCGCAAAGGTTCATGGGGATCTTCTTGCCCTCCATTGTCGGAAAATTTGAGATCCATGGTTCCTCCCCTCGTTCCAACCGGGAGATCAGCTCAGGTTTAGGGATGGGAATGGCTAAGGTCGCCCATAAAAACAAACAAGGAAAAAGTTAAACATCCTTTACATGATCACCAGAAAGTTTCGCTTGATTAAATTTTCTTCAAGCTTTGTTACTACAGAAAAACAGGGTGAACAACAAACAGGGAACTTAGGGACATCCAAACAAAGAGAGGAATTCTCTGTGGCTAAATCTGTCTCCCTTTCCCTCCCAAAACTACAAAACTTCTGGGAACGCCTTAAAGTACGAGGGGGCAAAGCTGGATTCCTGCGACCTTCTCTGGAAACTAGTAGGAGAGGAAATTCACCTTTAACAACAGCAACAAGCAGTTGAAGAAAAAAAAAAACATGCCCTGGCAGAATATGTCAAGGAAAGCCAAGAACCTGCTTTGGTTGAAGTCAGTAATCAGAAACTTCGCATAGCACAGCAGACAAAGAACCAGTACAAGAAAACTGCACTACAAACCAAAGCTGACAGCTGGCACAACAAAGCATTGCCAGGGCAGTTCCTTGACAAAACTGAAGGAAAAGTTGAGAAGGAGAAGACCTGGTGATGGCTCACGAATGGGACACTGAAGAAGGAGGCAGAAGGCCTGCTTCTTGCAGCCCAGGAGCAAGACATCAGGACAAATGCCACTAAGGCCAGGATCGAAAAATCCGCTGATGACTCAAAATGCAGACTCTGCAAGGAAGTGTATGAAACCATGGATCATATCAACTGCTGTAAGAAAATCACACAGACGGACTACAAACAGAGGCACAACTCTTTGGCCCAAATGATTCACTGGAACTTAAGTCACTAGTAGCACCTGCCAGTAGTAAAGAACTGGTGGGATCATAAACCCCCAAAGGTCGTGGAAAATGAACATGCAAAAATACTGTGGGACTTTCGAATCCAGACTGACAAAGTTTTGGACCACAATACACCAGACATCACGATTGTGGAAAAGAAAAAAGTTTGGATTATTGATGTTGCCATACCAGGTGACAGTCGCATTGAGGAAAAACCACAGGAAAAACTCAAGTCATTATCAGGACCTCAAAATCGAACTGCAAAGACTCTGGCATAAACTGGGATAGGTGGTCCCAGTGGTCATCGGCACACTGGGTGCCATGCCAAATGATCTCAACCGGCATTTGGAAACAATAAACATTGACAAAATCACGTTCTGTCAACTGCAAAAAGCCATCTTACTTGGATCTGCGCGCATCATTCGAAAATACATCACACAGTCCTAGACGCTTGGGAAGTGTTCGACTTGTGATTTTGTGATACACAATCCAGCATATAGATCTCGTTTGCTGTGACATACTGTGTTATTGTGTCAGTAAAACAACAACAACAACATTTCTATACTACCCTCTCTCCCAAAAGTGACTTCAGGCAGTTTACACACAGAGGCAGGCAAACATTTAACAACAACAACAACAATCTTTATTTATACCCCGCCACCATCTCCCCAACGGGGACTCGGGGCAGTTTACATGAGGCCAAGCCCAACAGTGCATTACAATAAAATAATACAAAACAAAACACAAAACAAAACACGATATAGTAAATAGATCATCAAAAGTACAATAAACAATATAAAATAATACAACAGAATAAAATCATTTAGACACAGTAACAATGAGCCTTACAAAGTATAAGTAACATCAGGAATAATACAAAATAATGCACAATAATAACAGTAAACTTATAAAGAAAAAGATTAGATTTTGAAACGGGGATGAGGTAGTAATAAACCAACTAGACAATAAACTAAGACGTGTGAATATTAAACATTTATCATTAGAAACAGAAATAAATTGCATTTGAAATGGCTAACACAGGTGTTTATTAAAAATGTATCATAGCCAGCATGTATCATAGCCAGCGGGAGTGAGAAGAGCGGGGTAAAAATGACACAAATAAATAAATAAATAAATAAATAAAGTTAAATAGCCTCTAAGTGTCTTGCTGTATATGTTGTATGTCTATGACAATGAATGTTTTCCATGTATCTGTACATTGTAATAAGCCCTGAGCCCGCTGCGGGGCGAGAAGGGCGGAATATAAATACTGTAAATAAATAAATAATGATAATAATAAATATATTATCATTATTTATTTATATAGTTCGATGATAACTATAATGAAAATAATAATAATAAAGATGGAGAATTATATGAGGGAAAGCAAGGCAAGAAAGAAAGAAAGAAAGAAAGAAAGAAAGAAAGAAAGACAGACAGACAGACAGACAGACAGACCACGGAGTCCTTCTGGGACGCCTTGCAGAAATGGGCCATAGAGGTACTGTCTTGCAGTGGCTCCGGTCCTTTCTGGAGGGCCGATCTCAGAAGGTGTTACTGGGAGATACCTGCTCAACCCCTCAACCATTGTCTTGTGGGGTTCCTCAGGGTTCAATACTGTCTCCCATGTTGTTTAACATCTACATGAAGCTGCTAGGGGAGGTCATCCAGAGTTTCGGGGTGCGGTGTTAACTGTACGCAGATGACATCCAACTCTGTCACTCCTTTCCACCTACTACTAAGGAGGCTGCTCAGGTCCTGAACCAGTGCTTGGCCGCTGTGTCGGACTGGATGAGGGCAAACAAATTGAAATTGAATCCAGACAAGACAGAGGCACTCCTGGTCAGTCGAAAGGCCGAACAGGGCATAGGGTTACAGCCTGTGTTAAACAGGGTTACACTCCCCCTGAAGACGCAGGTTCACAGTCTGGGTGTGATCCTGGACTCATCGCTGAGCCTGGATCCCCAGGTTTCGGCGGTGACCAGGGGAGCATTCACACAATTAAAACTTGTGCACCAGCTGCGCCCGTACCTTGGGAAGTCTGACTTGGCCATGGTAGTCCATGCTCTGGTTATATCCTGTATAAATTACTGCAACACTCTCTATGTGGGGCTGCTTGGAAGCTTCAATTGGTTCAACGGACAGCAGCCAGGTTGATAACAGGAGCGGCACTCAAGGAGCGTACAACTCCCCTGTTGTGCCAGCTCCAAGTGCTGGTTTTGGCCTTTAAAGCTCTAAACGGTTCTGGTCCAACTTACTTGTCCAAACGCATCTCTCCCTATGAGCCATCAAGATGCTTAAGATCATCTGGAGAGGACCGCTCTCGGTCCCGAATGCTTCGCAGGCGCGCCTGGCGGGGACGAGAGACACGGCCTTCTCAGTGGTGGCTCTTTGGCTTTGGAACGCCCTCCCTAGAGACATCAGATCGGCCCCCTCCCTCCTGACATTTCGTAAGAAAGTCAAGACTTGGCTTTTCGAGCAAGCATTCGCAGACGAACTTTAATCGAGATCAAGGATTACTATGACGACGAAACGGAACCGAGCTGAAATTTGCATTTTGTAGTTCTTAACTATTAATTTTATATGCTTTTTATGACTGTTTTTATCTTGTGATGTATTGTATATGGACACTTGTTGCTGCTTGTTCACCGCCTTGAGTCGCCTTCGGGCTGCGAGAGGAGGTATAGAAGCATGGCAAATTAAAAAAAAAGAGGAAGTGTATGAGGAAAAGGAAGGAAAGAGACATAAACAAAAATGCAACCCTGGGGAACCTTGGGTAAATATGCTAATTGTCCTTAAAAATCAAAGGAGTCCTACCTAAAGATGCCACGTTTTCGTAGTTCTCTTGCATGACATCCCAGTACAGATCTCTCTGCTCTGCATCCAAAAGGCCCCACTCTTCTTCGGTGAAGTACACAGCCACCTCTTCAAAGGAGAACGGTGGTGCCTGGGAGGGGTGGAAGGAAAAGATTTGATTTGCCACTCTTTCCCTCTCCATTTTGATTTATTTCAGGGATAGGGAACCTATGGCTCGGGAGCCAGATGTGGCTCTTTTCATTATGGCATCTGGCTCTCCAGAGCAGCTCAGGCATCGGTTTCCCAGCATGCAACGGGGAGGAGTGACGCAAATGCGCCCCAAATGCCCTCTCCCCTTCCTTCTTTCCTCCATTCTCCCTCTTCCTTCCTCTTCCTTTTTCCCCTTCACCCTTTCCTTCTCTCCTTCCTTTTTCCTCCCTCTCTTCTTCCTTCTTTCATCCATTTTCCCTCCCTCTTCCTTCCTCTTCTATTCTTTCCCCCCAAGTCTTCCTTTTCTTCTCCTTCCTTTCTTTTCACTTCCATCTCTCTCCCTTTTTCTTTTCTTCTTTTCCCTTCATTATTTTACTTTTTCTTCACTCCCTTTCCTTTTGTTTCCCACCCTTTCCTTTCCTTTCCTCCCTTCCCATTTCCTTCTTTCTTTTCCCCTCATTCTCTCTCCTGCTTTTCTTTTCTTCCTTTTCCATAATTCATTCTTCTTTTCTTTCTTCCTCTCCCCCTCCCTCCTTTATTTCCTCTGTCTGTCTGTCTTTCTTTCCCCCTTCCTTCCTTCCGTCTTCTCTTCCTTCCCAGAGTCCTGAGCATGCCTTTTGCAGAGCCAGGTCTGAAGTGTCCCCTCATTCTGCCGGGGAATCCTTTTCTCATAGTATGTATGGATATACTCACATTGAGTTGAATTCAGTCTTAAAATATCTATTATATAAAGGGGTTCCCGTCATGGAACGACCGTCCCAAACAGAGAAACCTTACAACGCAGAAACACCAAACTTGCCAACAGAAATAGGCCTCAAGCAAGGTACGTTTGTAGCAAAGAAACTCCCCCAACCTAAAAGGCCCCAAAACAACAAGTAAAAAAACCCTACATTTCCCAGTATCCTCCGGGGCTGCCAACGACTCTCCCAGCCTCTAGATTCTGACAACATGATTGGCTGCCAATAAGGGCGGATTTGCATAACTCCTATACTGGCCAGCCAACATGAACATTCCGACCCATAATAAACTGTCAGAGGTCGATAAGGCAAAGGGCTGAGGCACAAACACAAACACCCAATTCACTTCCCACAGAAAATTTACACCCCTACAAATCACAGACCATGCCCAAAATTGACAGTAAGGCTTCATTAACTTAATTTCCCTGACTAGGCCTCACTTAATGGAATGCTGTTTACGCTCTGAATTGACAGTAAGGCTTCATTAACTTGATTCTCCCGACTACGCCTCACCTCATTGGACATTGTGTATGGCCTGAATTGACAGTAAGGCTTCATTAACTTACTGTTCCTGACTAGGCCTCAGCTCATGGGACATTGTGTATGGCCTGAATTTACAGTAACCTACCTTGGAACACAGAGCCCCTATGACCCACGCTACATTCTACTACAGTTTGGAGGAGGGTGGACCATGGATTATGGGACTTGAAGTACCTCCATGGAAAGTGGGATTTGTACTACTTCAAAACCCATCATTCCCCACAGACCACTGTGGCCCAGAACCAAGACCGATAAAGACCAAACTTGGCACACAATGCCCCCCATGACCCACACTCCATCCGACTGCAGATTAGAGGAGGACACACCATGGATAATGGGATTTCAAGTACCTCCACTCACTTCCAAAGTACCCCACCCACACACGCATCAACCTCTACATCAACACAGCAGACGGAAAGACAAAAAACATTGTATATCCACAAGCTATGCAGAACGCCAGCAACACCACACACCAACATCTCCCCAGGACTTCAACATCCCACCCACCAGAACAACCCACAACGACACAGCCATGGCCCCACCAAGACCATAACTAACAACAATTCCAACCCTTACATACTCAGACTTTCTCGCATCTCCTAAATAGGGCACAGCAACGCGTGCCGGGTACAGCTAGTATTATATATATTATATGGCTCTCACTGACATAAATTTCCAAATATTTTGCTTTCATGGCTCTCTGAGTCAAAAAGATTCCCGACCCCTGCTTTATTTGCTACTTCTGATAAAGATAGTATCCAATCCCCAATTCGTTCTCTACCTGGACTGGCTCCGCGGCCACCACCTCTCTTCCTCCCGCAGGAGGGAACGTTCCAAAGAGAAACACACACATCATTTTGCTGAACCTGTCGGGGAGAAAAATGTCAACAAAGAACTTATTTCAGTCTCGTCCTTTAAAGAAACTTCTGTCTCATGTGAAAAAAAAAATCAACATCCCCACCCTCTCTAATGCATTTTTATTCATAGCCACTTTGAGTCTCAATGTGTTTTCAAAAAGCCGGGATCCACTGGGTTGCTGTGAGATTTCCAGGCTGTCTGGCCATGTTCCAGAAGCATTCTCTCCTGACATTTCGCCCACATCTATGGCAGGCATCCTCAGAGGTTGTGAGGTCTTCTGCAAACAAGGCCCGTGAGGTTTATATATCTGTGGAATAATGTCCCGGGTGGGAGAAAGAACCTTTGTCTGTTTGAGGCAAGTGTGAATGTTGCAGTTGGCCCCCTTGATTATCATTTAATTGAGTTGAGTTACATCCGCACTGACGAATTAACACAGTTTGACACCACTTTAACTGCCATGGCTCAATGCGATGGAATCCTGGGAGTTGTCATTCACAAGGTCTTTAGCCTTCTCTGCCAAACAGTGCTGATGCCTCACCAAACTATAAATCCTAGGATTCCACAGCCTGTTCAAACTAGTGTTGAACTGCCTTAATTCCAAAGTGTAGATGCACCCTATGTGCCCTTGAATTCAATAGGGCTTTTCTTAGGCAAGGAGGGCTCAGTGGGCTTGCCTTGCAACAGAGCCCAACACAGATTCCCTGCCGGTCTCCCATCCAAATCCCAGCCAGGGCTGGCCCTGCTTAGCACCCAGGATCAGGCCTCTTGTCCACACCTTGAGCCAAATCCAACCCTGGGACTCTCAGCTCTCCATCATCTCCATAGACACCGATGGGCCGGATCTTGCAGCATTTGCCCTGGGAAGCTTATCAGCTTCCAGTGGAAGGAAAGGAAGAAAGAGAGAGCAGGGAAAAAGGAGAGAGAAAGAAAGAGAGGAGCTTTCAGCAGATGCTCCTTTTCCAAGCTCCAAACCAGGGCCCTCTTGTGGTCAGGCAGGGTGCACCCACAATGCAGAATTGGATTACTATCTACCCAGTGTTTCCCAACCTTTTTTGAGCCACGGCACACTTTTTACATTTGCAAAATCCTGGGGCACACCACCAACCAAAATGACACAAAATGACACTCTCACACAGTAATACATATAGTTAATATGTTTTTAAAATGTATTTATACACTCAGTGTGAAACCTGGGCCTGTTTCGATGAACTCAACATAGATATCCTGGCAGGAATGGCAGAAAGACACAAACTTCCCGCACAGAACTCCCATAACCAAGAGAAAATGCTATAAGAGTTTGGCGGGCATTGACCTTGAGTTTTGGAGTTGTAGTTCACCTATATCCAGAGAGCACTGTGGACTCAAACAATGTTGGATCAGGACCAAACTTGGCATGAATACTCAATATGCCCAAATATGAATGCAGATGGAGTTCAGGGGAAATAGACCTTGACATTTGGGAGTTGTAGTTGCTGGGATTTATAGTTCCCCTACAATCAAAGAACATTCTGAACCCCACCAATGATAGAACTGGGCCAAACATCCCACACAGAACCCCCAGGAGGCAAGAGGAGGTCTCTACTTGGGGAAAGGGAGGCGGGCCTTCCAATGCATGGAGAGGGAGAGACCAAATAGACAACGGATGGGGAGGGGGTTGTTTGTAATTTTGTGCCTTTATCGAGGTAGGTTTCTTAGGGTTTTTATACTTCAACACACTAGACTCTCTCTCTCCCCCCCCCCGCCTTCCTGGAGGTTCCAATTTCCCACGGCACACCTGATGATCACCCATGGCACACCTGATGATCACTCACGGCACACTAGTATGCCCCGGCACACTGGTTGGGAAACACTTGTCTACACTGAGCATTTGATCCAGTTTCAAACCGATATTGGAAAATAAATAGAGTGTTTTTGCTGTGCAGATACAAAGGAAGCTCTGAAACCACAGTGACAACATATGCCATTTGACCCCACTTTAGTTGTCGTGGTCAATTCGTATGGTTCTGTTTTTACGAATTATTTTAATGTAATTTGATTGGTTGTTGTATTCTTATAGTTTATGTTTTGTTGTTGTTGTTTCTGTTTTGTTTTTTATTTATTGTATTGCATTGCTGGGCTTGGGGAGATGGTGGCGGGGTATAAATAAAGATTATTATTATTATTATTATTATTTTGAATTGCAAGGTCTGTAAGCCGCTCCGAGTCCCCATTGGAGAGATGGTGGCGGGATATAAATAATAATAATTATTATTATTTATTTCAGCTTGGTAGACCGCTCACTCCGAAGCTCAGAGCGGTTTACAACAATAAAATACCAATAAAAACATATAACAACATTAAAACAGCCTTAAAACCAATATTATTATTATTATTATTATTTTGAATTGCAAGGTCTATAGCCGACTCTGCCAAACCACAGTGGTTCAAAGTGGAGTCCAATAGGTTTTCCCCTGACATTAAGTCCAGTCGTGTCTGACTCTGGGGTGGCGGTGCTCATCTCCATTTCTAAGCCGAAGAGCCGGCATTGTCCTCAGACACCTCCAAGGTCATGTGGCCGGCATGACTGCATGAAGCGCCGTTACCTTCCTGCTGGAGAGGTACCTATTGTATATGTGGATAGCATCCTCAGATGCTTATGTAAAGCCGCCCTGCATCCCCTTGTGGGGAGAAGGGCAGGATAGAAATGTATGTAATAAATACTCACATCTACATGTTTTTGAACTACTAGGTTGGCAGAAGCTGGGGCTAACAGCAGGAGCTTACGTCGCTCCGCAGATTCGAAAATGCAACCTTTCAGTCAGCAAGTTCATCAGTGTGGTCTAATAATAATAATAATAACCATGTGTTGTCGAAGGCTTTCATGACTGGAATCACCGGGTTGCTGTGAGTTTTCTGTGCTGTCCGACCATGTTCCAGAAGCATTATCTCCTGATGTTTCGCCCACATCTGTGGCAGGCATCCTCAGAGGATATGAGGTCTGTTGGAAACTAGGCAAGTTTATATACCTGTGGAATGATGTCCAGGGTGGGAGAAAGAACTCTTGCCTGCCTGAGGGAAGTGTAAATGCTCCAATTGGCTAACTTGATTAGCATTTAATGCCCTTGCAGCTTCAAAGCCTGTATGCTTCCCGCCAGGGGGAATATTTTGTTGGGAGGTGTTAGCTGGCCCAGATTGTTTCTTGTTGGAGGACAGGGGAAAAATAAAGATTTAAAGATGGGCTCAAAGCCAACTTTAAAAACTGTGGCATCGACACAGAGAACCGGGGAGTCCTGGCCCTTGAGCGCTCTAGCTGGAGGTCAGCTGTGACCATCAGTGCTGTAGAATTTGAAGAGGCACAAATGGAGGGCGAAAGAGAGAAATGTGCCAAGAGGAAGGTACATCAAGCCAACCCAGACCAGGACCGCTTTCCACCTGGAAACCGATGCCCTCACTGCGGGTCAAGAATAGGGCTCCACAGTCACCTACATAACCAGTCACCCCTGGCTGAGAAAGGGGGGTATAGAAATAAATAAATATTTATATACTCGCAAGGTTCCATTCTCTCCCCCATGCTTTTCAACATCTACATGAAACTCCTGGGTCAGATCATCCGGAGTTTTGGAGTCCGGTGCCATCTCTATGCGGATGACACTCAACTCTACTACTCCTTTCTACCAGAGTCCAAGGAAGCCCCTCGGGTCCTTGACCAGTGCCAGGCAGCTGTGATGGGCTGGATGAGGACTAACCAGGCCTGGATTAGCGGACTGTGCCGCCCAAGGCCCCCCATCTAAATGCCGCCCCCGGGGGCAGGGCCTCTTGCGGGGGGCGGGGCCGGCGTGACGGACAAGACACCGCCGGAAGTCCCACCCCTAGGGAGACTCACGCGGCTTCCCCCGCCG
The DNA here is from genome assembly GCA_030556195.1 of Anolis apletophallus. Classification (NCBI taxonomy): domain Eukaryota; kingdom Metazoa; phylum Chordata; class Lepidosauria; order Squamata; family Anolidae; genus Anolis; species Anolis apletophallus. The sequence goes on along the minus strand of JARBWK010000001.1, from coordinate 199,894,968 downwards.
CCACGCTCGTACCGGCGCCCCTCCCTTCACTGAAGGAAGGAGTGGCGCCCGCCCGCGCGAGCAGGGCGGCGGTAGAGGAAGCCGCGTGTGTCTCCCTAGGGGCGGGACTTCCAGCGGCGCCTTGTCCCTCTCGCCGGTTCCGCCCCCCTCCCTTCACTGAGGGAGAAGGTGCCGCTGGAAGTCCCGCCCCTAGGGCGACTCACGTGGCTTTCGCCGCCACCTCGCTCGCCCGTGCCCCAAACACGAGCGGGGCAGCGGTGGGGGAAGCCGCATGAGTCTCCCTCGGGGCGGTACATCCGGCAGCGCCTTCTCCCTCTCGCCGGTTCCGCCCCCCCTCCCTGCACGGAGGGAGAAGGCGCCGCTGGAAGTCCCGCCCCTAGGGAGACTCACGCGGCTTCCCCCACCGCCGCCCCGCTCGAATTTGGGGCACGGGCGAGCGGGGCAGCGGTGGGGGAAGCCGCGTGAGTCTCCCTAGGGGCGGGACTTCTGGTGGCGCCTTCTTCCTCTCGCCGGTTCCTCCCCCCTCCCTTCACTGAAGGGAGGAGGGGCGGAGCCGCTGCCGCCGTGACGGACAAGACGCCGCCAGAAGTCCCGCCTCTAGGGAGACTCACGCGGCTTCCCCCGCTGCCGCCGCGCTCGCACCGGCGCCCCTCCTCCCTTCACTGAGGGAAGGAATGGCGCCCGCCCGCGTGAGCAGGGCGGCGGCGGGGAAAGCCGCGTCAATCGCCCTAGGGCGGCGGGACTTCCCCCCGGCTCCTTGTCCCGCGGGCGGGCGCCACTCCTTCCTTCACCCCTTCCTTCAGGCCCGGAAAAGCCGCCCCCCAAATCTGCCGCCCAAGGCCATGGCCTCGGGTGGCCTTATGGGTAATCCGGGCCTGGGGCTAATAAGCTGAAGCTTAATCCTGACAAAACAGAGGTCCTCCTGGCTAGTTGTGGCACTGATGAGGGCATAGGGTGGCCCTCGAGTCCCCAAGGAAAGATGGTTGGCGGGGTATAAAAATAAAGTTGTTATTATTGTTATTGTTATTATTATTATTCTCTCTGGCATAACTTCGTGAACTTTGCTTTCTACAAGCGCGTTGATGACTAAAAAAGCCAATCCGAGATAGGCCGGTTGCAGAAAGCACAGCAGAAAATCTCCTTGGGTGATGTTGTTTCCAAGTTGCGGTTCTTTCTGCGTTGTGGTTCCTCTTTGAGACCCGTTCGGCATGTCTTCTCGAAAGAGGCCGCAGCATTGTGGACAGTGCGTCTCCATGCCTCCCAAAGTGAGGCCAGGGTGGACCATTGTTGGTGATCTGGCCGAGCCTGAGATGTTGTTTCAGGGAGTCCTTATATCTCTTTTTGGGGGCACCTCTCTTGCGCTGACCTGTGGCGAGTTCACCATAGAGTAGTATCTTAGGGACGCAGTGGTCCTCCATCCTAGAGATGTGCCCTGCCCAGCGCAGCTGAGTTCTCAATAGCATGGCCTCAACGCTGGCGATCCCTGCTTGCTCAAGGACAGCAACATTCGTCACATAATCAGTCCAGTGTACATTTAGGATTGTGCGAAGACAGCGCTGATGAAAGCGTTCGAGGAGTTGTAAGTGCTGGCAATAGGTGACCCATGTTTCATACCCATAAAGGAGAATAGACAGTACGATAGCTCTGTACACACTGATTTTGGAGCTTTGCCTCAAGTGCTTGTTGCTCCAGGCTCTTTTGTGAAGCCTTCCGAATGCACTCTATGCCTTTGCTAATCTGTGACCTATCTCTTTCTCAATCTTGGCGTCTGAAGAGATGATGCTACCCAGGTAGGTGAACTGCTGGACGGACTTAAGCACAGATGTGCCTATGCTGACGTGGGGATGATGGTGTTCTTCCTGTGGTGTGGGCTGGTACAGAACTTCTGTTTTCTTCAGGCTGACTTCCAGCTCAAACAGCTCTGCAGCTGTTGCAAAGCAGGATGCTAGGCGCTGCAGGGCTGCCTCTGTGTGGGCGACAAGGGCAGCAGCGTCTGCAAAAAGCAGCTCACGGACTAGATAGTTTAGAGAGTCTTAGTGCGAGCCATCAGCAGGCCCGTATTAACCCCTTTTGGCGCCCTAGGCCACACTTTGGAATTACGCCCCCAAACCAACCTCTACCGCACCTCCCCACATTCCTTCTTTCCACTGCCCGGTAGCGGCCCCGCGAGCTTCCCTTCCTTCCTTGACTCAAGGACGTGTGCGAGGAGGAGGAGGAAGGAAGTGAAGCCCCCGCAGCCGCTGCCGCGCATGCCTGGCAGGGCCCCGGGGGCTTCCCTCTGCCTCCTCCTCCTGCCCTCCTTCCTTGACAAGGGGGCAGGGGCGATGGCGGGGGGGCGCCATTCCCTCCTCCCCTGTCCCCTTGCAGTGCTCGCTTTCCGCCAAGAGGAGGCTAGGAAGGGAGAAGGCTACGGAAGTGGAAGCTCCCTCGTGGCTCGTCTTCTCGCCCGCCCCTCCTTTCCTCTGCTGCCCTCCTCCCCCCTTCCTCCTCCTCAGGCCACGCTGCGGCACTGAGAATGGAGGCGGGGAAACATCCTAGAGGCAGCGGAAGGTTCGAATGGCGCGCTGCGTGGATGGCGCTCCGTGCGCATTGCGCGCAGACGTTGCATTTGTATGTGTTTCAACTTTTTTTTTTGGCCCGTGATTTCTGCGCCCCCCTGGCGTTGCGCCCCTAGGCCATGGCCTAGTCTGGCTTTATGGGTAATCCGGGCCTGGCCCTCAGACGGCTTAAGTCTTCCTTTGGGGGTGGGAAGGGCGGGGTAAAAGTATTACAAATAATAATAAATAATAAATAATGAATAATTAAGTTGAACAAGCTGCCATCAGTACGATAGCGTATATATATGCCGTCTTCTTCGAGATCTAATAATAATAATAATAATAATTATTATTATTAACAAACAAAGCAAGCAAGCAAGCAAGTAGGCATGAGAAAAAAGTTATGAAAATCAAAAGAATTCGTAAGTGATTCGTATGTAATGGGACTTTCAAGTTTTTACGGATCGCAAGGCCAATCCCGGAAGTGGACTTTCTTTTTCGAACCCCCTGGGCCCAAAATTTCGTTAGAATTCTAAATATTTTGGAAGGCTCCCTATTACCCCCTCCAAAATCCAAAATCCCAGACATTACTCACAGTCAGATGGGGCCTTTCCATGCTCGAGGCCTACTTTAACTGAAAGCCTTGCCTCCAGGAAGAGAAAAACCAGCCAGAACCATAGAGAGATCGAAACCGGAAGTCCTATAACGGCTGGAGGACTCAGGAAAAAAGCGCTTTAAACTGCAGGAAAGGAGCCTGGAAAGGGCTGCCGTGCGAGCGGCCCCTTTCCTGCTAAGATATAACCCGACCCAGGCTTGGGTAGGCGTATAACTAACCGGGGGAAAGGGCAGCCGTGCGGGCGGCCCCTTTCCTGCTAAGATATAACCCGACCCAGGCTTGGGTCGGCTTATATCTTAGCGGGGAAAGGGCTGCCGTGCGGGTGGCCCCTTCCCCGCTAAGAAATAACCCGACCCAGGCTTGGGTCGGCTTATATCTTAGCGGGGAAAGGGCTGCCCCTGCGGGCGGCCCCTTTCCTGCTAAGATATAACCCGACCCAGGCCAGTTGGACAGCCCTGTTCTAGTTTACTAAGAGCACGTTCCTCATACCCTCCAGGTCACTATCACCCTTACTACATTCTTACTATTAGAATTTATTATTTAATTGTAATAAATGCTCTGGAGAAGCAAGCCTTGACTATTTTATTTAATAATACTAATACTAATACTAATAATATATTAATGCTTTATATCTCCCTGCAAGGAAACCAAGGGAAATGTTGCCCCTTGATTTGCCTGTGCTTAAAACAGTGTCAGTCCCGTTTCCCTGCTTTTCAGACTTTAGAACCAATTTAGAATTTCGTTAGTAATTACGTTACATTTTAGAACTTTTTGGAAATTTTTTTGCAAGTCTTTCTATTACTAATAAAAAAAAAATCCCCCCCCCATATTTGATTTTAGAATCACGATTTTTGGGTTCTAAACCATGCCTACAAGCAAGCCCTGGCAATGAAAGGGGTGTCAATCAAGCTGCATCAGTTCTACCCCTGCTTCCTCTAGAGGGCGCAATCTGCTTTGCTTTGGATGGAAGCCTTGCAAAGGGTTAAGCCCAGAGAGAGGCCTTGCTTTGCTAGAAAAGCCCGGGACTCTGCCTGGCTTTTGGGGGGAGGACTTCAATACTAGATGCACCTTCCTGTCCTGCTTTTCTCTACCCCGAGGGGAAAGAAAAATCGCCTTTCGGATTTCCCAATTTCTGTTTCTTGCAAGCTGCAATTGAACCCATGCAAAAGGGCCCTTGCAGGCAGGTGAGTTGATTTTGCAAAGCAAGAGGGATTTTTTGCAGTTCCAGTTGGGGGGTAAACAAAAAAAAAAGAGGAAGTAAAATCTGCAATTAGGAAGGAAGGAAGGAAGGAGAGATTTTGCATCTCTTTGGGAAAAAAATTAATTGCATCCTCAGATTTTCATTTGTAAGAGTCAGAAATTCCCAGGGGTGATCATGTTGCAAGAGCAAAGCAGGGTTGCCAACGTTTGAGCTGTGCAGGGATTAATAATAATAATAGTAATAATACTAATAAAAACTTTAATTATACCCCACCACCATTATTAGTAGTTTCTTGAGATGCATCCACACTGAATGAATGTGCTTTGGCGCCACTTTAACTGCCAGGGCTCAATTCTATGGGATGCTGGGAGATGTAGTTTGGTGGGGGGAGGGAGAGGAGCCTATAGATCTTGCAAAACTGCAACTCCTAAGTGCCAAACTGCATTCAATCTACTTGCCGATGCACCCCAAGGGTCATTTCCCCCCCTGTGAATTTCCTCCAGCTCTTTTAAGGAGGCATCTACACCAGGCATAGGCATTGATTTTGTCATTTGGGAGTTGTAGTTGTTGGGATTTATAGTTCACCTGTGGATTCAAGCAATGATGGATCTGGACCAAACTAGGCACAGATACTCAATACGTCCAAATGTGAACCTTGGTGGAGTTTTGGGGAAAATAGACCTTGACATTTGGGAGTTGTAGTTGCTGGGATGTATAGTTCACCTACAATCAAAGAAAATTCTGAACTCCACCAACGACGGAATTGAACCAAACTTGACACTCAGAACTCCCAAGACCAACAGAAAACACTGGAAGGGTTTGGTGGGCATTGACCATGAGTTTTGGAGTTGTAGTTTGCCTACATCAAGACAGCACCGTGGACTCAAACAATAATGGATCTGGACCAAACTTGGCACAGATACTCAATACGTCCAAATGTGAACACTGGTGGAGTTTAGGGTAAAATAGACCTTGACATTTGGGAGTTGTAGTTGCTGGGATTTATAGTTCACCTACAATCAAAGAGCATTCTGAACCCCACCAATGATAGAATTGAACCAAACTTGGCACTCAGAACTCCCAAGACCAACAGAAAACACTGGAAGGGTTTGGTGGGCATTGCCCTTGAGTTTTGGGAGTTGTAATTCTCCTACATGCAGAGAGCACTGTGGGCGCAAGCAATGATGGATCTGAACCAAACTAGACACAGATACTCAATACGTCCAAATATGAACACTGGTGGAGTTTTGGGGAAAATAAACCTTGACATTTGGGAGTTGTAGTTGCTGGGATTTATAGTTCACCTACAATCAAAGAATATCCTGAACTCCACCTACAATGGAATTGAACCAAACTTGGCACACAGAACTCCCAAGACCAACAGAAAACACTGGAAGGGTTTGTTGGGCATTGACCTTGAGTTCTGGAGTTGTAGTTCACCTACATCAAGAGAGCACCATGGACTCAAACAATGATGGATCTTGACCAAACTAGGCACAGATACTCAATACGTCCAAATGTGAACACTGGTGGAGTTTTGGGGAAAATAAACCTTTACATTTGGGAGTTGTAGTTGTTGGGATTTATAGTTCACCTACAATCAAAGAGCTTTCTGAAATCCACCAACAATTGAATCGAACCAAACTTGGCACACAGAACTCCCAATGAAACAATGATGGATCTGGGTTGTTGCTGGTTTTTCAGGCTATATGGCCATTCTCTCCTGACGTTTCGCCTGCATCTATGGCAAGCATCCTCAGAAGTTGTGAGGATGCTTGCCACAGATGCAGATGAAACGTCAGGAGAGAATGCTTCTAGAATATGGCTGTACAGCCCGAAAAACCTACAACCTACAGTGATTAAAGCCATGAAAGCCTTCGACAATACAATGATGGATCTATACCAAACTTGGCACGAATACTCAATATGCCCAAATGTGACCACTGGGAGAGGTTTGGGGAAAATAGACCTTGACAATTGGGAGATGTGCTTGCTGGGATTTATAGTTCACCTACAATCAAATAACATCCTGAATTTCACCAATAATGTTATTGAACCAAACTTGGCACACAGAACTCCCATGACGAACAGAAAACACTGGAAGTTTTGGAGTTGTAGTTCACCTACATCAAGAGAGCACTGTGGACTCAAACAGTGAAGGATCTGGACCAAACTTGGCATGAATATTCCGTATACCAAAATATGAACACAGTTTGGAGTTTGGGGGAAAAAGACCTTGACATTTGGGAGTTGTAGTTGCTGGGATTTATAGTTTACATACACTCAAAGAGTATTCTGAACCCCACCAACAATAGAATTGGGCCAAACTTCCCACACAGAACCCCCACAACCAATACAAATACTGTGTTTTCTGATGGGTTTGGCACCCCCTCGCGATGCCCCAGAGAGAAACACTGTGTCAGGATTGAGAAACCTGAGCTTTGGGGAAGGTCAGGTTCCCAACCTGTCATGAAGCAACATCGACCTTTGCCTTAATTCCTGGCACGACCTTTGTCCCACTTTTCATGAGACTGCTGAGTCAGACTGGGAGTGAGGTAACTTCCAGGTGCCTAGGAGGGAAGTGAGGTAACTCCTCCAGGCTTGGACATTGGACATTGGGACGCATGACGCGGACTCTGTGACCCTGGGGTCATGCCCCTATGGACTACTGGGATTGCTGATTCATTAGAGCATGATGAAACCCCATCTGGACATTGCATGGGTAGGGGAGGGGCTACCGGGGTATTTAAGGTGTGTTTGGGTGGCGGGCCGGTGCTTTAGCTTCACGGGTGCCGTACCTTCAATAAAAACGTGTTGGACCAAGACGACTTCTGCGTGTGATCCCTACCGTGTATTGGAGAGTCGTTACAGAAGCTAAAGCCCCTGACCAGCTATCCCAGCAATGGCGAGGTTGGCGTGGAACGAAGAGAAGTATCTGGACAGCTGGGTTTTGGATGAGAATGAAGAAATCCGGAGAACCCAGGAGTGGGAGTGGACCACTCTAGACCAGGTGGGGAGTCCAGATGGATCCCGAGAGATGGCGGCCCAGGAGAGGAGGCTCCGTGAGGGGGAGCAGCTCTGGCAAGCTCGGGTGGATGAGATGGTTGCCTGCCGAGCAAAGAAGAGAGAAGGGGCTTGGCAGATGGACGGGCGCAGGAGCGCAGTCCAGGCGGCGGAATGCAGTGGCATTCGTCTGGTGGGGATCCAGGAGGATCTGGAGATGCGTGCCAGGGATGGTCAGGTGGACCTGGCAACGACAGGGGGTAGTGAGACCCCAGAACCTGGATCACCGTCCAAATTAGATGTATTAAGCTGCCAAATGGAAGCAGTGGTGCAGACGGTGAAGCGGATCTCTCAGAGGATGTTCGAGAGAGACCAGAGAGAGTCGATGTGGCAGGCCCCGGGAGGTGGAGACTTCACCTATCATTCCTGGATGGATGGAACATCTGGAGAACGTCCTAGATCTCCTTCGGGAGTGAGGAATCGAGAGGGATGTCGAGAGAGCCCAGTCCCAGAGCGTCCTAGATCTCTTTCGGGAGTGAGGATGATGGGGGATGACCATGCGAGGAATCTGGATCGAGGTTCGAGAACCCCGTCGGCGGGAATGGGAAGAGGCATCGCAGGTCCTGGAAGCTTACCAGGACGAGGAGTAGTTTCCCAAGAGTTTGGAGGCCGGATTAAGAAGGAACCGCTGAGGGTGGAATTCGAAGGAGAAGCCTCCAAAGTCGCCTTCTTCATTGCAGCAGTGCAAGACCACATGGAGGATTACGGACATCTGTATCCGAGTGAAGGCAGTCAAGTGAGAGCTGTCGGTGCGGTGTTCAAGGGTCGTGCAGCCGAGTGGTATGTGCAGTGCCACGACCGCAGGGATCCCTGTCTTAATTCAGTGAGGATGTTCCTGCGTGCAATAAAGAATAGGTTCCGGGATCCTTTAGAGAGGATCAAAGCGAAGGAGGCGTTGAGGTGTTTGACCCAAGGTGCCAGGTCAGTGACTGAGTACGCCGAAGAGTTTATGGGCCTGGCAGGAAAAGTCGCCGAATGGTCCCAGGCTACATTGTTGGAGCTGTTTAAAGACGGTTTGCGCAAGGAGATCCTAGAGTGGTGTCTTCACCGGGACGATCCAGGAGATGTTGACGGATGGATCCAACTGGCGGGAAGTGTAGAAGGAATCCTTGCACAGGTGCAGAGGCGGCGGAGTCAGCCGATGAGATGGCGAGGAGCGAGCCGTGGATTTCGGGGAGGTGAAGTCAAGCGTGTTGGTGACGACCGTTCCGGCACAAGCAGGAAACCGATGATGGGACGAGGGCGTTGTTATGCTTGTAACCAACCCGGACATTTTGCTTCTCAATGCCCAAAAAAGCTGACAGTGAAAGTAGCTGCAGCCAAGGCTGCAGTGGTGGACAATGTTGAAGAAGAGAAAGTTGGGGTGAGGAATAACATCCAATGTACTTTGGGATTAGTAAAGGGGGATCAGTTGGTGAAGAAGAAAGCTCTAGTAGATTGCGGATGTTCTGAGAATATTATGTCTCCTCAATTGGTGGAAGAGTTGGGTGGTGAGACAAGCTCCTTAGACACCCCAGTTACATTTATGCAGTTGGATGGGTCGTCTATTGAGGGTGGACCTTTCTCTGTGGGGATGAAAGGATTAAAGGGGCGTGTAGGACCCTGGGAGGGGGATATTGATTTTGTCATGGCTCCTATAAAAGGGCATGAGGTGGTGTTAGGTATGCCTTGGCTAGCCCAGGTGAACCCTAAGATAGATTGGAAGGCTGGGACTGTACAGTGTGCTCCGAATGTAAAGGGAAATGTGAAGAGTGAGGTGAAAGGAGTACCCCGGGAGTATTGGGACTATGTAGATGTGTTTAACCCTAAGTTAGCCCAGAAACTTCCTCCTTTTAGGAACGTGCAGTGTAGTATAGAAATCAAGGAAGGGGCTGTTTTGCCAAAGCCCAAAATTTATGCAATGACTGTTAAAGAGAAGGTTGCCTTGAGAGAGCAGATTGATGATTATTTGGGGAAAGGATTTATTAGAAGGTCAGAGTCTCCTTTAGCAGCACCAGTTTTGTTTAGGGAGAAGAAGGATGGGAAGCTGAGGTTGTGCATTGATTATAGAGGCTTAAATGCTGTAAGTACCACCAACTGTTATCCGCTGCCATTAATTAAGGATTTGTTAGGTTTGCTAGGGGGTTGCAAGTTTTTTACGAAATTGGATTTGATTGATGCGTTTCATATGATTAGAGTGAAAGCGAGTGATCAATGGAAGACGGCTTTCTCATGCCCCTTAGGTTTGTACGAATGGGTCGTAATGCCATTCGGTTTAGCAGGGTCTCCAGGTCTGTTTATGCAGTTAATCAACGAGGTGTTGCACCCCCTCTTGTATAAAGGGGTATTTGTATATTTAGATGACATCGTGATAGCGACTGGTACGAAAGAGGAGCATGTTAGGCTGGTGCGAGAGGTGTTGGAGCGGTTGAGGCAAGCTAGTCTGTTTGTGAAGCTGAGTAAATGTGAGTTTGGCAAGAATCAAATTGATTTCTTGGGTTATAGAATTGGTGAGAATGGTGTGGCTATGGATCCGGCTAAGGTGGATGACGTGTTGAGCTGGGAGGCTCCGCGTACCCGCCGGCAGTTGCAGGCTTTTCTAGGGTTAGCGAATTTTTACCGGACTTTTATCCCTGGGTTTGCTGCTATAGCCCTCCCGCTCACTGAACTATTGAAGACTAAAGGTAAGGGTGAATCTAAGAAGGTTAGGTCTCCAGGTGCGATGTTAAATTGGGACCAGTGTTGTCAGGAGGCTTTTGTTAAGCTGAAGAGGGCCTTTACTGAGGGGCCTTTGCTGTTGCATCCTGATGTGAATAGGCCTTTTATCGTTCAGTGTGATGCATCTGCTTGGGCTTATGGGGGTGCCTTGTTGCAAGAGGATAGTCAAGGGAGATTAAGGCCTTGCGCTTACTTTTCAAAGAAGTTTGGGGAGCATGAACGTAAATGGCCGGTGTGGGAAAAGGAGGCATTTGCGGTGCGCAATGCGTTAGTAACTTGGCGGCAGTTCCTGGAGGGGGCCGCCTTTCCGTTTGTGGTAATGACCGATCACCAGAATTTGAGGTACTTAAGGAACCCACAGAAATTGTCCCCGAAGCTGGTAAGGTGGTCGCAGTTTTTCAATAGATTTAACTTCAAGTTACAACACATCAAGGGTAAAGAGAACATTGTGGCTGATGCTCTGTCTCGATATCCTAGTGTAGGGGAGAATGGGTTGCATAAAGAAGGAGAGGTTTTTTCCAAGGAGCAGTGGGGTTGTGCGGTGCAAACCCGGTCCCAAGGGAAGTCGGTGCTGAAAGAGGAAGTGGAAGTTGTGGATGAGTGGAGCTTGGAGTTGCAGAGGGGTTATGTAGATGATCTGTGGATACAGGAGCATAAGAAGGAGTGTGTGATGGTGAAAGGGTTGTGGATGGTTGGTGGTAAGGTTTATGTCCCCAAGAAATTGAGAGTGAGGGTGTTGGAGATGCTGCATGATCATAAGACGGCTGGGCATTGGGGGATGACCAAGACCGTATTAGCTGTCAAGAAGAGGTATTGGTGGCCTGGTATGAAGGTAGAGATAAGACAGTATGTGGAAGGCTGTGAAGTGTGTGCTAGAAACAAGGTTCCCTCTGCTAAGCCGCAGGGGTTGATACAAGTGGTGGCAGATCCAGTGAAACCGTGGACGCATGTTAGTACAGATTTTGTGGGTGAGTTGCCTTCCAGCCGAGGTTATCGTTATATATGGACGGTCTTGGATATGTTTTCTAAACAGGCCCATTTCATTCCATTGAGGGGGTTGCCGTCAGCAGAGCGTTTGGCGGAGTTGTATGTGCAACATGTGTATAGGTTGCATGGTTGTCCTGAACAGGTGTTGAGTGACAGGGGAGTCCAGTTCACGGCTCAGTTTTGGGGAAGGTTTTTGGAGGTGTTGGGAGCCCAGAGGCGTCTGACGTCTGCTTATCATCCTTCTTGTAATGGTGCTGTGGAAAGAATGCAGAAATCTTTGGGAGCCTATCTGCGGGTTTTCAGCAACCAGGAACAGAATAATTGGTCTGATCTCCTGCCCTACGCTGAAGTGGCTTACAATAGTTCCATACACTCTTCTACGGGGAGGTCCCCATTTGAGATCGTATATGGACAGGAGGTGGCTCCTTTGCCTCAACTTTTGGAGGTAGAAGGGGGTGGAGAAAGGGTGGAATGGAAAGTGCGAGCCAGTGAGGTTTGGAAGGAAGTGGCGGAGGCTTTAGGGAAAGCACAACGGTCCTATAAGCTGTTCGGGGATCGCAAGCGGCAGGAAGGGGAGGAGTATGCTGAAGGGGATTTGGTGTGGCTATCCACGGAGAATTTAAAGTTGGGATATAGATCTAAGAAGTTAAGTCCGAAATATATCGGGCCTTTTAAGGTTGAGAGGGTTGTTAATAAAGTGTCGTATACTCTTCTATTGCCTAAGAGTTTGGGGAAGGTTCACCCGACTTTCCACTGTAGTTTCTTGAAGAAGTATGTGAATCCATTTCCTCCACGGGATTGAATGTGTTTTATTTTCTCAGGGGGAGGACGAGGTGGAAGAGACCGTTATGTCAGGATTGAGAAACCTGAGCTTTGGGGAAGGTCAGGTTCCCAACCTGTCATGAAGCAACATCGACCTTTGCCTTAATTCCTGGCACGACCTTTGTCCCACTTTTCATGAGACTGCTGAGTCAGACTGGGAGTGAGGTAACTTCCAGGTGCCTAGGAGGGAAGTGAGGTAACTCCTCCAGGCTTGGACATTGGACATTGGGACGCATGACGCGGACTCTGTGACCCTGGGGTCATGCCCTATGGACTACTGGGATTGCTGATTCATTAGAGCATGATGAAACCCCATCTGGACATTGCATGGGTAGGGAGGGGCTACCGGGTATTTAAGGTGTGTTTGGGTGGCGGGCCGGTGCTTTAGCTTCACGGGTGCCGTACCTTCAATAAAAACGTGTTGGACCAAGACGACTTCTGCGTGTGATCCCTACCGTGCATTGGAGAGTCGTTACATTTGAATGCAATTTTCCTGCTTCTTGGCAGGGGGTTGGACTGGATGGCTCACGAGGTCTCTTCCAACTCTATGATTCTGTCAAACTTACAATGGAGGCTTACTGGAGCAGCTTGAATTGCTTAGTATCCTCTCTAGGATTTATTTATTTATTTATTTACTTACTTCATTTCTATTCCGCCCTTCTCACCCCGCAGGGGACTCAGGGCAAATTACAATGTACACATTACATTTAGACACACAAACACACAAGACAGAAAGAGGCAATTTAACATCTGGCCACCAGAGGGAGCTGTCGCACTCCTTCATTCCTCAGCGTGTTTCCTGGAGATCTTTTTATGGCCTCATAAATCAGTTAAATTTAGCCTCCCCACTAAGTGGTACCTTAAATTTCCTACTTGACAGATGAAACTGTCTTTCGGGTTGCAAAGGTCGACAACAGGCTACACAATAGGTCGAGAGCCCACCTCGACCTGAGCAGGCCTCGAACTCATGACCTTCTGGTCAGTAAAGATCTTATGCAGCTGACACCCAGCCAGCTGCGCCTCATTCCCGGTGCTTCTAGGTTCTTCAGTGGGATGCTATTGCCTTTCAGGTGGCCTTCCAGCCTACCCGCTGTTAGGAATTGTGGGAGTTGAAGTCCAAATACACCTGGAAGCAGGGCCGTAGCCAGGATTTTGTTTCACGGGGGCTGAGACTGGGTGGAAGAGGGTCTACCCTAGCAAACCTTTTGTATTGTTATCCCAATAACCCCATTAATGTGGGATATAATGAGCATGGTGATCAGATCATGATATGAATAAACATAACAGTTTAAATAATGTACCAGTAAGGCCTTCTCACGGACCACCCTGAGAATTGGGGGGGGGCTGAAGCCCCTTAAGCCCCCCGGCCACATGCCTGCCTGGAAGGCCAATGTTTGCCCATGTCTGCCCTGGAAAACCTTGAACATCCCTAAAAAATCATATTTTGTTGGACGTTTGGAGGTAAAATTGGTGGCATGGACCTGATGGGCATAAGGTTTGCACTGCATTACCTGTTGCCTTTGTCTCATTGTCTTGCCTCCCTCTCCCTTGCAGACAACCCATTCTGACTCCTTAAGGATGTCATCTGATTGATCACTTTGCAAAAAAGCTTCTCTTTCCATCTTGGATCAAAACCCGATGGCAACCGGTCTGTTTTGCTGACAATATTACAGAAGGAAAAGGACGAATCCAAGAAGACATCCGTTCCTACAATTTTGCCGGACTCTGGCCAAATCTTGTGTCTCGTGGAGAGGAGAAATGGCTGCCGAGGAAGGTTCTAAAAGGTCCACGCCTGGGCACCCGAGGGTCAAAACGGAAGACCACGACCCCACGGGCCCCAAAATAGCAGAAGGAGCGGAAAGGGCCAGCAAATCGCCTCGCGTCCTTCAAGTCGGGACCATCCGGGAGTTCCTCAACTGGGCCGGTCCCCTCCAAGTCAAGGAGGAGCCCGAGGAAGGCTTGCCCGAACGCTGGGAAGCCCAGTGGCAGGAGTTCCTCGCCGCCATGCAGTCCTCCCATCTCGGATGGGGAGGCCCACCGCTGACCGAAGAGGCTGTGCCCTGGGGGGACAACAAGGCTTTCTTCGCCTCCTTCGAGCGCCTGGCCGGGACTTGCAAGCTTCCCCGGCGCGAGTGGTTGGCCCGCCTCTTGCCCGTGTTGAGCCGAGAGGCCAAGGAGGCCTACAGCAACCTCAGCGCCCGAGACCGGGGGGAGTACGGCAAGGTCAAGGCGGCCATCTTGAAAGTGGACGCCATCCGGATGGAGACCCAGCGCCAGCGCTTCCGGCAGTTCCGCTTCCACGAGGCCAGGGGCCCCCGGGAGGTGTGCAGCCAGCTGCGGGATCTCTGTCGCGGGTGGCTCAAGCCAGAGAAGCACACCAAGGAGCAGATCTTGGACCTCCTTGTCCTGGAGCAGTTCCTGACCCTCTTGCCGCATGAAATCCAGAGCTGGGTCAGGGAGCACGACCCAGAGACATGCGCCCAGGCGGTGCCCCTGGCAGAAGCATTCCTACTGAAGCGCCGGGAAACAGAAAGGAAGGAAAGACAGGTGAGTCCCTTGACACTTGAAGTGCAGCGACACTATAGAATGAATGAATGATTATGGTCCTAGACCAGGAGTGTGAATCTTGAAAACAGGGATTATGCATTTGAAAGGTTAACATTAAGACTAGAAATCCACAACATTAAAAGCAGAAAGTCCATAATATTGAGTTGATCTTCACGATTTCATATATGACATTTGTAAAATCTGTGGGTATGGATAATAAAATGAGTACCATATATACTCGAGTATAAGCTGACCCGAGTGTAAGCCGAGGCACCCAATTTTACCACAAAAAACTGGGAAAACTTACTCGAGTATAAGCCGAGGGTGGGAAATGCAGCAACTACTGGTAAATTTCAAAATAAAAAATAGATACAAATAAAATGACATTGAGGCATCAGTAGGTTAAATGTTTCTGAATATTTACTGTATTTCAAAGAAAACAGTAAACTAGCTCTGTAAGTGGAAAAGTAGTGTCAACAAAAACAATATGGCAGGGCTGCCCAGGTAGTCGATCGTGATCGATGAGTAGCTCGAGAGACAAAATGGGGTAGATCGCAGCCTGGGGCGCTTCTGCCCTGCGCACCCTGTGTGCGGTGCTCTTGCCATTGCTCGCGCTTGCGCGGTGATTCTTCCGCCTGCGGGGCATTGCGGGAAGGAGGAGATGGCGGGACCTCCGAAGGGAGCGCGAAGCGGGGCCTCCGGAGGCCCCGCCTCACGCTCCGCCCTGCCTCCCTCATGTCTAGAAGCAGCCGTGCAGCCTCCGCTGCCAGCAAGAGAGGCAGGGCGGAGCCCCGCCTCCCGCTCCTTCCTTCCCACAATGCCCTGGAAGAAGGACCGCGCGGGTGGAAGGCGGCGGCAGGAGCTTGCTCGGAGCAAGGGGAACGCGTGCCGGGGGGGGGGGGGGCAGGTAGATCTTTGTGACCTGTTTGCTTTAAAAGTAGCTCACATGCTGAAAAGGTGTGGGCACCCCTGCAATACGGTATCAACAATAACTTTAAAATAATAGAACTTCATTTGTATCCTGCCCTATCTCCCCATGGGGACTCAGGCCAGCTTCCAACATAGTAACAGGCAAACATTCAATGCCTATATAAACAATGCAGAGTTAGCTATAGATCTATAAGTATATATACTAATTTCACATATGCATTTCCCCTGACATGTTTGCAAATCCTCTCTATATATACTCGTATGTGCATTTCCCTAATCCAGTATTTGCAAGCCACATCTATCTATCTATCTATCTATCTATCTATCTATCTATCTATCTATCTATCTATCTATCTATCTATCTATCTATTAGGCATGGTTTAGAACCCAAAAATAGTAAATCGAAAATCTAATGGGGGGGGGGATTTTTTTGATTAGTAATAGGAAGACTTATAAAAAAATTTCCAAAAATTTCTAAAATGTAACTTAATTACTAACGAAATTCGTTAGTAGTTCGTATGCCAGAGCATGCGCATTCCAGATGGTTTTGGCCTACAACTCCCAGAAATCCTAACAGCTGGTAAATTGGCTGGGATTTCTGGGAGTTGTAGGCCAAAACTTGAATAAATCACACTGAATTCTAGATGGGACTCTCCAAATAGGAAGGAGGGAGGGAAGGAAGGAGGGAGGGAGGGGGGGAGAGGGGGTATTCAATTCTTGGAAGCAGCAAAAGAAAAGGAGGAGGAGCCCCCCTGGCTCCTCGCTGCCTCTCTCTCACCCCGATCCCGAGGAGCGAGGGCCCAAGTTTGCCCAGGCTGGTCATATACCTACATTCCATGCACATGCAATAATACAGCAGTAATAACAATGGGTATAAGAAGAGGTAAAATTCAAACCGAAGTATTCTGACTGGTCACTGCCTCATGCGGTGCAAACGGGCTCTTCTCTGTGAGCCCGGGAAAAGCCAGCGTTTTCTGCTTGGGTGCACACACATACATATTCTTTGGGGGGGATTTGCTGCAGAATCTTCTCTATGAGCCCGGGATTCTGCAGCAAATCCCCCAAAGAATATGTATGTGTGTGCTCCCAAGCAGCAAACGCTGGCTTTTCCCGGCTAATTTCCCGGCTAATAAGAGAAGAGCCCGTTTCCACCGCATGAGGAGAGACCAGTCAGAATACTTCGGTTTGAATTTTACCTCTTGTTATTGTTATTACTGCTGTATTATTGCATGTGCATGGAATGTAGGTATATGACCAGTTGGATTACTTATAATATTAGGCACTTACAGTAGCATTCATTCTATTATACATTAGGTTGGTTTCTCACCCCAATACTCTTTGATGCTTTAGATCCTGGCAGGCAGGAGAGGCAGGGAAGCCTGGAAAAATGTAAACAGAGAGGTTTACTCAGAAGTAAATCCACAAGGAGGGCCCTTCATCCAAAGTGCCCTCCTTTGCAGATTTACTTCTGAGTAATCCTCTCTGTTTACATTTTTTCCAGGCTTCCAGCCGAAAGAAGGAGCGAGTTTAGGGCTTGCCTTGCCATAATACTTATTGGCAAGGGAGGCGGGAGGTGGTGAGAGAGAAGGAGGGTGCCCCCTTACGACCTAATAACGACACTTAAGAAAATCCTGGCCCCTGAAGTTCGAAAAGAAAGTCCACTTCCTGGTTGGCGGTCCAGGTGCGGAAATACTCGAAAGTAGCATTTCTTACGAATTTCTTATGAAACGAATCATTTTCATAACTTTTTTCTCATGCCTACTATCTATCTATCTATCTATCTATCATCTATCTATCAATCATCTATCTATCTATCTATCTATCTATCTATCTATCCACCTCTCCCTCTATATGTGTGTGAATTTCCCCTGCAATATTTGCAAGCCATATATATATATACTAGCTGTACCCGGCACGCGTTGCTTTGCCCTTTTTAGGAGATGCTAGAAAGTCCAATCATCCACGGTGTGCCCTCCTCTAAACTGCAGTTGGATGGAGTGTGGGGCATGGGGGGCATGGTGTGCCAAGTTGGGTCTTTATTGGTCTTGGTTCTGGGCCACAGTGGTCTGTGGGGAATGATGGGTTTTGAAGTACTACAAATCCCATTATCCATGGAGGTACTTCAAGTCCCATCATGCATGGTCGGGGCTCTGTGTGCCAAGGTAGGTTACTGTAAATTCAGGCCATACACAATGTCCCATGAGTTGAGGCCTAGTTAGGAACAGCAAGTTAATGAAGCCTTACTGTCAATTCAGGCCATACACAATGTCCAATGAGCTGAGGCCTAGTCGGGAGAATCAAGTTAATGAAGTCTTACTGTCAATTCAGAGCGTAAACAGCTTCCCAGTAAGTGAGGGCTAGTTAGGGAAATCAAGTTAATGAAGTCTTACTGTCAATTTAGAGCGTAAACAGCTTCCCAGTAAGTGAGGCCTAGTCAGGGAAATTAAGTTAATGAAGCCTTACTGTCAATTTTGGGCGTGGTCTGTGATTTGTAGGGGTGTACATTTTCTGTGGGAAGTGAATTGGGTGTTTGTGCCTCAGCCCTTTGCCTTATCGTCCTCTGACAGTTTATTATGGGTCGGAATGTTCATGTTGGCTGGCCAGTACAGGAGTTATGCAAATCCGCCCTTATTGGCAGCCAATCATGTTGTCAGAATGTAGAGGCTGGGAGAGTCGTTGGCAGCCCCGGAGGATGCTGGGAAATGTAGTTTTTTTACTCGTTGTTTTGGGGGTCTTTTAGGTTTTGGGGGGGAAAGTTTCTTTGCTACAAACCTACCTTGTCTGAGGCCTATTTCTGTTGGCAAGTTTGGTGTCTCTGCGTTGTAAGGTTTCTCTGTTTGGGACGGTCGTTCCATGACGACTCTTCCTTTATATACCGGTATACTATAACAGGCATGGACCAACTCCTGCCCTTCAGGTGTTTTGGACTTCAACTCCCACAATTCCTAACAGCTGTAACAGATTCTCAGCTTCACTGATATTCTTTTTTGGTATCAGAAAACACAAAGAGAATCTAAATAAAATATTTAAAAATCAGCCCTTTCGGACTCAGATCCGAGGAAAGAAAAAATGATTGGCCATTATTTATTTTATTTATTATTATTTATTTCAAGTATTTGTACCCCGCCCTTCTCTCAGGGCGGCTTACGACCAGCAGTGATTAGATGCTCCACATATACAATCGATAAAAACAACAGTTAGATAATAAATAACACATTAATCAAATTTAAAACCATTTTTTAAAAGTACAAATAGTCCGAGTTCTACAATCATAACTTAATCCGAAGCCAATCTGCGGTCCGTTTTCGAAAACATTGTCATCATTTTATTGTCCACCTGCTACTCAAATGTCTAACGAAATGCCTGGTCCCATAGCCAACTTTTTCCTAAAGGAAAGGAGGGAAGAAGTTGACCTAATTTCGCTGGGGAGCGAGTTCCACAGGCAAGGGGCCACCACTGAGAAGGCCTTATCCCTCGTCCCCACCAAATGTTTTTGCGACAAATGTAGGATGGAGAGCAGGGCCTCCTCGGAAGACCGTAAATTTTGAGGTGGCACATAAGGGGAGATATGTTCGGACAAGTAAGCTGGGCCATGGCTAGGTGAAGTGGCCCTCTGTTATATGACTGGGAAAGAAAGGGAGTGAAGAGGATTAGCTGCTTTTAGGTGATGCATATGAGGGGAAGAGAAGAAGGAAGGAAAGAGTTCTAGGAGAAGGGAGGGAGAGGGGAAGAAAGGAAGAAGTGAGAAGGAAGGAAAATAGAAAGGGGGAAAGATGTGAGGGGAGAGGTAGAAAGAAAAAGAAAAAAGGGAGGAGAAAAGAAAAGAAGTGATGATAGAAGGGAGAGAGGAAGAGATTGAAGAAAGAAAAGTAAGGAAAAGAAAAAGGAAAGAAAGAAGGGGCAGAAAGGTGTATGAGGGCAAGGAAGGAAGGAAAGAAAAGAAAAGGTGCACAGGGACTGTGGTGCAGCTGGCTGGGTGTCAGCTGCATTAAGATCACTACTGACTGAAAGGTCATGAGTTCAAAGCCAGCCCGGGTCGGAGTGAGCTTCCGACCAATTGTGTAGCTTGTTGTCCACATTTGCAACCCGAAAGACAGTTGCATCTGTCAAGTAGGAAAATTTAAGGTACCACCTATTTGTGGGGAGGCTAATTTAACTAATTTACAAGACCATACAAAAAATCTCTAGCAAAGCATGCGGGGAATGCGGAAGTACTTCATCAGTGTTGCAGATGAACGGTGAAGCGACAGCTTCCCTGGTGGCCAGAAAAGTGGAATGTTAAATAGCCTCTGACTGTCTGTCTATATGTGTTATGTGCCTATGGCATTGGATGTTTGCCATATATGTGTACATTGTAATCCGCCCTGAGTCCCCTGCGGGGTGAGAAGGGCGGAATATAAATACTGTAAATAAATAAATATGAGGAAAATGGGGAAAGGAAAAAAAGAGCCATAAAGAAAAAGCATACTCGGGCAACACCAGGCATTTGGGCTAGTTTTTTGTTTTGTTTTAAAGAACCTCTAATACTTTGAAAAAAAGATATGAAACTTTGTGGTCAGTGTATTGTGTATTGTGAAATTTCATCTGACTGACGTATATGCAAATGTTTATGTACAGTGTCCCCCCCCCCCCCGGTTTGGCAATGGGGAGCCAGAAGGATGGGATGAAACCCCACCCAAACCAACATGAGATAAAAATCTTAGAGCTCGGAAGTTTGGGCACCCTTCAAATATCAGGATATAAGCAGGGCTGCCCAGGAAGTCGATCGCGATCGACCAGTCGATCCCGGGATCAAAGGAGGCCGATCCCAGCCGGATGGGGCGCTTCTCAGAGGGGGGCGGAGCCAGGGCACGCCAAGCCCCTCCCCTGGCTTAGGCACTCCCAGCAGCTTCTCCAGGCTTGAGGATGGCAATGCCAAGCCAGTGGTGACATAGCTAGCACAAGGCTGCCTTGGCACTGCCATCATCAAGACTGGAGAAGCTGCTGGGAGCTCCAAAGCCAGAGGGGAGGGGGCAGGGCTTGGCGCGGCCTGGCTCCACACCCCCTCTGGCTTCCGCTCTACCAGCAGCTTCTCCAGGCTTGAGGGTGGCAATGCCAAGCCAGTGGTGACATAGCTAGCACAAGGCTGCCTTGGCACTGCCATGCTCAAGCCTGGAGAAGCTGCTGGGAGCTCCAAAGCCAGAGGGGAGGGGGCAGGGCTTGGCGCGGCCTGGCTCCACACCCCCTCTGGCTTCCGCTCTACCAGCAGCTTCCCCAGGCTTGAGGATGGCAATGCCAAGCCAGTGGTAGAGCGGAAGCCAGAGGGGGGCGGAGCCAGGCCGTGCCAAGCCCCGCCCCTCCCCTCTCCAGCCTTGAGGAGGTAGGTAGATCTTTCTGACTTGGTTTTATTATAAGTAGCTTGCGTGCTGAAAAAGTGTGGGCACCCCTGATATAAGGTAGTGAGTGTGTTAATGTGTGGCTCTGCATTTCAGACACTGGAAGCCCGGCTTGTGAGCAGGTCTGAGTCGAGGGCACCTTCCTTTGGTGCTGGGCTGAAGCGGATCTGCAGAGAGGTGAAGCAAGAAAGCATAAGAGTTCTGGGTAAGGATTTGGCGTTCCCCGGACCTTAGAGGGAATCGAATCCAACCTCAGCCACTGTCATCCCCCATTGAGTTTTTGTTGTTTATTCTCGCCACTTCATTAAACATGGGTGATGGGTGCTAATAGAAATGTAGTCAACCTACACGGTAAATAAATGTTGTGCCATATGGAACATGTCTGTTAGTTTTCACTAGGAACTTATTGGTATAAGTTGAGCATCCTCTGCCTTATGCACTGAAATATTTTTAAATATTGTGTATAAATTTACTTCTACGCTATGTATAAGGTTTTAATGAAACATAAAAAATGTGCTTACATATGTGAGTACTAGGGGTGGATATCTCCAATTTAAATGCTTTGAAATCCCTTAATAATTCGTATTTGAAATTATTTTTACCTTATGCCGACCCTCGGCGTCCAACCTGGAAGTGACGTTTCAAAACTGAACCCGGGATCGCCATTTTTTTGTAAAGGTCACGTTATTAGGTCGTTTTTCCCCTCCTCAGTCTCAACTCGCGAGAGGAGACTGGACGGCAGCAGCACCCGCCTTTCTCCTCTCGCCAGCTGAGAGCTGAGGCGGGCGCTTTGGAAGCAGCCCGGCTGAGCTTTCCTCCGTTTCCCCAGGCTCTCCCTCACAAGCGGAGGGAGAGCCTGGATCTCGGAGTTAGTTCTCAGCAGGGAAGGAGGACGCGAGGGGATGCCCTCCGCACCTCTTTCCCTGTTAAGAACTAATATGCACCAAGCCTGCTGAGAGGCATCGCACATTAAATATAATGCACGATGCTTCTGAGCCCGGGGGGGGGGGGGGAGGGAAGGAGGGAGTGCTTGCAAGAAGCCCTCCATTCTTGTCTCCCAGCTGGCATAATGAATAAAAATGAAACATTCGTTAGTAATTACGTTTCAATTACGAAATTTATTTAAAATTTATCGGAATAATTTCTTTCGCAGCATTTAGAACCATGGATCAACCAGGCCTAGTAAATATTGAATATTGAATATTTTTTATTAATGTTTTCAAAAACCCGTGAAACAGTGAGTCCACTAAAAGCAAACCGCAAGGTAGTGAGGGGACACTGTAGTTGGGGCGTAATGCATTTCAGGAATTTCTTTCTCCTTGGTGCCTTAAATCTTCTTGGGAAACTTAAGGTCTCGCCTACCCTTGTGTTTCAGATTCAAGTGACTCCGGTAGCGACTATGGGGAGAAGAAGGCGATCCGTAGCACAGAGAATGGTCTGAAAAGTGCTGGCAGAGCTCAGCTGAGTCCAAGGAGCTTCCTCCAGATTCCAGAGGCGAGGAAAATGTTCCACCAGAGCCAGGCCCTCATTAAACACCCGAGGGTCCACACAACCGAGAGCCCCCATCAGTGCCCGGATTGTGGCAAGCACTTCACCCAACGCTCGAGCCTCACTATCCACCGGAGGATCCACACTGGGGAGAAGCCTTACCCTTGCCCTCAGTGCGGAAAGTGTTTCCGCCAGAGCTCCAACCTTCTCAAACATCAAAGAATCCACTCGGGGGAGAAGCCGCACCAGTGTCCCGAGTGCGGGAAGTGTTTTGCGCAGCGCTCGAACCTCCTCATCCACCAGAGGACCCACACGGGAGAGATGCCGTACGTGTGCTCCGAGTGCGGGGCTTGTTTCAGCCAACACCGCGGCCTGGTCACCCACCAGCGAATCCACATGGAGGAGATGCCGTACGGCTACGGCTGCCCGGATTGCGGCAAATGTTTCCAGCAGAACTCGGATCTCACGAAGCACTTGCGTGTCCACACGGGCGAGAAGCCGTACAGCTGCCCCGAATGCGGCAAGAGCTTCAGCTACAGCTCCAACCTCAGCAAGCACCAAAGGATTCACACGGGCGAGAAGCCGTACCTCTGCAACGTGTGCGGGAAGAGCTTCAGCCACTTGTCCACCCGCAACACGCACCAGAGGGTCCACACGGGGGAGAGGCCCTACGGCTGCACCGAGTGCGGGAAGCGCTTCATTTCCAGCTCCAAGCTCACGAGACACATGCGGACTCACTCGATCTACACCCCGTACATCTGCAACGAATGCGGGAGGAGCTTCAGTACCCACTCCATGCTGACGGCGCATCAGAGGATCCACTCGGCTGAGGGCTACGAAGTGGGCGATTCGTGGGAAGTGGCCGAACAGGGTCCGAGCAGCCACTTGGGCAGGTTGTCGCCGCTGTGATGGACACCTGTTCCGTTCCTTATTGATTTAGTCTGTCCCGGTCGTATATAGGTCCCTTGTGATACTTAGAGGAAGGTGCCAGGTCCCTAAAGTCTTGGAAACCGGAGGCCTGAAGTGTGCAGGCAGGAGGACGAGAAGAATGAAGGATGGGATAGGATTAGTTTGGTGGTTTTGGAAAATAGAGGTAGGCTGGGGAAACAAAAAATAATAGGATAGCGAGAGGGATGGAATCAAGGTTTCAGGCTTGTATCGCCGGTTAGTTTTAGAAGGCAAAACCTAGTGCTGAATAGAGGTTCTCGCATTTTTATCTCAAGCGGCCTCAAGACCAGCTGTTTTTAGCCTCTTTGTAGTAATGCATGTCCCACTGAAATTTAGCAGTGTGAGAACTAAATAGAGCCTCCAGCTTCAGTAGCAGTATACCTCTGACTACCAGTAGCTTGACAATAAGCAGCAGGTGAAGGTGATGGCCAATCTCTGAGCTAGCTTTCTGGAGGCAGGACAGTAAATCAGGACAGTAAAGAAGGAAGAGCACTCAAAAACAGGAATTCCAGACAAGAAATAATCAGGGCCAGCTAATCACCTCAACAAAATCTGGTCACCAGTATTTAAAAAACTCTAAAATCAGAATAGTAAATTAAAAGTAACACCCAAAAAACAGGAATTCCAGACAAGTATCAGTCAGGGTCAACTAATCACCTCAACAAAATCTGGTTACCAATTTTTTTTTTAAAAACGCCCAAAAAACCAGGAATTCCAGACAAGAATCAATCAGGGTCAGCTAATCACCTCCCAAGAGAGGATTCCCCCAGATGGGAAGCAGCCAAGCCCTGAAGCTGCAAGGCTATTCAGTGCTAATCCAGGTGATCAGTTGCAGCATTCACACTTGCCTCAAACAGACAAGAGTTATTTCTCCCACTCTTGACATTACACAGATACATAAACCCAATTTTCCTAGTTTCCAACAGACCTCACAACCTCTGAGGATGCCTGCCATAGATGTGGGCGAAACGCCAGGAGAGAATGCTTCTGGAACACGGCCATACAGCCCAGAAAACTCACAACAACCCAGTGATTCCAGCCATGAACACCTAATGGTGTTCAGTTGTATCTGTGATTTAAGGCACTGCAATCTGGCCAGGGACACCCTACCCCCCAATGGATATGAGGATCTTATATGTTACCAAAACAACAGAGTGCCAACATATTGTAATAAGATGTTTTAATGCTAGACTACAATTCTGGGGCACTAAGGTTTGAATCCTTGCTGGCACTTGAAAAGCCACTGGGTCAACCTGAGCAAGAGAAGGATAATGGCAAATATCTTGCCAAGAAAATCCTGTGAAAGGCTAATCTTAGAGATCCAAAAAGTTGGAAATTAACCGAAGGCATATGACAACAACACCAAACTACAAATCCCAGGATTCCATAGGATAGACTCTTGACAGTGTGAATGGCATTCAGCTTGACACATACCTGTATAGTCTAGACCTGGCATGGGCAAACTTCGCCCCTTCGGGTGTTTTGGACTTCAACTCCCACAATTCCTAACAGCCTACCGGCTACCAGCATAATTCAGCCACATTTGGAATATTGTGGCCCGTTCTGTGCATCTTAGGGCAAAAAGGGTTTTGTAGAGCAGGAAAAGGGGCAGAAAACAGCAACATGATGAGTCTGGAGTACCTTCTCCGTGAAGAAAGCTCACCATTTTTGAGTCAGTTTTATGGTGAAAAAAATATGTGAGAGATACACAGTCGACCCTCTACATTGTGAATCTCACTTTTGTGGATTGAATTATTCAGGGATTTGATTAATACAAGGGTTGGAACTTTAATAGTGGCAACTATTTATTTACATATGCAAAAGTGATACATGCCACCAAGTTTTACAGTTTTTCAATATAGTCGCCAGCATTGTGTACAACCTGTTTCCAAGAATGTGGAAGTCGTAGGATACCTGTTGCAGCGCTTGTTCTGTTGGTAGTTCGAATGGAGCTACAAGAATATCTGGAACTGTTTTGAAGCGAATGCCACAAAATGATTCCTTCATCTTAGGAAGTACCTTATTTTCTAGCGTATAAGACTACTTTTTAACCCAAGAAAATCATCTCAAAAGTCAGGGGTTGTCTTATGCATGCGAGTCGTCTTATACACGGGAATAGCCTTATACGCGGGTGTAGTCTTATACGCCGGGATCGCCTTATAGAGCAGGTGCTGAAACTTCCAATCTGGATTGGAGAATCTGTGGTTGCCGCATATGTTGGGGGAGCTCAAAAATGGCAGTGGCCACGTCCCTGTTGTATGCAGCAACTGTATGAAAGCATTAAGAGCGACTAGGTACAAGTACGGTAGAAGAAAATCCATTCCTCAGGATTCGTGGACTTAATGCGGTCCCGATGGTGAGGTGAAGGGGCGCCTCACCGGGAAGGTGTAAGTGAAGGGCAGAGCAAGCTGCAGGGGTGCCCGGGATATGGAAAAAAGAGATAGAGTGGCTCTGGGCCCAGAAAAACACACCTCTTTTACCTGTCTGGCCCGCCCTTGTATCCTATTACCGTGCCTCCTATTACTGTACCTATTTTCCTATTAGTGTACCTCCTTCTCTGCCTCTCAAATCTCGCTCCTGAAGACTGCCGTGAAGTGGTGCAGGTGCGCAGGTGCGAGATCTGAGAGGCAGAGAAGGAGGTACAGTAATAGGAAAATTAACATATTGAAATAAAGTCTGATGCTTTAAATTTTTTATTTAGTGTGTGTTGGAAGAGGGGTAGTCTTATATGGCGAGTATATCCCAAACTCGTAATGATGCCATTCATTTGATTGGTGTTTCAGTTCTGGCTGGTATGATCTGGCCCAAGTCCCATCCAGCATAATGATACGGCGTCAGAAAGCTTCTCCTTTGCGCTCATAGCGCTCCAAGTGGGTACAAGCAGCATTGTATCGTAGTCATTTCTACATTTCCGTCAAATGATGTGGAACCCACCGTGAAGCAATGTTTCTCATGCCCAGGCATTCCTTCAGAATGAAAAGCACAGTCGTATGTGCAAATCCTGTGTTTCGGGCCAGCTCACGAATCGTATGGTGTCAATCACTGTGTACGAGTGCAGCAACAGCATTCACTTAGCTTTGCTGACACTAGGACGACTTGACCGATGCATATCTGCCACATTTTGGCGTCCTTCCTTGAAGGCTTTTAAACACCTTGCCGCTGTTCTGTAAGGCAATGCAGATTCCCCGCAAGCCTCTTGAAGACCTTGATGACACTGTCGTGCTGTACAACCTCTAGCCCAGGGCTGCCCAGGAAGTCAATTGCGATTGACCAGTCGATCCCGGGACTGAAGGAGATCGATCCCAGCCGGATGGGGCGCTTTTCAGAGGGGGCGGAGCCAGGCTGTGCCAAGCCCCACCCCTCCCCGGCTTTGGCACTCCCAGCAGCTGCTCCAGGTTTGAGGATGGCAGGGCCAAGTCAGCCTTGTGCTAGCTATGCCACCACTGGCTTGGCATTGCCACCACTGGCTTGGCATTGCCATCCTCAAGCCTGGCTTGAAAATGAAGCCAGCTGCTGGGCTTGTGCCAAAGCCAGAGGGGGAGCTCCAGGGGAGGGGGAGGGGCTTGGTGCAGCCTGGCTCCACCCCTGTGGCTTCCGCTCTACCAGCAGCTTCTCCAGGCTTGAAAATGGCAGTGCCAAGCCAGCCTTATGCTTGCTATGCCACCACTGGCTTGGCATTGCCACCCTCAAGCCTGGAGAAGCTGCTGGGAGCTCCAAAGCCAGAGGGGGGGGGGGAGGGGCTTGGTGCAGCCTGGCTCCACCCCAGCAGCTGGCTGGCTTCAGTGCTCTACCAGCAGCTTCTCCAGGCTTGAAAAAGCCTGGCAGTGCCAAGCCAGCCTTGTGCTAGCTATGCCACCACTGGCTTGGCATTGCCACCCTCAAGCCTGGAGAAGCTGCTGGGAGCTCCAAAGCCAGAGGGGAGGGGGAGGGGCTTGGTGCAGCCTGGCTCCACCCCCCTGTGGCTTCCGCTCTACCAGCAGCTTCTCCAGGCTTGAAAATGGCAGTGCCAAGCCAGCCTTATGCTTGCTATGCCACCACTGGCTTGGCATTGCCACCCTCAAGCCTGGAGAAGCTGCTGGGAGCTCCAAAGCCAGAGGGGAGGGGAGGGGCATGGCTGGTGCAGTCTGGCTCCACCCCTGTGGCTTCCGCTCTACCAGCAGCTTCTCCAGGCTTGAAAATGGCAGTGCCAAGCCAGCCTTATGCTTGCTATGCCACCACTGGCTTGGCATTGCCACCCTCAAGCCTGGAGAAGCTGCTGGGAGCTCCAAAGCCAGAGGGGAGGGGGAGGGGCTTGGTGCAGCCTGGCTCCGCCCCCTCTGGCTTCCGCTCTACCATCAGCTTCTCCAGGCTTGAAAATGGCAGTGCCAAGCCAGCCTTATGCTTGCTATGCCACCACTGGCTTGGCATTGCCATCCTCAAGCCTGGAAGCTGCTGGTAGAGCGGAAGCCAGAGGGAGGGGTGGGGCTTGGTGTGGCCTGACTCCGCCCCCTCTGGCCAAGCCCCGCCCCTCCCCTCTCCAGCCTTGAGGAGGTAGGTAGATCTTTCTGACTTGGTTTTAATATAAGTAGCTCACATGGTGAAAAAGTGTGGGCACCCCTGCTCTAGCACATTCAATCTTCATCCAACTCCATTGTTCTTGTTTCAAAAACTTCGTGACAACACTTTCTTTAGACCGCAAATTTTTCACATCACTCCGCATGGGCGTGACGTAGGAAGGACGCGTCTTTTTTGCTGGGAGTTAGTGTAGGTATGTAACTATTGTGTGGTACGTATACGCAACTTTCTTTGGTTTCGTTGCGTGGCGCCTTTACAGCAGTGTTGCCGTTATTAAAGTTCCAACCCTCATATCTTCTCTCTAGGAAGGCAATGAATGACAAATCTCTGGAGAAATGCTGTCAAGAAAACCCATAGTAAGTTTAGCCTAAAGTCAGAAACGATAGCAGCAGACCGATTGTCATGACCTTATTTCCTGGTTTTGTGAAGCCAGGAAATTGGGTCATGCCTTCGAACTGGCCTGTGTATATTTGAAACAAGGGAGAGGGTTTCAATGGAAATGGGAACAATGAACGGGAGGGGCCAGGGTGAGGGAAGTAAGCTGTCAGTTGGAATTTTCTTTCGTACCCCAATGTATGCTTTTTGAAATAAAGCCTTCCCACTTCCTTCGTGAGGCAATTCCTTCACCAGAAAGCTACAGATCTAGACACAAAATTCTGGATGACTACCTTCCATATTTTGTTCAATCCGGACACGGATGACTACCTTGCACATTCAATCCACTTTGTGGTGCTGAATTGCAATTTTACACTTTTTAAAATCCTTTTTACCGTGATTTTCTCCAAATTGGAAGCATCTGTATTACAGATAGTATGATCATTTGTTTGTTTTGTTTTGGTAAGAACTTAAATCAGATTTACAGAGTTCTTTGTAAATTGAGTGGAAGAAACTTATGATTTTGGAAAGGGACAAACAAGAAAAATAGGCAGCTTGCCCATTTTTAAGAGGCCACTATACTTTCTAAATGCTGGGCTTTGTAGTCACAGTGTCTGGGCGAAGGCTAGGATTTATATATCCTTTTTGTGCTTTGAAAATCAATTCTGTGTCACAAGAAATGTTGGATTTGGGCATTGTATATATAGATATATATAAACTGTTCAAAGTACGTATGTATGTGTACGATTGTTTCTTTCATAGGCTATTCTTACTACGAGGGTTGAATGAAAAGTAATGCCTCCACCTTCATTACTTGGGTTTGGATGAGAATCTATCTATCTATCTATCTATCTATCATCTATCATCTATCTATCTGTATTACATATAATAAAAGTCAGTGTTTGCGGGCGGTGGTGCGGCCGAGCAACTGAGTGGAGGGAGGAATATGTGCAAGAAAATCCATTCCTCAGGATTCGTGGACTTAATGCGGTCCCGATGGTGAGGTGAAGGGGCGCCTCACCGGGAAGGTGTAAGTGAAGGGCAGAGCAAGCTGCAGGGGTGCCCGGGATATGGAAAAAAGAGATAGAGTGGCTCTGGGCCCAGAAAAACACACCTCTTTTTACCTGTCTGGCCGCCTCTTGTATCCTATTACCGTGCCTCCTATTACTGTACCTATTTTCCTATTAGTGTACCTCCTTCTCTGCCTCTCAAATCTCGCTCCTGAAGACTGCCGTGAAGTGGTGCAGATGCGCAGGTGCGAGATCTGAGACTGCCACTATGGGATTATTTGCATAACGGGCTCTGATTGGCCAGCCTCAGAACTCCAACATTCTACGGCCCCAGACAGAGAGGATTGGTTGCCACTGAAATGGTATTTGCATAACGTACTCCGATAGGCCAACCACATTCCACCATTCCAAGATGACTCAGAGGGAAAAGGAAGTGCCTCAGGCAGTCACCAACTGCGGCCCACAGCAATAACGGATCACGACCAAACTTGGCAAACAGGGGAACAATGGCCCACTTCACAACCTGGTGTGGTTTAGGGCAGGATGGGCCACGAATGATGGGATTTGCAGTACATTCACCTCATACACTTCCCAAAAAACACTGTAGCCCCTAAAAATCACATACCACGCCCAAATGGCCCCAGACAGAGGGGATTGGCTGCCACTGAAATCGTATTTGCATAACAGACTCCAAATGGCCATCCACATTCCAACATTCTAAGGTGACTCAGAGGAAAAAGGAAAAGCCTCAGTCAGTCATACACTGTGGTCCACAGCAGTGACGGATCAGGACAAAAATTGGCAAACGGGCCCAATGGCCCACTTCACAACCTGGTGTGGTTTAGGGCAGGATGGCCCATGAATAATGGGGTATTAAGTACGTTCACCTCATTCACTTCCAAAACAACACTGTAGCCCCTATACATCACAGACCAGGCCCAAAATTGACAACAAGGCATCCTTAACTTGATTTTCCTGACTAGGCCTCAGCACATGGGATATTGTTAGGCTCCCTCAACTTGATTTTCCTGACTAGGCCCCCGGACTCGCAGTACCTTCACTAAGTTCCTGAGACCACTGCAAGCCACATAAACATCTAATAGGAACCAACCTTGGCATACAATGCCTTCCTCAAATAACCCGGGCACCGCCAGGTCCTCAGCTAGTATTTTAATAAATCCAATGCAGAAATAATCCTAAGAATGTGCTCTTTAACTACCACTACCATTTTTAATCCCTTCCAAAAAATAAGATTTGTCGAGGTCATCAAAATAGATATTTGTTTGTGAGATGATTTCATCGTTGGAGTCAAATCTCTTTCCGCCGAACCGTTTTTTCAGGTTTGAAAACAAGAAATAGTCACTCGGGGCTAAATCCGGAGAATAGGGCGGATGAGGGAGGAATGTGTATCCCAATTCATAGATTGTTGCCATGGCAACTGCACATGTGTGCACCCCTTGTATTGTCCTGGTGCAAAAGAACTTTTTTCTTGGCCAGATGCAGTCGTTTTTTTTCAAATCCTCATTAAATCGACCCAATAAGTTGGCATAATATTCACCATTGATTGTTTTACCCTTTTGAAGGTAGTCAATGTGGATTATACCGCATGCATCCCAAAAAACGGTCGCCATGACTGTATTGCCTGACAAACCCACCTTGGCCGCCTTTGGCGCTGATTCACCCCGAGAAACCCACTGTTTTGACTGCTGTTTGGTCTCTGGTGTGTTGTGGTGGATCCACGTTTCGTCCACGGTTACAAAATGGTGCGAAACTCATCCATTTTGTGGTTGAACAACAGCAAACACTCCTGCAAAATTGTCACATGATTGCGTTTGTGGTCGATTGTGAGCAAACGTAGCACCCATCTTGCGGAAAGCTTTCTCATACCCAAGTGATCATTTAAAATGGAAACCACTGAGCCACGTGGGATGCCTATGCCTTCCACAATCTCTCGCACTTTCCATCTCCGATTGGTCAACACCATATCGTGATTTTTTTCAATTGTTTCGGGTGTAGAGACCTCAACTGGGCGTCCAGAAAGTTTGGCATCCTTCCGTGCTTGTACGGCCACAACGAAATTCAGTAAACCACTTTTTTAACATTGAAATTGATGGTGCAGAGTCCCCATAGTATTTATCAAGCTTAGCCTTGGTTTGAGTGATGGTTTTTTTCCGCAAAAAATAATGCTTAATGAGCACACAAAATTCACTTTTTTCCATTTTCTCCTCAAATCATGCAGTCGTCTGCTATCAATGGCTGTCAAACACAAACTAAATGACGCAGCTTGTTCAAATTTTGACAGGAATCAACTGACAGATGTCTGTTGACAGGAGCAGTGCTGCCCTTTCAGTTAAGAGGCGGGACATTCAAAAAGTCACTGACTTATTGACCCGCCTTCGTATATTAAATGAGAATTTAAAGGCTGTGATGTTGAACCAGGCCTCAAGGTGGCGGCAGAGAGCTATTTCACAGTTTGGGTTCTTTCAAGAGGTTCTCCTAAGAATTTGAGGACTGATGAACTATGGTGCCTTTGGGGAAAATCCTGAGCAACCACCTTGTGAGCAGGAAACCAGTGGCCATGCTGACTTGTAGTTCACCAGGGCCCATTTCAAAACTGACCGATGTCTGAGGGTGCATCTATACGGTAGAATTAATGCAGTTTGACCACACTTTATCTACCATGGTTCAATGCTAGAGAATCCTAGGAGCTGTAGTTCACTGAAGCACCAGCATTCTTTGGCACAGAGGGCTAAAGGCCTTGCAAAACACATAGCATTGAGCCATGGCAGTTAAAGTGGGGTTTAACTGCATTAAATCTACAGTGTAGATGCACATGAATGTGCTTGAGAGGGACTGCCCAACACTTTTTATCTAGTTGCCAGCGAGTGTGTTGTTGACAAAGTACAGAACTGTAAAATTTAATTCAACTTATCTTGTTTATCAGCTCAGTTACTACTGACTTAGCAATGACTATGTGTGAGTTGCTGTTGTTTTTTGGCTACCAGTATTTATTTATTTATTTATTGGGCTTCTATGCCGCCACTCCCGGGAGGCTCGGGGCGGCTCACAAGCAGGATACAAAACAACATATTAAAAACAGATTAAAACACGACAAAGTACAACGACAGTCTAAGACTAACAGAATTAAAAGCCTGATGTGCAGAATACAAAAAACCCCTCTAAAATCAAAACAGTAAATAAAGAACGACACTCAAAAACAGGGAATTTCCAGACAAGAAACAATCCGGGGCAGCTAACCACCTCCCAACAAAGGATTCCCCAGGCAGTAAGCAGTCAGACCTTGAAACTGCAAGGCCATCCACTGCTAATCAAGGTGGCCAA
The DNA here is from genome assembly GCA_030556195.1 of Anolis apletophallus. Lineage (NCBI taxonomy): Eukaryota > Metazoa > Chordata > Lepidosauria > Squamata > Anolidae > Anolis > Anolis apletophallus. The sequence goes on along the minus strand of JARBWK010000001.1, from coordinate 199,862,476 downwards.
TTGCAACATTCACACCTGCCTCAAGCAGACAAGAGTTCTTTCTGAGTTCGAGGCCTGCCCGGGTCGGGGTGAGCCCTGGCGATCAATGATGTGAAAGCCTAGCTCAAGACCCATTATCAACAATGGCGACCTTTGCAACCCGAAAGACAGTTGCATCTGTCAAGTAGGAAATTTAGGTACCACTTGTGTGGGGAGGCTAAGTTTAACTGATTTACGAGGCTATAAAATCTCTCCAGGAAGTACACGAAAAAGAATGAAGGAATGCAACAGCTCCTCCTGGTGGCCAGAAGCTGGAATGTTAAATTGCCTCTATGTCTGTGTATATATGTTGTATGTCAAATGACATTGAATGTTTGCCTGTATATATGCATTGTGATCTGCCCTGAGTCCCCTGCAGGGTGAGAAGGGTGGAATATAAATGGCGTAAATAAATAAATAAATAAATAAATAAATAAATAAATAAATAAATAAATAAATATAAAGTTACTTTTGAATTAAAAATCACCCGAATGTCCATGCTGATAGGGGATGGTAAGAGCTGAATGCCTACTACACATGTATCCACTCCTGGCCTCCCAAGCTTTGTTTCAGTAGTATAACGGTAGTGGATAAAGTACCCATTGGGGTTTCCTGGTTTTATAATTTTCATCCCACCCAGGAGTTGGGAAATTTTTGTTTACTGGATATTCTAATTGTATTGAAACATGGTTGTATTTAAGGCCCAACAGATCTGTTGATTTGCTGCAACTCCTGGGAAGAGAATACAATATCCTTTAAGCTGAAACTACCACACTTGTGGTAAGGAACCATAAAGAGCACTCCGGAAATGAGCGCATAGAAACCGGCAACATCTCTCTGTTTTCCATAAACAATGCCACTATCTCAATTACCGTGGAATTGATCTGGATTGCACAAATTAAAAAAAAACCACATAAAGGAATGCAAATGGATCTGATTCTTTTTGGAAGGTCTAGTGGTGCAGTGGGTTAAACCGCTGAGCTGCTGAACTTGCCAGCCAAACGGTCAGCAGTTCAAATCTGGGGAGCTCCTGCTGTTAGGCCCAGCTTCTACCAAGCTAGCAATTTGAAAACATGCAAACGTGAGTAGATCAACTGGCACTGCTTTGGCAGGAAGGTAATAATAATAATAATAATAATAATAATAAAAAACTTTATTTGGCCCGAACTTTGGCCCAAATGTGGGCCCCTCAAGGCCAACTACTCGGACGGTTGGTGGGAGGGAACTGGGCCTGAGTCGGCGGCTGTCACCATCCCCCACCTTGGCTCCCTGCCCTCGAGTGGCCAGGGAAGCCGTCGCTGACTACATGCCCACAGACCCGCAGTCGGGTGGCCAGGGGCTCCCTACGACATCCCCTTTTCACGGGGTTTGTCGGAAGTTGAGTCCCCTGCTGGCCCCTGGCTCCCAGGCCCTCCCTCCGCGGGGGCCCCTATTGCAGTGATCTCTGGCATGGGGTATCGTTGCACTAGGCGCAGGCCGAGAGCGAGAGGCACCCTGAGCCGTGTCAAGACCCGGGATGCCTCTGACCTGCGACCTATCCCAAAGTACACTGTTGACAGGCTTCCAGTTTCCTCCCCCTCCTCTCTGGTGTTAGTAAATGCGCGCTCAGTCAGGAACAAAACAGCAACGATCCGAGACCTCATTGAAGACCATCAGGCCAAAATCTGTTGCATCACCGAGACCTGGCTGCAAGACAGCGATGTCACCTGTCTCCAAGAGCTAACACCTCCTGGCTAAGCGCTTACTCACCAGAATAGGACTGGGAGGCGGTGTGTGTGTGTGTGTGTGTGGCGATCCTCACCCGTGACCTATTACACCTTAGAGCGGTCCCTGCCTTGGAGTCAGATGGGATTGAAAGTGTCGGCCTGATGTGGGGAGCCCCGGAGAGTACAGCCTTCTTGCTGGTGTACCGTGCACCTAGCGCACCGGCGAGGAGCCTGTCCCTGCTGCTCGAGACTGTGGCGGAGTGGGCATTGAGGTTCCCTAGATTTGTGGTGCTGGGGGACTTCAATGTCCACGCCAACACAGCCTCTTCACCATCTGCGGCAGGGGACCTTGTGTCAACCATGGCGGCACTGGGCCTCTCCCTTTGCAAGTCAGGCCCCACACATCGGGCCGGTCACACTCTCAATCTGACCTTCTATGCATGTGTCCAAGTGTCCGTCACCTCTGTTGCAGAGGTGCCATGGTCGGACCACTGTGCTCTAGGAGTCCGGGTTGAGCAACCGCGCGCCCCCCGGCAAAGGTGCCGAACCAATTTGGGTTCGCCTGAAGGGACCTATGGAACCAACTAGGTTCCTGAATGCCTTGAGGGATCTGGAGCCTGCCAGCGACTCGCTCGGTGAGCTGGTTACTACCTGGACCCATGTGTTGTCCTCCGCTCTCGACGAGATCGCCCCTAAACGCCCTCTCAAATCCCGCAAATCCTGTTCCCCTTGGTATACAGAGGCCCTCAGATCTATGAAGCAGGAGAAGAGACGGCTAAAGTGCATGTGGAGGAAGCTCCGTGACAGACCATCGACATCAGCTTATAAGCTCTTCATGGAAGCTTATGAGCATTCTGTCAAGGAGGCGAAAAAAGTTCATTATGCCTCCTTGATAGCGTCTGCAGATTCACGCCCGGCTCAACTGTTCAGGATAATTTGACAATTGACGATGGTCCCTACCATCCCAAACAATGACAATTTGGCCCTCTCTGCCGAGGCTTTCCAGAATCACTTCGCAGACAAGATTGCGTTGCTCCGCCGGGACATCCCTGCCACGATTGATATAGTTCAGGAACTGGAGACTCCGTGGCCCTCCGCCGGGTCCACCTTCGACCAGTTTCGACCACTGGACGCAGAGGATGTTGACAAGATTGTCGCAGCCCTTAGACCGACCACCTGCTCCCTCGACCCATGCCCCTCCACGCTGATTCGAGCTTGCTTGGAGGGGTTACGAGGCCCTCTGTTGAATATAGTCAACTGCTCCCTTGAGCAAGGAGCTTTTCCAGAAGAGCTAAAAGAGACAGTGGTCAGTCCATTGCTGAAGAAGCCCGGGCTAGACCCCGCGGCTCCCTCCAATTACCGCCCAGTGTCTAACCTCTCGTACCTAGGCAAGGTGATTGAGAGGGCAGCAATGGACCAGCTGCAGACATTCTTGGATGATGCAACCTGGCTAGACCCCTTCCAGTCCGGCTTCCGTTCAGGCCATGGGACAGAGACTGTCCTGGTCTCCATCACAGATCTACTCCGCTGCCACTTGGATCGAGGCAGATCGGCGCTGCTCGTGTTATTGGACCTCACGGCAGCGTTTGATACTGTCAATTATCAACTTTTGACACACCGCCAGGCGGTGGCGGGGTGAGGGGACAGCCCTCAACTGGCTGTTCTCCTTCCTCCAAAACCGCCTGCAGCGAGTGAAGTGGGGAGGGGTGGTCTCCGAGGGCTCCCCTCTACTTTGCGGGTCCCTCAGGGGGCCATTCTCTCCCGCTGTTATTTAACATCTATATGCGACCACTCGACCAATTGGTGCGGAGTTTTGGGCTGGAATGCCATCAGTACGCTGATGACACCCAGCTCATTCTGAGGATGGACCCCGGGGTGGTCTCTGTACCTGATAATTTCCATCTCTGCCTTGAGGCCGTTACTGGATGGCTGCGAGCCAGTAAGTTGAAGGTGAACCCGGCGAAGACGGAGATCTTGTGGCTGGGCCGCCCGGAGGGGGTAGAGACCCAGCTGCTGGCGTTTGATGGTGCGGCTCTTCGCCCACAACCATCTGTCAAAAGCCGGATCCCCAACTGTCCATGGAGGAGCAGATTGGCTGCGCCTGCAGGACAGCTTTCTTTCATCTGCGTCTGGCAAAACGTCTGGCTCCTTACCTCTCCCGCTGCGACCTAGCCTCGGTGATCCAAGCCACGGTCATCTCGAGGCTCGATTACTGTAATGCGCTCTACATTGGCCTACCCTTGTCGGTGATCCGGAAACTTAAGTTGGTGCAGAACGCTGCAGCCTGCCTGCTCTCAGGAGCCTTAAGATCTGACCACGTGACTCCACTCTAGCGCGAGCTGCACTGGCTTCCAATTGAATTCCGGGTCATCTTCAAGGTGTTAGTTCTAACTTTTAAGGCCTTGTACGGTTTGGGGCCAGTGTACCTGAGGGAGCGATAAAAACTTGTCTTTTTAGAATGGCATTTGGCCCTTAGCCAATTGGCCTCTATACTGTTGTCCATGGTTCCGCCTGACATGCCACTCTTTAATTTTGGCCTGCCACATGTTTATTGGGGGGCTTTAATTGTTTTAATGCGTTTTAATGTATTTTTAACTGTATTTTAATGTACCTTCTATGTCTGCTTCACTTTTTGTAAACCGCTCTGGGCTCCAGAGAGAGCGGTATAGCAAGTCGAATTTAATAAATAATAAATAAATAAATAAATAACCCGCCTCCATCTCCCCAAAGGGGATTCGGGGTGGCTAACATGAGGCCAAGGCCCCCGTCCCCCCCGTCCCCAAATACAACACAATTGAACATAAAACAGCAGAGAGAGAGAGTGAGAAAAATACAAACATCATAACAAAATATATAAAATGACAAATGAGATAAACAATGTAGCAACACATAGTATAATCAAACACAGCTGGCTACATGACCTTGGAGGTGTCTGTGGACAATGCCGGCTCTTCAGCTTAGAAATGGAGATGAGCACCATCCCTCAGAGTCAGACACTACTAGACTTCATGTCAGGAGAATACCTTTACCTTTATTGAAATACAGAAAGACCCCTATGCTTGTCTGACCCATACCTACAGTTTCGTTATCACAACAACTTTATGGTTTTGTGCTGGAGAAACCAGATATGGGTCTTTCTGTATCCTTGGATTGATCTGCGGACTGGATACGGACGATAAATAGCGATATATATATAGCCTTGTATTTACTGGATATATATCGGATTTTCTCATAGGTTACGGATAAATATATGATTGATATCAACGGAACCGTATGTATGACCTCCTACTTTACACAACACACTGCTATAGAGCAGTTTTCCTTTCCTATTGTGTAACTTGTACCTTTGTTGTGCTTGGTTTGTTTACCAGCCCGCTCGTGTGTTGACTTAGATGGGAGCTCACCCCATCTTGCGGATTTGAACTGACAATCTTCTAATCAGCAGTTCAGCCAACCTTCAGGTCAGCAGTTGAGCGGCACAAGGGTTTAACCCACTGATTCTCAAAGGGGGCGGTACCGTCCCCTGGTGGGCGGTGAGGCGACCCAAGGGGGCGGTGGGAGGCTCTGGGCAATTTGGGGGGCGGTGAACCCCTTTAAGGGGGTGGTGAACAATTGGCCATTAAGGAGGGGTCGCGTGGCCCTCTTCTTTGGCCCTGCCCCCTTTGCTTTGACCTGCATATTAGATATTTGGATTAGAGTTCGTAAGAGTAGCAAAATTATTTATGAAGTAGCAACGAAAATATGGTTGGGGGTCACCACAACATGAGGAACCTTATTTAGGGGTCATGGCATTAGAAAGGTTGTGAATCACTGCATTAATACATACCTTTATGTTTAATTGCTATTAAATTTAAAAAATTCTAGGGGGACGGTGAGTAAATTTTTTTCTGGAAAGGGGGCGGTAGACCAAAAAAGTTTGGGAACCACTGATAACCCATTTTATTTTATTTTATAAGTAATTTTATTTTGTTTAAATAAATAATGTTATTTATTATTTTATAAATAATCTAATATATTATCTTATATTATTATTACAAATAATATTATATTATATTATAAATAATATAATATATTATATATTATAATTATAATCATAAGATGTAATATGTTACATTACATTATAATATAATATAATGTCAACATATTGTATTATGTTATAGTATAATAATTGTAATGTAGTACTACTACTACTAATAATAATATGATTACGGTATGGTGTGTTGTATATGCATTTGGTATTGGTGGTGTTGTAATGTTACACAGTATAATACTGCCAATGATAATGTGATATAATAATTATATCGTGACATTATAATTTGTATATTTGTATTACATGCAATATTGCTAACTATATTGCGATATGTTGTAGTGCAATATGATGTGTAGTGCTGATGTTGTGCTATGACAGTAATGTTATTTGTTGTTTTTCAGTTTGCTGTAAGCCGCTCCGGCAATATTGTTATATGTATATTGTAAGCCACTCTGGCAGTATTGTTGTTTGCTGTAAGCCGCTCTGAGTCCCCTTTGGGGTTGAGAAGAGCGGCATATAAATATAGTAAATAAATAAATAATAAATAAATTGCAGCCCCGTGGTTTCACATATCCAACCAAAATTCCTGTGGATTAATGAGGGCTGTACTGTACATCCCCTCTCTTCTTCTTAGCATTAAGAAACAAAAGGAATGCCCTTGCTCCCCTGGTTTGGGGCACGACAGCTGATGGGCATCACAAGGAGTTTTGGGAACAGAACACAAGAACAAGGGGATAAACCCCGAATGCGGTGGGGGGGAAAGCACAAGCATTCAGTCGGACAGCTCTTAAGAAAGAATGGGTCTTTATCATCAAACATGGCAATAAAACTACACAGCAAGGGTGCCATGGCAAATTAGGCCCTGCCAGACTTTTTGGAATTAATTCACATGACACATGGCTTGAAACAGTTTCTTTCAGGGCCCAAGGATTGGAAAAACCAGAAAAGCCCTTTTTGTTGTTCCTGTCCTGTCCGAGCTCCATTTTGAGAAATTTCCAGGGATCTCTCAGCAGTAACAAGGACATCTTATTGACACTCCCCAGGTCAGTTTAATTTAGACCATAATTTCGGGAAATGAAGTGTTCCTCTCCATGGCAGTGTGTGTTTCTGTTATCCTGGAGCCAGGTAACTTGGTGCTGCCAAGACACACAACAGGACTGTTCCCAAGACAGCAGCTTCAACAGAGAGCAACCGAGGGCAATGAGGATACTAGCCATAAGAAGTGCTTAAGTAGTATAATGTTGATAATGCACGCTGAACGGGTCTCGTAGAGAAACGACAACGCAGAAAGAACTGCAACTTGGAAACAACATCACCCAAGAAGACTTTCTGCTGTGCTTTCTGAAACTAAACTTGCCTACCTCAGATTGGCCTTTTTAGTCATCAACGTGCTTGTAAAAAGCATGGGATGAGTTCTTCCTAAGAATCTTCGTTCGCGAAGTAATGCCGAGAAAGAGAGAGAGAGAGAGAGAGAGAGAGAGTATAATGTTGATAATGCACTGGGACGGTGGCACAGCTGGCTGGGTGTCAGCTGCATTAAGATCACTACTGACCGAAAGGTCATGAGTTCGAAGCCAGCCCGGGTCGGAGTGAGCTTCCGGCCAATTTTGTGTAGCTTGTTGTCGACCTTTGCAACCCGAAAGATAGTTACCACTATTATTAACTTTATTTATACCCCGCCACCATCTCCCCAAGGGGACTCGGACGGCTTATATGAGGCCACACCCATCCATACAAAAAAACACAGTATAACACAAAAGTACAAAAGAAAATAAAAAAATAATACAACTTAAATACAAAACCAATAAATAAACAACACAACAATATGAAAATAATAATAATAATACACTAAGACATTGAAGACAATCACTGTGGGCAGGGCCAATTTAAAGATTAAAAATTTATTATTTTAAAATACTGGGAGATAAATATAGAGTATCAGGAAGGGGAACCAGGGGATGAGGTAGAATTTAATTGCACAACCAAAAAATAAAGTGCTTCTGAGGGCATATTATGAAAAATTTAGTTTGGATTATCATAGGCTCAATACTGAAGGCACATTGGAACAGCCAAGTTTTCAGACTCCTCCTGAAGATTGCCAGGGTGGGGGCTTGCCTAATATCTCTAGGGAGCGAATCCCAGACAGTTGTATCTGTCAAGTTAGGAAATTTAGGTACCACCTATGTGTGGGGAAGCTAACTTAATAAATTTACGAGGCCATAAAAAATCTCCAGCAAAAAGCATGGATGGACGGTGAAGCGACAGCTCCCCTGGTGGCCAGAAAAAAGTTAAATAGCCTCTGACTGTCTGTCTGTATGTGTTGTGTGTCTATGGCAGGGTTAGGGAACCTATGGCTCGGGAGCCAGATGTGGCTCTTTTCATGATTGCATCTGGCTCTCCCTCTTCCTTCCTCTCTCCCCCTTCACCCTTTCCTTCTCTCCTTCCTTTTCCCTCCCTCTCTCCCCTTCCTTTTTCCTCCATTCTCCCTCTTCCTTCCTCTTCCTTCCTTCCTTTCTCTCTCCCCTTCACCATTTCCTTCTTCTCTCCTTCCTTTTCCCTCCCTCTCTCCCCTTCCTTTTTTCCTCCATTCTCCCTCTTCCTTCCTCTTCCTTCCTTTCCTTTCTCTCTCTCCCTTCACCATTTCCTTCTTCTCTCCTTCCTTTTCCCTCCCTCTCTCCCCTTCCTTTTTCCTCCATTCTCCCTCTTCCTTCCTTTCCTTCTTTCCTTTCTCTCTCCTCCCACCCCTTCTTCACCTTCTTTCCTTCTTTTTTTCCCCATCTCCTTCCTTTTTCCTCCATCCCCTCTCCCTCTTCCTTCCTTTTTCTTTTCTCCTTCCCTCTCTTCCTCTCCTTCCTTTTTTCCCATTCTCCCTTCACCTTTTCCTTCCTCTCTCCTTTCCTTTTCCCTCCCTCTCTCCCCTTCCTTTTTCCTCCATTCTCCCTCTTCTTCCTTCCTTTCTCTTCTCTCCTTCACCCCTTTCCTTCTTCTCTTCCTTCCTTTCACCCTTTCCTTCCTCTCACCCCTCTTTTTTTCCTCCATTCTCCCTCTTCTTTCCTTCTTTCCTTCCTCCCTTCCCCTCCCTCTCACCCCTTTCTCTCTTTCCTCTTCACCTTCCTCTTCCCCTCCCTCTCCCCTTCCTTTTTCCTCCATTCTCCCTCTTCCTTCCTTCCTTTCCTTTTCCCTCCCTCTCACCCCTTCCTTTTTTCCTCCATTCTCCCTCTTCCTTCCTTTTCCTTCTTTCCTTCCATTCTTTCCTTCTCTCCTTCCTTTTCCCTCCCTCTCACCCCTTCCTTTTTCCTCCATTCTCCCTCTTCTTTTCACTTATGGCTCTCACTGAAATAATATTTCCAAATATTTTGCTTTCATTGCTCTCTGAGTCAAAAAGGTTCCTGACCCCTGGTCTATGGCATTGAATGTTTGCCATGTATGTGTACATTGTAATCTCACCTGCAGGGTGAGAAGAGCAGAATAGAAATACTGAATAGAAATAAATAATAAATGTTGCCACCTACCCACAGTTGGAAAAATATGAGACAGCTGACTTAAAAGCTGTTGCATTCCAGGCCTGGAAACACCTATGACCACCGCACCACAGAAGAGTCCAGGAATATAAGCAGTTTATTGTACAAACATATAAAAGACATACAAAATCAGGAATAAGAAAGAAAGAAATTTAATCCAAAAAGGTCTAGCAATAGGTGATAACCAGACATTTCATAAAGTTCCCAAAAAAGTGCCTTGTTACAATATAATGAGACACACAAATACAAACAAAGGCAGAGGCTCCTCCTTTCATTTCCGGCTTTGGAGGAGGTGCTGTTCTCCATTTCCAAGCCAAGGAGTCTGCGTTGTCACCTCCTAGTAGTGTGGCTGGCATGACTGCTTAAAGCAGGGCTGTCAACTGGCGGCCCCGGGGCCGGATCCGGCCCCGTAGCCTGTTGGACACGGCCCCACCTATGCCCTCAGCCGCCATTTTTACATTTTTATTTTAAATCGATTTTTTTAAAAAAATTGGCGGCCGGGGGGGAGGGGAGGCGGGCAGGGAGGAGGAAGAGAGCTAGCTCCTCCTTTTCGGCACTCCTCCCTACCTAGGAAGGGAGGGGGCGCCAAAAGGCAGAAGGCGGTGCCAACGGCGGCAGCGTCACAGGCCTGCCATGACGCGCTGCCCCTGGCACCGCCTCTCCTCCTTTCCGGCGCCCCCCCCTTCCTAGGCCGGGGGAGCCGCCGAAAAAGGGCAGAAGGCGGCGCCAACGGCAGCGCGTCACAGGCCTGGCGTGACGCGCTGCCCCTTGGCACCGCCTACTCCTTTTCGGCGCCCCCCCTCCCTTCCTAGGCCGGGGGCCGCCAAGGGCAGAAGGCGGCGCCAACGGCAGCGCGTCACAGGCCTGGCGTGATGCACTGCTCCTTGGCACCACCTACTCCTCCTTTTTGGCGGCTTTAGGAGGGGCGGGGCCTGGGCTGGGGCGGGGCCTGGGGCGGGGCCTGGGGGCGGGGCCTGGGGGGCGGGGCCTGGGGCGGGCCGAGCGGCCCCGCAGGTCATCAGTGACCTCTTATCCGGCCCTGGACCCGCCAGAGTTGGACAGCACTGGCTTAAAGCATCTCATGCCTCACATTTGCATGCTTTTGAACTGCTAGGTTGGCATGTCAGCAGTTCAGCAGCACTATCTGGGAAACGGGCTACTCATAGGAAAGTGGCTAGGTACTAAGCTCACAAGGAGACTGGAAATCACAATTCAAAAGTGTTCATTCTTTAAAGACATGTGTGTCATGAAAGTCACCAATACACATTACATTAAATCACATCGATATCAAAATACATTCCACATGGGTATCAAAATTCATTTAACAATACATTCTCATCACCACACTCAATCGAGGTGGGTAATTCCAGTCCACAAAAAGACTGTATTATCAAAAATAACATATATATTGGCATATAAACAAACAAGTGGATGTCGCTGGTAGAGAACAGTGGCAATAGCTGTTCCCAGGCGCTTACATAAACAACATAACTGGCGTAAATACCATACAGAGAAGCGCGACGCAGTTCCCGGGCGGAGTCCCAAGGAGTGGCGTGAAGTAGCTCAGAAGGGCAGCGAGGTAAACAATGGAGGACAGGGATCAATAGCAGGGGCGGAAAGGAGAGGTACATCCAGGAATAACATCCGCTGAGATCCCAAACCGCAGTGAATAAGCGGTAAAGGCAAGCAGCCTTAGTTTGTAATCCGTGCTCCTGAACGACCGATAGCCGGGAGCAGTGCTGCGCAAATGCGCTGTGCCTCAAAGCTCGAGCAGGGTACGCCGTCCTGGGGGACAACCGGGGGAGGGAACCACAGCAAGATCAGCGAAGCAAACCACAAGGAAACGCCGGGCACGCCGCAACGGTGTCAGCTGCAGGGGGCCCGATACGTTTCGCCAATAAACGGCTTTCTCAAGCGGCCAGGTGCGATGGAAATCACAGGCGTTTCACGGAGTATACAAAATCGTGCGGTAACATGGCCCCATCATAGGCAATTCCTTCGGGTCCAGCTATTGCCACTGTTCTCTACCAGCGACATCCACTTGTTTGTTTATATGCCAATATATATGTTATTTTTGATAATACAGTCTCTTTGTGTGTTTTGCCACTTCTATTTACCGTATTATTATTGTCAGTGTATAACCTAATTCCAGTCCACATCAAAAGGCAATGTCTGCCCAATCAAAGAATTGTTCTGAGGGGCTTAGAGCGCCGTCAAATCTGAAATATACAGTCCTTTGGGGACTCGACAACTCACGAGTCCCGAGCGAAAGCATGGAGGAGTCGGTGTCGCGACCAAGAGGTCAGGCAGCAGGAGACACGCCTACGGCTGTCCGGGTGTAGACGTCCTATAATTCGCCGTTTCACGTGGAAAGCACGCTTCTTCAGGGCGTTCCGGCTTTGGAACGCTCCTCCTGGGTATTGTAGTTAGGCAGGTAATCCTGCTTGGTTTGCTAGAAGATCAAATGTATTAAGGTCAGTAGCATCACAAGGTAGTATCTCCTAGGGCTGGATACAGATAGTGTTTCTTTCCAGTGAGTTACGCTCAGTGTGTTGTTTGTGTTTAGCAGTTCAGCAGCACAAGGCTTTAACCCATTTCACCACCTCAGAATCTACTAGGAAAGGGTAGAAGATTTTGCCTCCTTTTCTCCGCTCCTGCCTTCTAACTCCGATTTGCATTTTAAACTGAGTTTACAGCAAAAGGAAAGTTGGAGGAAGAGAGAGAAACTGAGTCATTTCAAACCCAGCTGAAAAAGTGAGACGGCAAAAGATTAATCGGGACAGTCCTTGCCAAATTGGGAGAATGGGAGGGTAGTCCGTAATAACACTGGTAAATGGATCCTAGAAGAGGCAGCCAAACTTAGTTTCAAAGGGTGAATCTACACCAGAGCTTTCCAAACTATGTGTCATGACACATTAGTGCAGGGGTCGGGAACCTTTTTGACTCAGAGAGCCATGAAAGCAAAATATTTGGAAACTTATTTCAGTGAGAGCCATAGAATATATTTTAAGACTGAATTCAACTAAATGTGAGTATATACGTACATACTATGAGAAAAGACCTGGCTCTGCAAAAGGCATGCTCAGGACTCTGGAAAGGAAGAGAAGACGGAAGGAAGGGGGAAAGAAAGAAAGAAAGAAAGACAGAGGAAATAAAGGAGGGAGGGGGAGCAGGCCCGGATTAACAGCTTTTTGCGCCCTAGGCCACACTTTGGAATTATGCCCTCTTTAAGCCAACCTCTACTGCACACCCCCACCTCTCCCCCCCACACCTCGCACCACCGCATCCTTCCCGTCCTGTGCCAATGGGACTGAGGGGAAAGGTGTGTGCGCGCTGTCACTGAAGAGAAGAGAATGGGGCCCTTTGTGTGGTGGGGAGCGAGTTCGTTACCCCTCGGAAAGAAGGCAGAGGAGGGTGAGCGAGCGCCGCAGAGCCGAGGCCCAAAGGGATGGGGAAAGCCAGGCTGGGTCCAGATCATGCTCTTTGTCTGGGGCAGCAGCTTCAGAGGCGGCCCCACGTGCGGCTCATGGCCCAGCGGCTGCAGAGAGTCAGGGCCTTCCTCCGCCTCAGGCTTCCCTCCGGGCCTCCACACCACCCTTCTTTTCCGCGGCCTTCTCTTCCCTCAGCAGCCTGCGAAGGAAGCCGCTCCGAGCCAGGCCAGGCCAGGCCAGGCGCCTCCTCCCCTCCCCCCAGGCGCAGAAGCACTGGCTGAGAAGCAGCGGCGTAGATGGATGGGCTGAGGCTGACGCGCTGAGCACGAGCGCTGCCTCTGTGGAGCCTGGCCTTGGCTCCACCTCCTTTTGGGTACCAGGCGGCAGGGATTTTTAAAAATTATTTTATAACATTTTTTTTGGTCCGTGATTCTGCGCCCCACTTGGCTTGCGCCCATAGGCCATGGCCTAGGTTGGCCCTATGGGTAATCCGGGCCTGAGGGGGAGAGGAAGAAAGAAAAGAAGAGCGAACTATGGAAAAGGAAGAAAAGAAAAGCAGGAGAGAGGCAAGGAGGGGAAAAGAAAGAAGGAAATGAGAATGGAGGAAAAGAAAGGGTGGGGAAAAGAAAGGAAAGGGCGTGAGGAAAAAGTAAAATAATGAAGGGAAAAGAAAAGAAAGAAGGGGAGGGAGAGGGAAGTGAAAAGAAAGAAAGGAGAAGGAAAAGAAGACTTGGGGAAAAAAGAATAGAAGAGGAAGGAAGGAAGGAAGGAAGAGGGAGAATGGAGGAAAGAAGGAAGGGGAGAGAGGGAGGGAAAAGGAAGGAGAGAAGGAGAAGGAAAGGGTGAAGGGGAGAAAGAAAGGAAGGAAGAGGGAGAATGGAGGAAAAAAGGAAGGGGAGAGAGGGAGGGAAAAGGAAGGAGAGAAGGAAAGAATGGAAGAGGAAGGAAGGAATGAAGAGGGAGGAAAGAAGATAGGGAGAGAGTGGGAGGAAAAAGAATGAAAGAAAAAGAGAGGGAAAAAGAAAGGAAGAGAAAGGAAGGAAGGAAGGAAGGAAGGGGGAGGAGGGCGCTGGGCCAAGGCGGACCTTGGTGCCGATGTCGGTGAGGCAGTCCCTCTGGAAGGCGTCGAAGAGGCAGCAGCTCTTGAGCTGCCTGATGATGAGGGCGATGAGCTGGGCGTCCACCGGGAGCAGCAAGGCCAGGTCCATGGCGCCTGGGCCAGGCCTGCCTCTACCGCCTCCCCTGAGGCCCGTGGCAGAGGACAAAAAGGAAGACAAGGATGAGGCGCCGACGGGCTCTGCCATCCCCGGCAAAGAGGGCGCAGGGCCCCGAGAGCAGCGGGGGATGAGGAAGAGGCGGCGATGGCGGCACGGAAGCAGCAGTCACGGCACCTTTGCATCACTCCTCCTCGCTGCATGCTGGGAACCCGAGGCCCGGGCTGCTCTGGAGAGCCAGATGCAATCATGAAAAGAACCACATTTGGCTCACGAGCCGTAGGTTCTCTACCCCTGCATTAGTGTGTTGGCTATAGTACGTAGTAATTACATACCTTTCATAATTACAAATATATCCACATAACAACAAGTTCTCTATATTACTCGCTATTTTTCCAGTATGTGTTACACTTACATAAACAGGATAGATATAATTGTTTGAAGTATCACGCACTGATTTTTTTGTCTAACAACTGGACATCATTACATGCCTATGGATACATGGCCTTGCAAAAGCTCAGTTAGAGCGAAACAGGATTTATATACCATAAACCTCTGATCTGGGAAGGATCACTTACCTGGTGACCGGCCCGGCAGCGGGCTACAGCAGATTTTCCTGTACCTGAGTATTTAGCTCATCTTTGCTTTGAGAGACTCAATAAGGCATATTACCATTTGGATATTATCCTCGTACACCGGAATCCTCTAATCCAGTGATTTTCAACCAGTGTGCCGCAGAACACTAGTGTGCCGTGAGAGATCGTCAGGTGTGCCGTGGGAAATTATTTTCGAGCTTCATTCATATATAAACTATAAGGCGCATCTGTCCCTTTAAGAAATGGAACCATAGCACTCTCGCGTCACCTAAGAAGTGACGCAAGAGTGCTATGGTCGCGCCATCTTGGATTCGCTCAGACGCGGCTAAGTAAACAAAGTTAGAGTTAGTGCTGCAGCTGCGCGTCAAGTGACAGTGGCAATTTGGGATCACAGCAAGACAAGCGAGTGACAGTGATGGAGAAGTTTTGAGGGAAAATGCAAATGCCGAACAGGACCCTGAACAAAATTATGACACAGATGAAGGCCCTAATATGAGTGGTGGACAAAAGAAAAAAGAAGAAACGGTGAGCTCGAGGCAATACAGTGAAAGCTATCTTTCATTTGGATTCACTTTCACCGGGGATGCGACGGCACCGACTCGGCTGTGCTTGGTGTGTGGTGAGAAGCTGTCCAATAGTGCTATGGTGCCAAGCAAGCTTAAATGCCATCTCCAAACAAAATATGCTTCCATTCAAAGCAAGCCGACAGACTATTTTGTACGCTTACGTACAAACAATGAGAAACAGGCAAATTCTTTGAGAAAAACCATAAAGGTAAACGAGAGATACTAACTATATGTACTGAACTGAACTGAACTGAACTTTATTATTTATGAGTCGCCCTCCACGTTTGTGCTCCGGGCGACTTACACAACTAGCGATTAAAATATTAAAAATATTAAAATTTTAAATGGTTAAAATACTAGAATATCAGACTCAGTGAATTCCGAGTCGCTGGTTCCGTGTTATGCGTAGGCTTTCCTGAATAGCCATGTCTTAAGTGCCGCCAAGAACTGGGGCAGGTCGAGGGAGCCTCTTTGGTCTGGCGGCAGAGAGTTCCACAGGGCGGGGGCCACAACAGAGAAGGATCTCTGTCTCGTGGACTCCAAGTGAGCCTCTCTCGGACCCGGGACACAGAGGAGGTTCTCGTTTGCTGGCCGTGGTGCTCTTGGGTGGGCAGGTAGGGTCAAGCGGTCTTTTAAGTATGAAGGGCCCCGGCCCCGCAGGGCCTTGAAAGTCAAGGTCAGGGTCTTATAGAGGACTCTGTATTCGACCGGCAGCCAGTGCAAACGCTGCAGGGATGGTGTGATGTGGCATCTCATTGGTGTTTTTGTGAGGAGCCTGGCGGCAGCATTCTCCACAATCTGGATCTTGCGGGTTAGTGACCGAGGCAGACCCACTTATAAGGCGTTGCAGTAATCCAGCCTTGATGTAACTGTGGCGTGGATTACTGTAGCTAACGCCTGTGTGTTAGCGTGTCATTTTGTGTCATTTTGGTTGGTGGTGTGCCCCAGAATTTTGTAAATGTAAAAAATGTGCCGCGGCTCAAAAAAGGTTGAAAAACACTGCTCTAATCTGGGAAGGATTACTTACCTTGTGACCGGCCCTTCCACCAGCGGACTATAGCGGATTTTCCAAGATTGGGGTATTAGCTCCTTACAGACTCCTCGTTGCTTGGAGAGACTCGATAACGGTAATTCTTTCACATTGGTATCGTATATGCATGTTTGTTCCTGGCGATTCGACTTTGTTGTTATGTGGATATATTTGATTTGTGAAATGTATGTAATTACATGGATATATTGTGTCTATTTATAAAAAGTTATGTATTTCCACTGTCATATTTTGATTATTATTGCACTTTGAGCTATAATCTTGTGATATTTCTGATGATATTGACGTCATTTACAGACGTAGTTATGCACTCCATTTAGATCATTTTCCAATAGTATTAGAGCGTTCTTGCTCAGATCCTGAATTGTGTTAGCATTCACTTGGTAGGTAGATTATCCGTTGTTTTGATTTGTCTATAGCAGTGTTTCCCAACCTTTTTTGAGCTGCGGTACACTTTTTACATTTACAAAATCCTGGGGCACACCACCAACCAAAATGACACAAAATGACACTCTAACACAGTAATACATATAGTTAATATGTTTTAAAATGTATTTATACACTCAGTGTGAAACCTGGGCCTGTTTCGATGAACACAACATTGATATCCTGGCAGGAATGGCAGAAAGACACAAACTTTCCACACAGAACTCCCATAACCAAGAGAAAATGCTATAAGAGTTTGGTGGGCATTGAGTTTTGGAGTTGTAGTTCACTTATATCCAGAGAGCACTGTGGACTCAAACAATGTTGGATCAGAACCAAACTTGGCATGAATACTCAATATGCCCAAATGTGAACACAGTTTGGGGAAAATAGACCTTGACATTTGGGAGTTACAGTTTCTGGGATTTATAGTTAAGACACAATCAAAGAGCATCCTGAACTCTTGCAACAATGGAATTGAACCAAACTTGGCATATTGAACTCTCATTACCAACATAAAGTACTGAAAGGGTTTGCTAGGGAATTGACCTTGAGTTTGGAAGTTGTAGTTCACCTACACCCAGAGAGCACTGCGGACTCAAACAATGTTATGTTATGCTGTTGTTTGTTTTCTATCCAGAATCACAATGTTGGAAGGAGGCTCACCACTTTAAGGTCCCTAAAACAGGCATGGGAAAACTTTGGCCCTCTGGGTGCTTTGGACTTCAACTCCCACCATTCCTAACAGCCTGAGGCCCTTTCCTGCTTAAGTCGCTGAGGGGGGAAAGGAAAAGGGCCTGAGGCTGCTTTCCCATGGCACACCTGATGATCGCTCACGGCACACTAGAATGCCACGGCACATTGGTTGGGAAACACTGGTCTATAGTACGTAGTAAGCATGGGCAATCCATGGTTCTAATGGTTCTAAAGTACTTACAAAACTAGGTGGCGCTGGTGCTTTGTTTCTAAAGTGTTGCTAAAGTTCTGGTGGTGAAAATTTCAGAACTCTAACAAAAATTTCAAAATTTCATTATTATTTCGTTATTGGCAATTTTTATGACAGAACCAATTAGGAACTGCCTTTTAAAAGTAAGTTTGGCTGCCTCTTCTAGGATTTCTTTACCAGTGTCATACTGACTGCCCTCCCTTTGTCCCAATTTGGCAAGGACCAGGCATGTAGCCGGGGCTAAGGGGCTTCAGCCCCGAAAATTCTCAGGGTGGTCCGCGAGAAGGCCTTACTGGTACATTATTTAAACTGTTATGTTTATTCATATCATGATCTGATCACCATGCTCATTATATCCCACCTTCATGGGGTTATTGGGATAACAATACAAAAGGTTTGCTAGGGTAACCCCTCTCCCACCCAGTCTCAGCCCCCCCCAACCAAACTCAGCCCCCCCCCCCGAACTGAAATCCTGGCTACGGCCCTGGCAAGGACTGTCCTGATTGTTCTACTTGCATTGCATGCTTTTGAACTGCTAGGTGGGCAGAAGCTAGGACTGATAGTTGGTAGATCATCTCAACTCACGGCTTCGCACTGTTGACTCAGCAGCCATTCCTGCAGCTAGCTATTTTAACTGCTGTGTCTGTGTCTCTTACATATCTCTCACCAAACTATAATTCTGTAGCATTGAGCCATGGCAAAGGTCCTTATACACTGTCATATAAAATCCAAATTATCTGCTTTGAACTGGATTATATGGCAGTGTAGACTCATATAATCCAGTTCAAAGGTGATAATATGGATTATCCGCTTTGAAAACTTGGATTATGTGGCAGTGTAGAAGGCGCTATGGTGATGTCAAACTGCATTAATTCTATAGTGTAAATGCAACCAAACCTTTTGTCCTTGCTCACTTCATACCCATTTCCAGACAGTGCTGGAATCCTCCAACTAGTTGGAGTGAGCATTATGCGACGTGTAATCCTGAGAAGTAACTTTTCTGAGATGTGCCATGAAATGGAAGGGGAGGGATTCAGGTGGGAATGGCCGCATCACCGGTGACTCAGCAAGCGTGCGGCGTGATCCTGAGTGCCATGAAGTCATCTTTTGTCAGTATTGGACACAGATGTAAGCTTTTAAATGCTGCAGCTGTGGGCCTGAGGAGATGGGATCCAGATGTGGTGCTTGAGGCGGATAAGGGATGGAGACGCCGGAGTCGACAGGCTCCTCCAGGCTGGATGCCAGAGATGCTTCGCTCTCCTTCTCACCCCTTGACTCCTAGAGTGATACTGTGCAGTAAAGACAGTGTGGTCCAAGCAAACCAGACAAAAAGGAGACCATCTTTCCCCCTTTCCTTGTTTCTCCTGTCTTTCCTATCAGGTTGAACAGAAGATGCAGTGGGTGAACCAGGAACCTTCCATAATAATAATAATAATAATAATAATAATTTTTATTTATAGCTCACCATCACCTCTTTCAGTTTCTCTGGAAACACTCCTTGCTCAAGGGAGTGATTAGCTATCTTCAACAGAGGGCCAAGTAACCCTTCACAGCAAGATTTAACTAGCCAGGAAGGGCATGAGTCGAGGGAGCAGGTGGTTGGTCTGGCTGCAGTCATGATCCTATCGACAGCCTCTACATCCAGTAGGTGGAACCGGCTGAGAGTGGGCCCATCGAGCGGCCACGGAGTCTCGAGTTCCCTCACTGTATCAACCGTGGCAGTAAGGTCCCGGCGGAGCAGTGAGATCTTGTCTGCAAAAAACCTCTGGAAAGCCTCAGCTGAAGGGGCTGAATTGTTACCGTTTGGGACAGTAGGAACTGTAGTTAGAAACTGAATAATATTAAACAATTTAACTGGGCGTGAGCTAGCAGACTCTATCAAGGAGGCGTAATATACTTTTTTAGCCTCCTTGACAGCATCCTCATAAGCTTCTTTGAATAGCTTATAGGTTGATCTCGCTGCTTCGTCACGGAGTTTCCGCCACACGCCCTCTAGCCGTCTCTTTCCCCGCTTCATCGCTCGCAGTTCCTCGGTAAACCAAAGAAAGCGATTATTGCGGGGTCGGAGAGGGCGTCTAGGGGCAATCTCGTCTAGTGCTCTGGAGAGCCCATTGTTCCTAGCCTACACCAGCAGTTCAACTGAGTCGCTGACAGGCTCAAAGTCCCTAAGAGCATTCAGGAACTGCATAGGTTCCATAAGTCTCCTCGGGCGAACCCAAATTGGTTCGGCGCCCTTACGAGGAGGGATGGCAAGCTCGTCGGATTCCCAGGATGCAGTGGTCCGACCATGGCACCTCTATACAAGAGGATTGGGTCACTTGGATGCCGGCGCCGAAGACCAAGTCTAGGGTGTGTCCTGCTTGATGTTCATCGTTGGCAGAAATGTATCCAATTGTCTGGTGATTATGTGGGAAAATGAATAGTGGTTGTTAAAAAGCACATACTCAGGATTATTTCTGCGTTTGATTTATTAAAATATTCCCATCCAAACCCAAGTAACGAAGGTGGAGGCATTACTTTTCATTCAACCCTCGTAATAATAATAATAATAATTCTAAGCTTGCCTCAGTGTAAGGTGAATTCCTATGTTCCTAATGGAGTTGTTTCATTCATTGCCTTAGTAGGGTCAGGCTTCTGTCCAAACCACTTTATTACAAAATGCAGCTGGTGTCCATGTGGAGATGATAATTGGATTGATTAATATTCTGAATCGGCAAAGTGTGAGAGGGTCGGGAACGGGGGGTGTTGTGAATATTTGGGAGCTTGTCTTGTTTATTTCTGAAGATGACTCGTACTGGGTCCCACCCATCCATTTAATGCATTCTCATTCTAGTCTGGAATGTGTGTTTTGTTTGATGAAAAAACAAATACCAAGGATCTCAGGGTGGAAAAGGAGGGGTAAGGAAAGCGGGGAGAACTGAACTCCCTCTGGATCTGGATGAAGAAAGAAGTTTCCAATGACTTCATCTTCATTACATGGGGCCGAAGTGACCGGCACCTGTTTCTCCCCTTCTTTTCTTCACTTACAACAAGTGGGGCGATAGATAGGTTGAGGCCACCTGTTGTGATGCAGTGACCAAGAAGCCAAGCCCAGGAGTAAAAGGGGATAGCAAAAAGTTTATTGAACAATCACTGGAGAAAGGACGAACAAAAAAGTAGCCAACTCGGCTTCAAAACCCTCAAAAATCCCAGGGAAAAACAACAAAACAGCCCAAAACAAAGAGTAGACGTCCGTCTGCGATGTACGTAGGGAGAGTCTAGTAGAGTAGTCCCAAAACCGGTCCAGGAGTCCAAAGCCAGAGAAAGCCAGATGAAAAAGAGGAGATCGTCTGAGGCAATCAGGAGCTGAGTATACATGAATAGCACAATCATAGCCCCCATAAAATACAATGCCAGCCTCCCTCCATTTCATACAATACCAGGTTCTGTAGCAGGAACTCACGTAAACTCAGCGGAGACCAAGCCCCACCTCTGGGACACACGGCAGGTAACTAAACAGAAAAGCATACAAGGATTCCCAAAACCCCCACCTTTGCCCAAACATCAGCTAGAACTGCCATAGCAGCTCATCTCAGGAACAAAGTGGAGAAATAGCCCATAACTCACGAGTATCAGGAAAACTGGAACAAGGTACTGGATATCAGGAACACAAGATAGTCAGAGACAAGAACCAGACATCAACTCTTTGACCGCCGCAAAGGCAGCCCCCAAAACTCATTTCTTAAATAGCACTTACACATCACTGTCTTCTGAAGAGTCCCCAGCTGCTGTATTTCCTACAGCTGCGGTGCTCTGTGTTTGTCTCCACTCTTGCCAACGCTGTTGTGTGCTTAAAGAGTCCCACTCTGTTTCTGAACCCCCAGAAGGCCAGAATAAATCACTATCAAACCCAAAAAACGAGTCCGAAGTAGATTCTTCGTTACACACAGCCCTTTTCCTTCCAGCTGCAGAGTCCTGATCACCCAGAGCCACACCCCAGTCCATACTATTGCTTGATGCTATTGAGCCAGCATCTTCCCCAATACTACTACTAGTAGTAGCTGACGGCTCAACCACAACACCACCCGCTCACTTCCCCTCCTACGTGTGTGTGTGTGTGTGTGTGTGTGTGTGTGTGTGTGTGTATATATATATATATATATATATATATATATTGTGCATTTTAATACAATAACAGAGGTTGATATACAGGGGGGAGGTTGAAAAGGAGAGGGGGAGAGGGGGAAGGGGCTGCAAGAGAGGGGAGTGAAGGGGTGGGGTAAACAGTGAGGGTAATATAAAAAGACTTCCCAAAAGTTTCCCAAGGTGTTTCCACATTTTACAGATGTCAAATTCATTGATAATTATATGCTTAAGAATAAAGAGCTTCTGTTATTATCATACTTGGCTTTGTTCCACATCATTCAAGTCTATGGTAAATTTTATCCCCTTGTTTTGTATATAATCTTTGAAACCAGACCAGTCAGGTTTTTTTCCGTTTAGTTTTTGTGTTAGGAAGTCCATTTGAATTAAATCAAAAAAATTTTAAAGTCCATTCTTCTATATTTGGGGTGGAGTTTTGCTTCCATTGTTTTGCTAGTGTTAGTCGAGTGCAGGTACTTAATAGGAAGAACATCTTGTCTTGGTTTGCATTTAGGATAGGTATTGAGAGTCCCAGTAAATAATTTTGCGGGTCCATTTTATATCTTGTTTTTATTATTTTCTGGGCTTCTCTATGCATCCCTTTCCAGTATTTAGTAACCTTTTTGCAGCTTCGCCATTGGTGAAAGTATGTGCCCCGTTCTTTGTTGCATTTCCAGCAATTATTGGAAATTTTCTTGTTGAACTTGGCAAGTTTCTCCGGGCAAAGGTGCCATCTATACTGCATCTTTATCCAATTTTCACGTATGTCGGTAGCTGCAGTGTATTTTAATTTTTTGGCCCATATTTCTTCCCATTGTTGAAGGACTGTGTGACCTAAGTCCTGCACCCATTTAATATGACATTCTTTGATTTGTTCATCTTCTGTTGCCCATTTCAAAAGTTCTTTATATAGTACTAGCTGTACCCGGCACGCGTTGCTGTGCCCTATTTAGGAGATGCGAGAAAGTCTGAGTATGTAAGGGTTGGAATTGATGTTAGTTATGGTCTTGGTGGGGTCATGGCTGTGTCGTTGTGGGTTGTTCTGGTGGGTGGGATGTTGAAGTCCTGGGGAGTTGTTGGTGTGTGGTGTTGCTGGCGTTCTGCATAGCTTGTGGATATACAATGTTTTTTGTCTTTCCGTCTGCTGTGTTGATGTAGAGGTTGATGCTTGTGTGGGTGGGGTACTTTGGAAGTGAGTGGAGGTACTTGAAATCCCATCATCCATGGTGTGCCCTCCTCTAAACTGCAGTTGGATGGAGTGTGGGCCATGGGGGCACTGTGTGCCAAGTTGGGTCTTTATCGGTCTTGGTTCTGGGACACAGTGGTCTGTGGGGAATGAAGGGTTTGAAAGTACTACAAATCCCATAATCCATGGAGGTACATCAAATCCCATCATCCATGGTGCACCCTCCTCCAAACTGCAGTAGAATGTAGCGTGGGTCATAGGGGCTCTGTGTGCCAAGGTAGGTTACTGTAAATTCAGGCCATACACAATGTCCCATGAGCTGAGGCCTAGTCAGGAAAATCAAGTTAATGAAGCCTTACTGTCAATTCAGGCCATACACAATGTCCCACGAGCTGAGGCCTAGTCGGGAAAATCAAGTTAATGAAGCCTTACTGTCAATTCAGAGCTTAAACAGCATCCCATTAAGTGAGGCCTAGTCAGGGAAATCAAGTTAATGAAGCCTTACTGTCAATTTTGGGCGTGGTCTGTGATTTGTAGGGGTTTAAATTTTCTGTGGGAAGTGAATTGGGTGTTTGTGTTGGCGACTGCCTCAGGCCTTTGCCTTATCCTCCTCTGCCAGTTTATTATGGGTTGGAATGTTCATGTTGGCTGGCCAATAGAGGCATTATGCAAATACTCCCTCATTGGCAACCAATCATGTTGTCAGAAAGTAGAGGCCGGGAGATTCGTTGGCAGCCGTGGAGGACGCTGGGAAATGTAGGTTTTTTTGTATCGTTGTTTTGGGGGCCTTCTATGTTTTGGTGGAGAAAGGTTTTTTTTTGCTAAAAACCTACCTTGCCTGAGGCCCATTTTTGTTGCCAAGTTTGGTGTCTCTGCCTTGTAAGGTTTCTCTGCCTAGGACGGTCGTTCCATGACGGGACCTCCTTTATATAATAGATACTTATGTTTTTTTCACCTTTGATCCCAAAGGTGGTTTCTTTCCATGAATCCAACTTTTTGATCTTCTTTATATCTCTGATGTAACTGATGGTATTGGAACCAGGAGATTTTGGAGTATATTAGCAGGGGCGGTCTAAGGTAATTCTAAATGGTAAGCGAACATTATTTTTGCGCCCCCCCCCCCAAAACATTATTTTGGTGCTCCCCCGCCTGCACATGCCCAGAAGCTCCTGCCTGAAGGCGCCCCTCAGGAGAAAACCGCCACTCACCGCCGGCTTCGTGGAAGGAAAAGGGAGAGAAAGGCTCCCTCACAGCGCAGCGGCGAACTGGCGGCTGTGTAGTGGCTCGCGCGAGGCCACGCCCTTCCTTCTCACGCGCCCCGCACTGCCCCCAGCATCCCGCGAGGCCTGTTTGGGCTTCAGCTTCAGCGCCTGCAGGAGCTTCTGGGCATGCGCAGAGGTTTTCGCGCAGTTTGACTCCACTTTTTTATTTGCAGTATTTATATTCCCTCCTTCTCACACCAAAGGGAATTCAGAGTGGATTACAGAACACATATACAGCAAATATTCAATGCTGTTATACACTGATAGACATACAACTGAATATAGATATATATATATATATATATAGAGAGAGAGAGAGAGAGAGAGAGAGAGAGAGAGAGAGACTTTCCCATCTTCGGCATCTTGAAGGCTGTGCTCAGTTCCAGCTGTCACTCCATCTTTCTTGCCGAAGAGCTTTGTTCATAAACTTCCTCCTTGATCGAATAACTGTCATTTGTTTGGCATTTCCCTTAGGGGTGCCTTAAATACCTCCCCACTTAAGTGGTACCTATTTATTTACTCACATTGCTGTTTACGAAACTGTTAGGTAGGCGGAGGCTGGGCTAAAGGCCAGGAACTCACCCTGACTCAGGCTTAGAACTGTCAACCTTTTGGTTGGAAATATTTAGTGCAGCTAGCTGTTAACCTGCTGTGCTAAAGCCGGGCCCTTGAACTACTATGGCTCAACTCTTATCATGGGATTTGTAGTTTCACAAGGTCTTTAATTTGTCTCACTGACTTAAACAGACAGGCTGAAGAACATTTAAGACATTCTACTTGCGCACAGACAGAGTACCAATATGGCAAAGTGATTTGAGCATTGGAGTGCAACTCTGAGGAACCGGGTTCAAAATCCCCAGAGGACAGAATCAGAATCCAAAGTGATTTTAACTTATTAGAGAGCTGGACCAAAACTAACAAAGATAATTTCAACAGAAAGAAACAGTACTACACGTTGATTGTTGTTGTTGTTGTTGTTGTTTATAAGTTCAATCTCTTCCGACTCTTCGTGACCTCCTAGACCAGCCCATGCCAGAGCTCCTTGTCAGTCATGGCCACCCCCAGCTTCTTCAAGGTCAAGCCAGTCCTTCAAGGATACCATCCATCCACCTTGCCCTTGGTCGGCCCCTCTTCCTTTTTCCTTCCATTTCCCCCAGTATCATTCTCTTCTCCAAGCTCTCCTGTCTTCTTATGATGTGGCCAAAGGACTTCATATTTGGGGTTTAAGTACTCTAACTCCCCCCCCTCCCGCAAAGGTTTTAACCCCTCCCAAAAGTTTCTAACCCCCCTTCCCCCCGGCTTCAGTTCTCCCACAGCTTTGCCAGCCTTGAGGGGGCAGTGCCAAGCCAGCATTTATTTATTTATTTATTCATTTATTTATACATCAAACTTGTATACCGCCACTCCCTGAAGGCTCGGAGCGGTTTACAGCAGTTGAGGTACAAAGTGGGGAAAGGGGGAAGGGGGGTGGGGAAGGGGATGGAGGGGGAGGAGTCCAACGGCGATGGCCAACTAAGGCACCATCCTGTCATCAAAAGATGGCAGGCGAGGAGGCCCCAGCAGGATCGCCGATACCCAGGTACGGGCAGGGGACGACGCCCGCAGACTTCCATGTGGCCATCTGTATTGGGTGTTCTGTCTTGCCCGTAGGGTGTCCACATCGGCCCACGTAGTGGCCGGGTTTGTCACTCAGAGCTCTGGTTGTCTGTAGCAAGAGCTCCAGAAAGTCCTGGGTCGGAAGGTCCTCTGGGGCCTAACCACCTTCGATGCGGGGCATCTCTTCTCCAGCGAGTCTATAGGAGGCATGACACTGGAGCCATTCCTGCCTCACACTCTGCCCTGCGCTTCCGCATCCGGCGCCGGCGCCTCCTCTTCCGAGGGCCTCCTGCTGGCTCTGCCACCGCTGGCTTGGCACTGCCCCCTCAAGGCTGGAGAAGCTGTGGGAGAGCTGAAGCCGGGGGGAGGGGGCGGAGCCAGGCCACCCCATGCCCCGCCCTCTCCCCCGGCTTCAGCTCTCCCACAGAGGAGGAGCATGAGCAGTGGACAGGCTTCAGTGGGCGGGGCTCCTCCTCCGCGCGGCTTCAGTGAGCGAGGGGCGAGGGTCATGGCGGGAGTCATGGCGGATTGGAGGCTGGCTGGGGAAACGGCCGAAGGAGGCGGCGCCCCGGCCCCTTCTTCTTATTCTTCGCCACTGCCCGGCCCTTCCTCCTCCTCCCCCAAGCAGCAGGAGTTCGGCAGGAGGAGGGGGGAAGGAAGGGGGGCAGAGAGCTTTTCTTGCGGCACAGCAGGAGGTCCATCACGGCACACTAGTGTGCCGCGTCACCAGGGGCGGACTAAGGTAATTTAAAATGGTAAGCGAACATTATTTTGGCGCCCCCTCGCTCTCCGGCCTCGTGGAGCGTGCGCATGCACGCCGGGCGCGCATGCGCTGGGCCAGGTAGTTCTGCGCATGCGCCATTGCTGCGGAGGGACTCCAGATGGACCGAGATACCAATCGCCCTAAGTGAGGCCGAAAAGGAGGAACTTTTTGCAGCCGGGACGGAGCCGGAGGTTTTTTGGGCGATTGGCGTCTCAGTCCAGCTGGAGTCCCTTTGCAGCAATGGCACATGCGTGGCGTCACAGCGGTTGGGAAACACTGCTTTGGAGGTTTTTAAACAGAAGCTGGATGGCAGTCTGTTGGGAGTGCCTTGACAGTATCTTCCTACATGGCAGAAGGTGTTTGGACTGGATGGTCCTTGGGGTCTCTTCCAACTCTGATGACTCATGAAACTGGAGACTCAAGGCAGGCCTGACGGTACGTTAAATTAATCCCCCGTTTATTTAAATGGGAATTTTTTATGACCAAGTCTGGATGCGAGTGAATGGAAACAAGTGTGAAAGGAGCTCTGTTGTCACACATTTTTAAAAATGAATAATTCTCAAGTTTACAAAGCCGGATCCAAAGTGATTACAATCTACGAGGGGCTGCGGTGGAAAATCTCACCGAAAATGTCAGCTCGGCGTGCCATGAGATTGCGTAAAAGGGCAAGTCTGAGCAAAGAAGGTTATTGAAAATTAAAAGAGCAGACCTCGTAATGCCATTACATAAACTTATCATGTGGCCACTTTTAGAACAATGTGTGCCGTTCTGGTTTTCCCACCTCCAAAAATGATATCATGCTGCTGGAGAAGGGACAGAAAAGAGCCGCTACGGAAGGACCTCATGAGGACCTTCTCGGTGGACAAAGAACAGGCAGGTTTTTTCTTTTGCTCAGCATTTGAAAAAATAATAAAACATGATTTTTTTAAAAAAAGAATATCCAGCAATGAGGTAATGGACACACGCTAGATGTTTACAGAGTTTTGAATAGTGTGGAGACAGAGGGAAGACGGTCAATCTCTCTTTCTGCGTCTTGTAATTCCAGAAGGACACAGGGAGTTGTCGGCCAGCATTGAATTTGACACCGACAAGGTTTTAGGAAGGACGGAGGAAATTCTTTTTCATGCGACAAGTAATGAACGGATGGAATTTCTTAGGGGAACATGCTGTGATGACTACGAGCTGAGTGGACTTCAGGAGAAAAAACAACGCATGAATCAAGCTGGTTGGTGACTCTCAGCAAGACTTGCCTGAAGATGAGCCAGTGTGAAGTAGTTGCCTTATAAATAATAATCAGGCCCGGATCATCCGTAAGGCCACCCTAGGCCATGGCCTAGGGCGGCAGCCATTACGGCACTTAGCAGCTAAGCACTGCCTCAGGCGCCCCCGATCGGCTGCCGCTGCCGCGCTACCTTTTCCTGCTTCTGCTAAGCATAGCAGAAGCAGGATTAGTTAGCGCGGCGGCAGCAGCCAATCGGGGGTTGCCTGGGGCGGCGCTTAGCAGCTAAGCACCGCCTCAGGCACCCTCGATTGGCTGCCGCTGCCGCACTACCTTTTCCTGCTACTGCTAAGCATAGCAGAAGCAGGATTAGCTAGCGCGGCGGCGGCAACCAATCAGGGGTTGCCCAGGCGCGCTAGCAGCTAAGCACCGCCTCAGGCGCCCTCGATTACTTGCTGCCATGCTGGGATAGAAAAGTGTAAAGAAAAATATTTTTCTCCTGCTTCTGGACTAAGGGGCATCCTGAGCAGAAGCAGGATTAGCCCAGAGGGTCATTGGGTTATGGAACTCACTTCCAGAGGAGTGGCAGCCAGCCTGGACAGCTTCAAGGCAGGATTAGACAGATTCATGGATGGCGGGAATCAGCAGCTGAAATGGACATCGCCACCTCTGTGTTGATGGAGGCAGGCTGCCATTTGGGGGGGGGCAGGTGAGGGTTTTGCCCTAATCTGCTGAACTGTGGCCTAGGGCAGCAAAATTTCATGATCCGGGCCTGATAATAATAGTAAATAAATCTATACATATAATAAAGAAGAATGTTTGTATCTATGCACCGTGCAGGGCCCCGGGCTGCCATTGGGGGGGCATAATTCTGAACTGGAGGGATCGGGCCTGATATTAAATAAATCTATACATATAATAAAGGGAATGTTTGTATCTGATTGGCTCCCACTGTGGGAGAATTTGCATAACAGACTCTGATTGGCCAGCACCACCAACATTCCGACACTCTAAAGTGGCAGAGGGGGGTAAGGAAAAGGCCTGAGGCAGTCAGGCATGGTGGGGTTTTAAGGTCAAAACACGTTGCGGCTCCCAACAATGACAGAACAAGACCAAACATGGCACACAGAACCCACTCAAGACCCACTCTACTTTCTGGTGCAGTTTGAGGGAGGAAGGAACATGGATGACGGGACTTACAGTACTTTAACTCAATTTCTTAGAGCATTGTGGCCCACACCAATGATGGATCAGGACCAAACTTGGCACACAGAGGCCCAATGGCCCACTTTACAACCTGGTGCAGCTTAGGGCAGGAGGGGCAACAAATGATGGGATTTGCAGTACCTTCACCCTATTCACTTCCCACAGAAAACTGTAGCCCCTACAAATGACAGACCAGGCCCAAACTTGCCACACAGAGTACTCATGACCCACTCTACATCCTGGTGCAGTTGAGAGGAGGACAGATCACAGATGATGGGACTTGCAGTACCTTCAGTAATTTCATGATACCACTGCAACTCCCAATAATGATGGATCACAGCCAAACTTGTCAGACAGAGCCTCCATGATCCACTCTACATCCTGGTGCTGTTTGGAGGAGGGTGGACCATGGACAATGGGACTCGCAGTGCCTTCACTAACTTCCTGACACCACTGCGAGCCACATAAATAACTGCTAAAGACCAACTAATACCTTTCTGAAATTACTCGGGCAACGCCGGGTCCCCAAGCTAGTAAATAAATAAAAATAATAGGTGGCAGATGCTGGTTGGAGAGGAGGATTTTCAGCTTTGGGAGCAGCAGTGACAATTCTTTAACAGAGAGCTCTAAGGCAGTGGTTCTCAACCTTCCTAATGCCGTGACCCCTTAATACAGTTCCTCATGTGGTGTTGACCCCCAACCATAAAATTGTTTTTGTTGCTACTTCATAATTGCATTTTTGCTACTGTTATGAATTGTAATGTAAATATCTGGTATGCAGGATGTATTTTCATTCACTGGACCAAATTTGGCATGAATACCTGATACACCCAAATTTGAATACTGATGGGGTGGGGGTTGGTTTTGTCATTTGGCAGTTGTAGCTGCTGGGATTTATAGTTCTCCTACAATCAAAGAGCATTCTGAACTCCACCAATGATGGAATCGAACCAATCTTTGGCACACAGAACTCCCAT
Source organism: Anolis apletophallus (assembly GCA_030556195.1). Classification (NCBI taxonomy): domain Eukaryota; kingdom Metazoa; phylum Chordata; class Lepidosauria; order Squamata; family Anolidae; genus Anolis; species Anolis apletophallus. The sequence continues at coordinate 199,832,643 of JARBWK010000001.1, read as the reverse complement.
GACCAATAGAAAACACCAGAAGGGTTTGGTGGGCATTGACCTTGAGTTTTGGAGTTGTAGTTCACCTACATCAAGAGCACTAGTGGACTCAAACAATGATGGATCTGGACCAAACTAGGCACAAATATTCAATATGCCAAATGGGAACACTGGTGAAGTTTTGGGGAAAATAAACCTTTACATTTGGGAAGTTGTTGGGATTCACCTACAATCAAAGAGCTTTCTGAAATCCACCAACAATTGATGGAAAACTTGGCACACAGAACTCCCAATGAAACAATTGGATCTGGGTTGTTGCTGGTTTTCAGGCTATATGGCCATTCTCTCCTGACTTGCATCTAAAGCATCCCATGACCAACAGAAAATACTGGAAGCCCGAAAACCTACAACCAATCTTTGGGCATTGAACTCCCATGACCAACAGAAAACACCGGAAGGGTTTGGTGGGCATAGACCTGGTTTGGGACTCAAGTTCACCTGATAGTGGACTCAATGATGGATCTGGCTCAAACTTGGCACAAATAATCAATATGCCCAAATGTGAACACTGGTGAAGTTTGGAGAAATAGATCTCGACATTTGGAAGTTGCAGTTCACCTACAATCAAAGAGAATTCTGAACTCCACCAATGATGGAAATGAACCTATCTTGGCACACAGAACTCCCATGACCAACAGAAAATACTGGAAGAGTTTGGTGGGCATTGACCTTGAGAGTTGTAATTCACTTACATCGAGAGAGCACTAGTGGACTCAAACAATGATGGATCTGGCTCAAACTTGGCACAAGTACTCAATATGCCCAAATGTGAACCCTGGTGGAGGTTGGGGAAATAGATCTTGACATTTGGGAGTTGTAGTTCACCTACAATCAAAGAGAATTCTGAACCCCACCAGTGGCAAAATTGGTCCAAAATTCCCACACAGAACCCCCATGAGCAACAGGAAATATTGTGTTGTCAGATGGTCTTTGGTATCCCATTTGGACTCAGAACCCCCAGGCTGAGAAACCTAAGGCAGGGTGCTCAAAGCGCGATCTACTGGTGTTATAAGTTGGTAGATCACATTTTTGGGGTCCCGGTAGGCTTCAGCCCTGTATCTGAGGCCCTTTCCACACAGTTGAATAAAATCCCATGTTATCTGCTTTGTATCAGATTATATGGCAGTGTGGACTCAGACAACCCAGTTCAAAGCAGATATTGTGTTATAAGTTTCACATTTTTGTAGTGGTTAGGTAGATCATTTTGACTTGGTTGTTTTATCAGTAGGTCGCATGCTGAAAAAGTGTGAGCACCCCTGTTGTAAGGCCTTACTCAACTCAACTACAAACCCCAATATTCCATACAAAGTTGTCATGCCACCGAAGGTGAAATCATCCAGTGCAATAAATGTACAGTGTGAAAAGGTTCCTGGTCTTGGTGGGACCTGTTCAGTTTTTATATGATAATAAAGCACCGGGAATGTGGCGCAGCTGGCTAAGTGTCAGCTGCATAAGACCTCTCTGACCAATAGGTCATGAGTTCGAGGCCTGCCCGAGTCGAGGTGGGTGCTCGACCTTAAGTGTAGCCTGCTGTCGACCTTTGCAGCCCAAAAGACAGTTGCATCTGTCAAGTAGGTGATAAAGGTACCACATTAAGTGGGGAGGCAAATTTTGACTGAATTATGAGGCTATTAAAAGAACTCCAGGAAACGCTAAGGAATGCGGAAGGAACAAGGGACGCTGAGAGATGAGGAGTGCGTTAGCTCCCCCTGGTGGCCAGAGTTTGCCTCTGTTCCTTTATATGTGTGTACTGTGTACTGTGTGTACTGTGTACTGTGTGTACTGTGTTTGTGGAAACAGCAGAGATTGTCTGCTAAGTATGTGTACCTGTAATCCACTCTGAGTCCCCTTTGGGTTGAGAAGAGCGGAATATAAATAAAGTAAATAAATAAATAAATAAATAATGTAAATAGAAGAAAGAGCCATTGTGGTGTAGTAGTTTGAGCCAGAGGCCCTCCCAGACAGGCCCTATATTCCAGGACCAGATTCCAGGTTTTCTGCTTTAAACCAGATTATATGTGTCCGCACTGCCAGATAATCTGGGATAAATAGAAACCCCGGGATCAGATCCTGGGATATAGGGACTGTTTAGAAGGGCCCTTAGACTCTGACTCTGAAGACCAGAGTTCGAATCCTTGCTTGGCCCTTGAGACCACTGAGCCCCAATCCATACTGCCATAAAATACAGTTTATGAATTATCTGCTTTGAACTGGATTATATGGCAGTGTAGATCCAGCTTGAGGGACCTTGGGCAGGTCACACTCTCTCAGCCTCTGAGGAAGACAATGGCAAACCTGCTCTAAAGAAATCTTGCCTGGCGGCTCCAGCACTCTGGAATTCGCTCCCTGACCACATCCGAGTGGTCACTGAACTTCTCCCTTTCCGAAGGGAATGTAAGACGGCCCTCTTCAGATTGGCCTTTGGGTAATTTGCAAACCATGAGGCCCGTCTCGCCCAGTAAGGAATCGCAGATCGTACCGTTATGGCTACGTACTGAGCTTTTACTGTATGTTTTATAATATGTTTTTATGAGGTGTTTATTGCTGTACTGTTGTTTTATTGTATATCTACTTTTGTGATCCGCCCCGAGCCTGCTGGGAGGAGCGGAATATAAAACCGAATAATAAATAAATAAATAAACAAATAAATAAATAAAAACCTTGTGAATGGTACATTTTAGGGTTCTGCTACACTGTAGAATTAATGCAGTTTGACATGCAACAGTTTCTGGACAATACCGCCGGCCTGGATCCTTTTTAGTCCGGCTTTCGCCCGAGCCATGGGACAGAGACGGTTCTGGTGGCTATTACTGATACACTTCGTTGTCAGCTTGATAGAGGGGGGTCGGCACTCCTGATACTCCTGGATCTTACAGCTGCATTTGACACTGTCGACCATGACCTGCTGATCCATCGACTCGCCATGGCGGAGTTCGTGGTCGGGCCCTCAGTTGGTCTGACACATTTCTTCGAGGCCGGTCTCAATGTGTCGAGTACCTAGCTCGAACCTCTGACAGATCTGCCCTCTCATGTGGGGTGCCTCAGGGAGCAATTCTCTCTCCTCTCCTCTTCAACGTCTACGTGAGACCTCTTGCCAGCCTCGTGAGGAGCTTTGGTCTGGAGTGCCACCAATATGCAGATGATACCCAGCTGCTTTTACAGCTGGAGCCTGGAGTCACCTCAATACCAGACAATTTCACCTTATGTCTTGAGGCTGTATCGAGATGGCTGCGTGCCAGTAGGTTGAAGGTGAATCCTACTAAGACTGAGATTTTGTGGCCTGGCCGCCCGCCTGGAGTGGCACCCTCCCTGCCCAACTTCGATGGTGCCCCCTGCATCCATCTTCCACTGTTAAGAGCTTGGGTGTCGTCCTGGATTCACAGTTGACTATGGAGGCCCAGATCGCCAATGTTAGTAAACAGGCCTTTTTCCATCTCCGGCTGGCGAGACAGCTAGCACCTTACCTTTCAGAGGAAGCCTTGGCTACAATCATCCATGCGACGGTTACATCTAGACTGGATTATTGTAACGCTTTGTAAGTTGGCCTTTCCCTGTCGACTACTCGGAGGATCCGCATTATTCAGAATGCGGCTGCCAGGCTACTTGTAAAAACACCTTTGAGATGCCACATAACTCCAACTCTGTTACATTTGCACTGGCTTCCAACAGAATTCGGGGCCCTGTTTAAGTTGTTGGTTCTGACCTTTAAGGCCCTTTATGGTCAGGGGCCAGCATATCTCAGAGACCGCCTCTCCCCTCTTTGCCGCCAGTGGTCGCCACGACTCCTCCAACTAAACTTACTGTATGTTCCAGGCCCCAGGGAAGTACGTCTCGAGAGCACAAGACGTAGGGCCTTCTCCATCTCTGCCCCTGTCTTGTGGAACTCCTTGCCTCCCCACTTGAGGGCCATGCGTGACCTGCGACCCTTTGCTCAGGCACTCAAGACCTGGCTTTTTAGCAGAGCTTTTAATGTTTAATGCAGTCTATTTGGTATTGTGTATTTTTAATGCAATTGTTTTATGTAAATCGCCCGGAGCATTTTAATGGAGGGCGATTAACAAGTGAGAAACTGATGATGATGATGATGATCATGTTAACTGCCATGTTTGAATGCTATGTCATCATGGAAGATGTAGTTTTACAAGACCTTCTGTGACAAAGAGTCTTGTAACTCCCAGTATTCCATCACATTGAGCCAAGGTAGTTAATGTCCTGCTCAACATCTTTATTAATGGCTTAGATGAAGGGTTAGAAGGCATGATCATCAAGTTTGCAGACAACACCAAATTGGGAGGGAGAGCCAATACTCCAGAAGACAGGAGCAGAATTAAAAACCATCTGAACAGATTAGAGAGATGATTGGCCAAAACTAACACAATGAAGTTCAACAGGGACACATGCAAGATACTCCACTTAGGCAGAAAAAATGAAATGCAAAGATACAGAATGGGGAACGCATGGCTCGAGAGCAGTACGTGTGAAAAAGACCTTGGAGTTCTTATGGGCAGGAAGGTGAACATGAACCAATAATGTCATCTAGCAGCAGACGATCCAGTGGGATTTTGGTGTGTATAAATAGGAATCTAGTATCTAGATCCAGGGAAGTCATGTGTACCCTTCTATTCATGTGTACTCCTTTGGCCAGACCACACCTGGAATCACACTGTGTCTAATTCTGGGCAGAGCAATTGAAGGGAGATGCTGACAAGCTGGAATTTGTCCAGAGGAGGCGACTCAAATGATCAAGGGTCTGGAGAACAAGCCCTATGAGGAGCGGCTTAAGGAGCTGGGCATATTTAGCCTGCAGAAGAGATGGCTGAGAGGAGACATGATAGCCATGTATAAATATGTGAGGGGAAGTCATAGAGAGGAGGGAGCAGTCTTGCTTTCCGCTGCCCTGGAGACAAGGACACAGTGCAACAATGGCTTCAAACTACAAGAAAGGAGATTCCATCTGAACATGAGGAAGAACTTCCTGACAGCGAGAGCTGTTCAGCAGTGGAACTCTCTGCCCCAGAGTGTGGTGGAGGCTCCTTCTTTGGAGGCTTTTAAACAGACTGGAGGGCCATATGTCGGGGATGCTTTGAATGGGATTTTCCTGCTTCTTGGATGAATGGGGATGGACTGGATGGTCTCTTCCAACTCTATGTTTCTATGATCCTACGATTCCAAGTGCTACCAAACTACATGACTCCTACAGTGTAGATGCATCCTTAGGGTCACCATAAGTCGGAAATACAATGCAAACACAGTATAGAGGGGAAATCTTTTTTTGTGATGTAGTAGTCAGGAAAGGGATCCAAAATCTTATCGAAGCCAGACAATGCGTTATGCAGCTGGCGATACAGAAAAGCAGACAGAGTGTGCCAATGTTATCATCTTGATATTATTAATACTATTCTGGAATATTTGCCTTCCTTTTGGAAAGGTAATATAGGGCAATTTATTTTCACCAAGAGCTCACAAACGTGTTTCCAAAAACAATGCAACTGGGATTCACACTTCCCTCAGTTAGATAGATAGATATTTATTTACGGTCGAAGACCAACATAATATTATACAACAACAACAACAATTTTATTGATTAGCCAGAAGCCATATCAAATACACACAGAACACAGACACATTGCAATGATTCTAAAACAATCTGAGGAGAATTCTAGACCATTACATCAATTAAACCCCTGTTTTGCCCAGCAGGAGGGATTCTAAGGGAGGTGGTAACAATTCACAGGTCCTCATCTCCAACACAATTTATTCCAATTGCATCTATGTAATCAGATCTTAGTTTCATGGCTTTACAGAGAAAACGAGCAGTAGCATCTGTTATCAGCTTGTTGGAGCCGGCCAGCAGAAGTGAGACTTTTGCTAGAGGGTCCCAATGATTTTTTCCCACAAGAAATATCTCTAGCAGTTGTTTTCTCTCTATTTGATAGATTTTGCAATAGAGCAGAAGATGAGTTAGATCTTCGATCTCAGGGGCACCACAAATACAGATACGCTCTTCATAGGGAATTTTCTTGAACCTCCCATATCTCATCATTGAATCTAATTGCTCAAACCTGGCTCTAGTGAAAATTTTCCTTAGGTGGTGTAACCTTCCTTGCTGTAAGTAAGTGGTTAATTGGAAGGATTTCTTAAAACCACTCAACCATCTCAGGGAAACGGTAGAACCCAAAGAGTCTATATCGGTTTGGGCCGCAATGTCATTATTAATTCGTTGACGCACTTCTTTGAAGTGCTTACTTAGCTCTTGACCAGATAGGTGGACTGGGAATATTACCTGAATGCCGCACCTTCTGATGTAATCAAACAAATGGTCAGCCCCGATTTATAAGAACTGCTAGATTGTTCCAGCAAACATAATTTTGGGAGGCGAGACGCCTCCATCTCCATGACCTTGAGCCAGTAGTTAAAGGCTCTGATCTTAGATTGTGTGCTAATAGAGAACATTCCCAACTCCGCCTAACTGCCGCTGCCGGGGCTTCTTCTAAAACCACTTCAGATGTTGAGCTTGGGCCTTATCCAGGAAGTATCATTTGCACCCCAGATTTCAGAACCATAAAGTTTTGATTGCTTTCAGAACACCTGGGAAATGATTGACCATTTTCGTCTAATCCTAGGTAAGTGAGCTAACTTGTTCTAATTGTTGCCATTGATTCCAGCTTTAAAAGTAAGATTTGGTTTTGTTTATCTTTAGTTCTGCCACTAAGTTTTTCTTTAATAACCTTTAGTTGAACACCTGTGGAAATGATTGTACCATAGACCATTTTCTGCAAAGTCTAATCCTAGGTAAGTGAAGGATCTAACTTGTTCTAATTATTCTTGTTCTAATTGATTTGGTTTTGTTTATCTTTAGTCGTTTCTATTTTCCATTCATCCCTATTTTGTGGAGGGGCATATCATCTGCACAAGTTAAAGATCAACATAATATTATACAGAAAATAGAACAATATAAATGTTAAAACTCCATTCAACTCTAAAATTAACACCAATAGTATCTGGCCAATTGTGTTTCCGCGTGCAGTTTATTATGCTGGTTCCTCGTGATCAGAACAGCCATGAGATATTTGGCCACCAAGTTGGTTATCTCCTTGTGTTTGTCGTCAAGCAGTCAGTATAGGTAGAATTCCTCAGGTCTACCAGGTAAACGGGACAGGATTGGTGAAATTAAGGAGAGGCAGGCATCCAAATACAAAGGGCAGTGAAAGAACACATGCTCTATAGATTCAACCATCCCTGCATCGCAGGGGCATATACGTTCATGATAGGGTGTTTTTGTGTACCTTCCCAGTAGCATAAGTTTCCCTCAGTTAAAATGTGTTTCCCCAGCGCACCTTCTCACACCTTAGCAAGTGATGGTCCTAGTGCTCTTTTCTTCCATGTGTTAGCGAGAGAACATTTATCTGCAGTCAAATGATGAGCTAAGCATAGAATTACTTTTTAGACTCCAGCTCTCAAAATCCCCCGGGCAATATAACCGATGGCTATGCAGACTTGGGAATTTCAATATGCTCAAATGTGAACACAGATGGAGTTTGGGGGAAATAGACCTTGACATTTGGGAGTTACAGTTTCTGGGATTTATAGTTAACACACAAAAAAGAGCATCCTGTAAATTGAAATCCTAAAAAAAAAAAGTTGCAATTATATGGAAAATCTGGGTGCTCCTAATATAACTGTAGGTCAAAGTTGACTTGAGGTTAAAAAAAAGGATTCAGTGTAATTCCAAGGAGGTACCACTAGGGGGCGTTGTGTTGTTGTGTGTTTTCCGGGCTGTATGGCCATGTTATTTTTCAGCATGCAATGCATGGAAGTGGAAGAAGACAACAGAATAGGAATGACAAGAGACCTCTTCCAGAAAATTAGAAACATTGGAGGTAAATTTCAGGCAAAAATTGGAAGATCATGATAAAAACAAAGATGGCAGGGACACTAACAGACTAGTGTGCGGAAGAGAACCTCAAGAGAGTCTAGGTGGCGAGACTATACAGAAGATCTTTATTTGCATGACAGGAAGGGTAATAAGAACCCCGATCTTTCCCAGTAAACAGATTTTATACAAACAATGGCGAGCCCTCCCTTTTCAGCCATTGTTACTGGCTAGCATTCAACCCCAGCTCCTTCAGAGTCAAGTCAGTCACTTTCAATCTGCAGTGTTTCCCAACCAGTGTGCCAAGGGGCCTCATACTAACCCAATTGTGTGCCGGTGAATGCGCCAATCATCAGGTGTGCCGTGGGAAATTGGAACCTCTGGGGGAGAGTCTAGTGTGTTGAAGTACTGTATAAAAACCCTAAGAAACCTACTTCGATAAAAACACAAGATTACAACCACCCCCCTCCCCACCCGTTGTCTACTTGGTCTCTCCTCTCCATGCATTGGGAAGGCCCGCCTCCCTTTCCCCAAGTAGAGACCTCCTCTTGCCTCCTGGGGGTTCTGTGTGGGAAGTTTGGCCCAGTTCTATCATTGGTGGGGTTCAGAATGCTCTTTGATTGTAGGGGAACTATAAATCCCAGCAACTACAACTCCCAAATGTCAAGGTCTATTTCCCCTGAACTCCATCTGCATTCATATTTGGGCATATTGAGTATTCATGCCAAGTTTGGTCCTGATCCAACACTGTTTGAGTCCACAGTGCTCTCTGGATATAGGTGAACTACAACTCCAAAACTCAAGGTCAATGCCCACCAAACTCTTATAGCATTTTCTCTTGGTTATGGGAGTTCTGTGTGGGAGGTTTGTGTCTTTCTGCCATTCCTGCCAGGATATCTAGGTTGTGTTCATCGAAACAGGCCCAGGTTTCACACTGAGTGTATAAATACATTTAAAAACATATTGACTATTTGTATTACTGTGTTAGAGTGTCATTTTTTGTCATTTTGGTTGGTGGTGTGCCCCAGGATTTTGCAAATGTAAAAAATGTGCCGCAGCTCAAAAAAGGTTGGGAAACACTGACTTCAAGGATACCATCCATCCACCTTGCCCTTGGTCGGCCCCTCTTCCTTTTTCCTTCCATTTTCCCAAGCATCATTGTCTTCTCTAAACTTTCCTGTCTTTTCATGATGTGGCAGAAGTAGAGCTGACAGATCAAAAAAACAACCTGGCCAAATGGCATTACCTAGAACAGTGTTTCTCAACCTTCCTAATGCCATGACCCCTTAATACAGCTCCTCATGTGGTGGTGACCCCCAACCATAAAATTATTTTTGTTGCTACTTCATAACTGTAATTTTGCTACTGTTATGAATTGTAATGTAAATATCTGATATGCATAATGGAACTGCAGAGAAGAGTCTGCTGAACAAACTAGTACCTGCCGCATACCAGTACTGTCATCTGTTGAGGAGCTTTGAAGGCGGAGGCATTACTTTTCATTCAACCCTCGTATATTTATTTATTTATTTATTTATTTATTTATATTCCGCTCTTCTCACCCCAAAGGGGACTCAGAGCGGATTACAGGTACACATACTTAGCAGACAATCCCTGCCGTTTTTCCACATACACACATATAGACAAACAGAGGCAAACTCTGGCCACTAGGGGGAGCTGACGCACTCCTCATCTCTCAGCATTCCCAGCGTCCCTTGTTGTTCCTTCCGCATTCCTGGAGTTCTTTAATGGCCTCATAACTCAGTCAAAATTTGCCTCCCCACTTAATGTGGTACCTTTATCTCCTACTTGACAGATGCAACTGTCTTTCGAGCTGCAAAGCTCGACAGCAGGCTACACTTGAAGGTCGAGCATCCACCTTGACCCGGACAGGCCTCAAGCTCATGACCTATTGGTCAGAGAGCTCTTATGCAGCTAACACTTAGCCAGCTGCGCCACATTCCCGGTGCCACATTCCTGTATATAAGAACATAAGAACATAAGAACATAAGAAGAGCCATGCTGAATCGGGCCTCAGCCCATCTAGTCCAGCATTCTGTGTCACACAGTGGCCCACTAGTTGTACACAGGGATCTCTAGCAGAAAGGAGGGCAAAACCCCAGCTGCTCCCGACCCCCACAACCAGTACCCGGGAAATCCTGCCTGCCTCCATCAACACAGAGGTGGCACTTGGATGTCCATTTCAGTAGCTACTGATTCCCTTGGTATCCATGAATCTGTCTAATCCTGCCTTGAAGCTGTCCAGGCTGACAGCTGTCACAACCTCCTCTGGAAGTGAGTTCCATAACCCAATGACCCTCTGGGTGAAGAAATATTTCCCTTTATTAGTCCTAACTTTCCTACCTTGGAGCTTTAGGGAGTGCCTAAATGTATTGGCATCAAATTGCTGCCTTCTGTAAGGCCACCCTGAGTCCCCTTTTTAGGGTGAGAAGGGTGGGATACAAATATGTGAAATAAATAAAGAAATTGGAGAGCCACATCCAGTAGTTATCAGGATGGCATCTGGACACCCTGCCTGGGATAGCCCAGGTTTGGTGCGGGTTTTACCTCTGTCTGGGAGTGCCGTAGAGTGCTGGTGCCTCACCAAACTACAGTTCCCAGGATTGCATTACATGGCTTTAGTTACATCTTTCCACCCCCTTTTTGTTTCTGCTTGTTCAACATTTGGGGATTCCCCAACCCTGAGGACAGCACCGTCTTGTGTTCAGAGAGTGCCATTTCAGTTACCCAAGGATTGACAGCCAGAAAATAGTTTTCTTAGTAATGTGATTTATAGATATCCATTCATGCCAAGCAGCCATGCCCAGATCAGGGAATCCCTGAAGCAATGCGTCTATATATCACTCATGAATTTAATTAGGGATGCAAAGTGATGCATGTTATTGTCATGACTTCACCATGAAATGCACCTGATTTATCATTCTATTGATCACATTTATCATTCTGTTATCACTCAGCTGATTAAATTTGCCCACAGTCTTTTTAAAGCAAGGAGAGGATGACTCCCCTCCCAGGCCACAGTTTCACATCAGAACTCTAAAAGGTAAACAGGCCCGGATTAATAGATTGTGCCGCCCTAGGCCACACTCTCTAAATGCCGCCCCAGGGGGCGGGGCCTCTTGCGGGGGGGAGGGCGGTGAGGGAGAAGGAGCTGGGGGGAAGTCCCGCCCCTAGGGCGACTGATGTGGCTTCCCCCGCCGCCTCCTCGCTTGCACGGGCGAAGCGGTGGCGGGGGAAGCCATGTCAGTCGCCCTAGGGGCGGCGGGCTTTGCCCCGGCTCCTTGTCCCTTGTGCGAGCGAGCGCCACTCCTTCCTTCAGTGAAGGGAGGAGGGGGCGGAGCCGGCATGAGGGAGAAGGAGCCGGGGGAAGTCCCGCCCCTAGGGCGTCTGACATGGCTTCCCCTGCCGCTGCCTCGCTCGCACCGGCACCCCTCCCTTCACTGAAGGAAGGAGCGGCGCCCGCCCGCGTGATCAAGGCGGCGGCGGGGGAAGCCACGTCAGACGCCCTAGGGGTGGCAGGGCTTCCCCCTGGCTCCTTGTCCCTCGCGCAGGCGGGCACCACTCCTTCCTTCACTGAAGGGAGGAGGGGCAGAGCCAGCATGAGGGAGAAGGAGCCGGGGGAAGTCCCGCCCCTAGGGCGTCTGACGTGACTTCCCCCGCCGCCACCTCGCTCGCACGGGTGCCCCTCCTCCCTTCACTGAAGGAAGGAATGGCGCCTGCCCGCCCGCGCGAGCAAGGAGGCGGTGAGGGAAGTCACGTCAGATGCCTAGGGGCGGCGGAACTTCCCCCGGCTCCTTCTCCCTCGCTCCTTCTCAGTGCGTAGGCGCAGAAGCAAACACCCGAAGATCGGTCTAAATTTTTTAAATTTTTTTTTTCAGTTTTGGGGGTTCCGGATCTGTTGCCCCCGCAAAGCTGCCGCCCTAGGCCATGGCCTAGGGTGGCTTTATGGGTAATCCGGGCCTGAAGGTAAACTCTTCTGGACTACAATTTATAGAATTTGCACTGAGCATGCTGGCTAGGGAATTGTAGGAAATGTAGTCCAAGACAGTAACATTCCCAAGTTCTATACTATATTGATCGATAACGTGCATCACATAGATGAAGAATTAATTCATAATGTATCTACCCCAGGCCTGGGCAAACTTGGGCCGTTCAGGTGTTTTGGACTTCAACTCCCACAAGGAGTGGAACTTCAACTCCCATAAGGAGTAGGAATTGTGGGACTTGAAGTCCAAAATACCCGGACATCCCAAGTTTGCCCATGTCTGATCTACACTGTAGAATTAATGCAGTTTGACACCACTTTAGCTGCCAGGGCTCAATGCAGAGAAAGCTAAAGACATTGCAAAACTACAAAGGTTGAATGAAAAGTAATGCCTCCACCTTCGTAACTCCTCAACAGATGGCAGTACTGGTATAGGATAGCTACTGGCTTGTTCAGTAGACTCTCCTCTACAGTTCCATTTTGGTGGGAAGCCTTAACATTGAACAGTTGTGTTGTTAAAGTACGACGTATGGAACCCTGCACAGATGGTCGGTCAATGAGACATAAGCAACGTGCAGCCATTGAATTCTTGACAGCAGAAGGTGTCAAGAGATTCAACAGACAACGCAAACTGTTTATTGTGATTATGTCAATGTGAGTACTGTGCGTCGTTGGGTGAGTACGTTTAAAGATGTTGGGGTGAGAACATCTGACTTGTGCGACAAACAAAGAGTTGGACGTCCTGTGACAGAAACCACCGGGTTTCGCAAGCAAAAGGTTGACAGATTAATTCAGGACGATTGTCGTATCACTCAGAGAGAAATTTCAAGCTTAATCGGCATTTCACAAGAACGTGTGGGTCACATTGCTTTGCTTGGCTATCGGAAGATCTGTGCACGATGGGTACACAGCAGAACTTCAGAGACTGGATCTCACCACCATACGGCATCCTCCATACGGTACAGATTTAGCACCGTCTGACTTCCATCTGTTCCCGATAATGAAAGAAGATCTGCGGGGACATCATTATGCTTCTGATGAAGACATTGAGAGAACTGTGAGACGCTGGTTGCAGAAACGAGAATGTCGACTCCTTCTGTGACGGCTTCAGAAAACTTGTTCATTGTTGGCAGAAATGTATCCAATTGTCTGGTGAATATGTGGAAACATGAACAGTGGTAGTTAAAGAGCACAGTCTAAGGATTATTTCTGTGTTTGATTTATTAAAATATTCCCATCCAAACCCAAGTAATGAAGGTGGAGGCATTACTTTTCATTCAACCCTCGTTCAACTCCCAGGATACTATAGCAGTGTTTCCCAACCGTTGTTCTGCGGCACACTAGTGTGCTGTGAGCGATCGCCTGGTGTGCCGCGGGAAAACCTCTCTTCCCCCCTTTCTTCCCTCTCCTGCCGAACTCCTGTTGCTGCTGCTTGGGGGAGGAGGAGGAAGGGCCGGGGGGCGGCGGCGGCGAAGAAGAAGAAGGGGCCGGGGCGTCGCCTCCTTCAGCCATTTCTCCAGTCAGCCAGCCTCCAATCGAGGGAGGGCGGGGAACGGAAGCAGAAGTGGAAGTGCGCTTGTCTGGGCTCATGCGCACTAGGTCCCAGGGGTGGCAGACAAATTCACCTTCCTCCTGCGGCGGTGAACGAAGTGAAGGAGCCAGCCGCTTCCGGAGGCACCCCGGCTCGGCCCTGCTACGTCCCAGGTAAGGCTCTAGGGCGCCCTTCCCCTTGGCCTGCCCCCCCCCCCAAGCCCCTTGGGGAGGAAGGGCCCCAAAGGGGAGAAGGGGCCTTCCTATGCGGGGGTAAAGGGTCGGGGCCAGGCAGGAGGGCCCTCGGAGGAAAGAAAGGCAGGCGGGATTCCGTGAGGGACTCCCTCGCCAGCCTTCCTCCCAAATGTCAAGGTCTATTTTCCCCAAACTCCATTTGTGTTCACATTTGGACATATTGAGTATTCATGCCAAGTTTGGTCCTGATCCAACATTGTTTGAGTCCACAGTGCTCTCTGGATATAGGTGAACTACAACTCCAAAACCCAAGGTCAATGCCCACCAAACTCTTATAGCATTTTCTCTTGGGTATGGGAGTTCTGTGTGGAAAGTTTGTGTCTTTCTACCATTCCTGCCAGGATATCTATGTTGTGTTCATCGAAACAGGCCCAGGTTTCACACTGAGTGTATAAATACATTTAAAAAAATATTAACTATATGTATTACTGTGTTAGAGTGTCATTTTGGTTGGTGGTGTGCCCCAGGATTTTGTAAATGTAAAAAATGTGCCGCGGATCAAAAAAGGTTGGGAAACACTGTACTATAGCATTGAGCCATGGCAATTAAATTGGTGTCAAACTCCATTAATTCAGCAGTGTAGATGCATCCCCTACTTCCTTTCCACCTTCATGTTCCTCCAGCTTGGTCAGATTAGCCGATGGCTTGGAAAACCCTCCTGCCTTCCCCTGCAAAGATGTGTCATGCTCCACTGGCTTGGAAACCATCTGGATTGTATGTTTGTGCATCTGTGTGCTCGTGTATGTTTTTAGAAACGCTGTAGAAGAATTTCTGGACCCTTACGAAGCTCATAGTTCAAGCCCAGTTCAAACTGCCTCAGGAGGGGCTACCTAATTTTGAGAGGAGTGGGATTGGCGCCAAAGTGAGATCAAAACAATGCCTACTGGGGGGAATCTTGCAGCCAACGGTTTCCAAACCAGGATCTCCAGATGTTGGTGGACTTCAACATACTGACGTCCGAGCCAGCTTGGCTGATGTACAAATACCCTGAGGGTTGTATTTGGGGAGATCAAAGAATGGAAACCATTGCATTAGGGCAAGGCGGAGAACATCTATCAACAAGAAAAACCTGGGGACCAAATTCCTGTAGTGGGTGGTGCCCAAGGCCAAAGGGGAGAGCCAAAAATACCTGCATATTTTGGCACTGAGGTTAACAATTGACTGCTATAATCATAACCGAGAGCCAGAGAGGCGTAGTGGTTTGAGCATCGGACTGTGAGGCACCTTCTACACTGCTATATAATCCAGATTATCAAAGCAGGTAATCCATAATATTTGCTTTGAATAGGATTATATGAGTCTACGGTGGCATATAATCCAGTTCAGAGCAGATATGGCAGTATAGAAGGGGCCTGACTCTAGAAACCAGGGTTTGAATCCCGAATTGGCCATGGAAACTCACTTGTAGCAGATAGATATAAGGTCTCAGTGCACATATTCCTATTTATAGCCATTCTGGAAAAATCTACCTAGCAATAGCATATGAGAACATATCACAAATCACTGGAGAATATTAGAGGTATACTAGCCAATTATGAATCAGAGGTCATAAATGTATGGAAAAACATACACATTAATGTATGGAAAAACAATAAGTTTTTTAAAAAGCACTCTCTGGCAGAGAAGACTGAAGACCTTGTAGAATTACAACTCCTAGGATTTCATAGCATGGTGCCATGTCAGTTAAATACCCGAAAGCAACAGGTTGTTGTATGTTCAGCCTGTGATTATTTATTTATTTATGTATTTATTTATTTGCAGTGTTTATATTCTGCCCTTCTCACCCCACAGGGGACTCAGGCCAGATTACAATGCACATTTACATGACAAACATTCAATGCCAATGAGACATACAGCATATATGGACAGACACAGAGGCAATTTAACATTCCAGCATTTCGGCTTCATGAGGGTATGCTCGATTCTGGCCACAGGGGGAGCTGCTGCTTCACCATCCACTTGTGACACTGACTCCTTTGATGGAGTACTTCCTCATTCTTCCACATGCTGCTGGAAGGTTTTATGGCATTGTTAATTAGTTAAATTAGCCTCCCCGCATAAAGCAGTACCAATAACAACAACAACAACAATAATAAACCTTTA
This sequence comes from Anolis apletophallus, assembly GCA_030556195.1. Taxonomy (NCBI): domain Eukaryota; kingdom Metazoa; phylum Chordata; class Lepidosauria; order Squamata; family Anolidae; genus Anolis; species Anolis apletophallus. Next base: position 199,816,837 of record JARBWK010000001.1, on the reverse strand, counting down.
TTTATACCCCGCCACCATCTCCCCAAGGGGACTCGGGGCGGCTTACATGAGGCCAAGCCCAACAAAAATACATCAGTAAAAACAATAAAGCAAGCAAGCAAGGAAAACACAATGCAAATATTATAAGTAACATATAAGCAGTAACACACAAGAGATTTAAAACACTGTGGGCAGGGCCAGATGTAGTAGATTAAAAAATTTTAAACACTGGGCGTGAACTTTTCTGGGAGTTGTATGTAGTTCACCTACAACCCGAGGAACTGTACCTCCACCAATGATGGACCTGGACCAAACTTGGCACCCCGACCCCCCTAATTCAACCTACTAGAGCAGTGTTTTTCAACCTTTTTTGAGCCATGGCACATTTTTTACATTTACAAAATCCTGGGGCACACCACCAACTGAAATGACACAAAATGACACTCTAACACAGTAATACATATAGTTAATATGTTTTTAAATGTATTTATGTAAAATATCCGTTTATATCATTTTGTACATATTCTTACATTTATACACTCAGTGTGGAACCTGGGCCTGTTTTGATGAACACAACATAGATATCCTGGCAGGAATGGCAGAAAGACACACACGAAGGTCTTGCTCAACAGCTGGGAGTTATAGTTCACCTGCAATCAAAGAGCATTCTGAACTCCACCAATGATGGAATGGAATCAAACTTCCCACGCAGAACTCCCATAACCAAGAGAAAATACTATAAGAGTTTGGTGGGCATTGACCTTGAGTTTTGGAGTTGTAGTTCACCTATATCCAGAGAGCACTGTGGAGGGGAGGGAGGAAGACATGGGGCAAGTCTGTGCAGTAGCGCCCGCATGGGTCACGTCTTCCTCCCTCCCCCATCCCACAGAAGCGGCAGCGTGAGCAAAGCGAGGCAAAGTGAGCAGAGCGAGGCTGGGAAGAAGGGAGCCCGAGTGGAGAAGAAAAAGTGTTCGGCAGGAGGGGGAAGAAAGGGTATTGGAGGTTCCAATTTCCCACGGCACACCTGATGATTGCTCACGGTACACTAGTGTGCCATGGCACACTGGTTGGGAAACACTGTACTAGAGAGGTTTGAGGAGACTGACTCACCATAGTGGGAGCTGTAGTTTACCTTGAAGACAGAGAAAACCCTACTGGTGATGCATCTAGAGCAAACTTGCTCAACATAACAAATTTTAATTACTAATAAGAGTTTTTGGGGGGTTAACCTGATATGATGTGAGTTGTAGCTCACCCACAACCTTACACATTTTGAACAGTTAAAAATGACTTTTTCAATTAACTCGGACAACACTAGGTACCCAAGCTTGTGTGTGTGTGTGTCTCCTGCTTATCGCCCTTGCCCATCAGATTTAGTTTAGTTGTTGTGGTACTCTTTTGGACTACAGCTCCCAGAATCCACTAGTCTGCATGGCTAGGGCCAAAATTATAACTTTATTAAGTTCTGTGTTTATGCCAAAGCTAATGGCAAGCAGCATGTCTTAAAACCAGGGAACTTTCATTAAAAAAAAATAATCAAACCATTTTAAAATCATCAAACTGAAAAACCACCCATGTATCAAACTGGCTTGAGATAATGATTTTTTCCATCTTACGCTGGCCTCTTCATACCTCCTACTTTTCCAATTTTCCTTCCAGAAGGGCTTTAATATCATCACCAGGCTGTTTTGCTTTCTGCTTTTTATCTCAGAAAAGTCTAACATGAGCCAAACTTAAGAAGTGAAACAACAAGAGCAACCCACAAATTCACAACAATAGGACAAGAAGCAGCTTTGAATGTCTTTATTCTTGACTAGGGAGTCCCTGTAGGCACAGTGGGTTAAACTGCTGCGCTGCTAAACTTGCTAACCAAAAGGTTGCAGGTTCGAATTTGAGGAGCGGCATGAGCTCAGGGCTGTTAGCCCCAGCTTCTGGCAAGCTAGCAGTTCAAAAACATGCAAATGTGAGTAGATCAATAGGTACCACTCTGGCGGGAAGGTAATAGCACTCCATGCAGTCATGCTGGTCACATGACCTTGGGGGTGTCTACAGACAACTTAATCAGGGTCCACTTTGATAGGGAACTACTTAACCAGGGACCACTTGACCAGAGACCACTTTGACCAGGAACCACTTGACCAAGGACTACTTTGACCAGGAACCACTTGACCAGGGACCATTTTGACGAGGGACCACTTGACCAGGGACCAATTTGACCAGAAACCACTTGACCAGGAACCACTTGATAAGTGACCACTTTGACTGGGGACCACTTTGGCCAGGGACCACTTTGACCAGGGACCACTTGACCATGGACCACTTTGACTGGGGAGCACTTGACCAGGGACCACTTTGACCAGGGACCACTTTGACCAGAAAACACCTGACCAGGGACCAATTTGACCAGAAACCACTTGACCAGGAACCACTTGATAAGTGACCACTTTGACTGGGGACCACTTTGGCCAGGGACCACTTTGACCAGGGACCACTTGACCAGGGACCACTTTGACCAGAAAACACCTGACCAGGGACCATTTTGACCAGAAACCACTTGACCGGGGACCACTTTGACCAGGGACCACTTGTCCAGGGACCACTTTGACCCAAAAACACTTGACCAGGAACCACTTGACAAGGGACCCCTTTGACCTGGGACAACTTTGACCAGGGACCATTTTGACCATAAACCACTTGACCGGGGACCACTTTGACCAGGGACCACTTGACCAGGGATCACTTTGACCAGTGACCACTTGACCTGGTACCACTTGACAAGGGACCACTTTGACCAGGGACAACTTGATCAGGGACCACTTTACCAGGGACCATTTTGACCAGGGACCACTTGACCAGGGACCACTTGACCATGGACCACTTTGACTGGGGAGCACTTGACCAGGGACCACTTTGACCAGGGACCACTTTGACCAGAAACCACTTGACCAGGGACCACTTGACCATGGACCACTTTGACTGGGGAGCACTTGACCAGGGACCACTTTGACCAGAAACCACTTGACTAGGGATCACTTTTACCAGTGACCACTTGATCTGGTACCACTTGACAAGGGACCACTTTGATCAGGGACAACTTGATCAGGGACCACTTTGACCAGGGACCACTTTGACCAGGGACCACTTGACCAGGGACCACTTTAACCGGGGACCACTTGGTCAAAAAAAAGTTGGGAGCCACTGTTTTAGAACAAAAATGGGCACCAGTGACTGCATTGTTTGTAGCTTTAAACAGTTCTTGCTCTTTGCGTGAGGCAGGACATTGTGGGCAAGAATACAGGAGCCCCGGCAGCAAGAAGCTGAAGAGGAAGGTAAAGAGGGCAAGGTGGGAGGAAGAGCCGCCCCTCGCTCTCTTTATCTTCCTCCTCTTGGTCCTTTTGCTGTCGTATTTGAGGAGGCGTCAAAGGCAGCACAGGGCCCTAGCGATGGCAAGAGGCCCTGGCCGCCGCAGCGTACAATGTTCCCCCCCTCTCTATATATATACCGCGAAACAGCGAGTCTGTTGTAAGTGGACCGTGAAATAGCGAGGGAACACTGTGCAGCATGATCTCTCAGTGTTAGAAAGGTTCCCCAAACTGCAAATCTCTCTATCCCTTGGATGTTGGAAATACAATTGTGTAGTATGAAATAAATCTGATACTGCATAGCCATCCTGACTTGTCGCCATTGATGTTCTAAATTAAACACATCTACATAGTCCCCTTTTAAAGTGATCCATAGTCCCCTTTTAAAGTGATCCAGAATGAACACTCTTTTGTGTATGTGTGTGTGTGTGTGTCACGAGCACCTTGGGAAACTGCAAGTCAAGTATGAGAGAATTGGCCATCTGCAAGGACGTTGCTCAGGGGATGGCCGTATGTTTTGCCATCCTGTGTGAGCCTTCTCTCATGTCCCCGCACGGGAAGCTGGAACTGACAGACGGGAGCTCACTCCATTCCATGGGTTCAAACCGCTGACTTTTTTGTCAGCATCCCTGCCAGCACAAGGGTTTAACCCATTGTGTCACCAGGAGCTCCCGAAAGCTCTCATGGAATGCTGTGAATTCCTCAATTTAATTTTGTGTTGTGTGAAACCTTTACAGTGGAGATTGGAGAAGCAAGGAAGCTTGAAAATCGGAACAAGCTCAAGGGTGACAGAATGTACATGTGAGGACAACCAACATCAGTATATGTTCAAAATGCCAAAGTAATGACCGAAGAAGACACAAGTTAAGAGATGTTGCAGCAGATTGCTTTTGCCTGATCTTACTGGGAAGGAAAAGACTCTACCACAGGGGTGGGCAATTATTTTTCCAAGGGGCCACACGAGAGCCAAAAAATATTATGGAGGGCCACACCTAAAGGCTGAACTACATTCTAATCTACATTATTTATTTATTTACTTATTTATTTACTATATTTACTATATATTACACATCATTAATATTAACATATTAATATATCAAGAAATATTCATATATTATTAGTATTAATATCATAATTATTATATTATAGTATACATATAGACATTATAATATATTGAAATTATAATGTAATATAACATTATATTATATTATTTATTATATGATTATATTATTATAATAAAATTATTATAAAATAATAATAAAAACCACTAAAATAAAATAAAATGAAATTCAAGAAGACAAGTGGTGAACCAAGATGGAGGCTGACATCCTCAAGAGAGGAAGGATCCCAAGATGGAATGGCCCAATGGACCTAGCCCAGAGGATGACAAAGCGGACCCAGCCGCCGCCGCAGCAGAGCAGAGCAGCAGACGATCGGAGGCTGCAGGCCTCCGCCCGCTCTCACCCCCAGCCGTTCCGTCAGAGGCGTTCCCGATCAGCTGATCGCTCTGCCATGGAGTGCCTGCCATCCCAGTTTTGGAGTGCCTGCCATCCCGGGAGGCGATTCAGGCCTGCAGTGGGAGCAGTCAGCGACCTGCGGCGGCTGATTGCCCTGGCGACCCGGAAGACGATCGCCTCCCGGGATGGCAGGCACTCCAAAGCCGCCACTCCTACAATCGTTCTCCGGAGCGGCGGGCTGCCTGCCGACGCAGGCCCCACAGCCCGCGATGGGATGGCAGCAGCGGCAGCTCTTCCTCTTGCAGAAATGTCCCCTCCCCCGACGCCCTTCTCCCTGGGCCGGTCAGAATCGGCTGGCGGGCGACATCTGGCCCACGGGCCATAAGATGCCCAGGTCTGCCATAGAGTCATACTAGAAGACCTAGAGATTTCTGGAAAGGCATTATCCCAGGTTGAAAAAGGTGTATTTTATTCACGCTTTTTCACCAACTCCAGGGTCCTATGTCTCTTATGTTCATGAAAGCAGAGGATCTACTTGTAGAAAACTGTAGTACTTACATGGCGAGATGACTATATCTCCCCACAAACCTGGAATTGCAGCACATTATTGCTGTTGTTGCTGTTATTGTTGTGATTCCTCAGTCATGGAGTTAGGTCAATGTTGACGTCAAAAGCATGGCCGAGTTGTGGAAAGCTGGGACAATCACTGCTTTCCAGTCTAGCATACTAATCACGCATTGTTGCCCCATCATCATGACATTTCTCAAAGATTACGCTTGAATCGTTTGGGAGATGTGTGTGTGTGTGGTTTTTTTTAGACAGGAAGGTCAACAGCAGAGTCACATTAATTGTTGGTGGAAAGAATGAGGCTCATAAAGTGGGCAGTAACTGAATACCGGGAGAAAGAATATGGACTAGGGACATCCTATTTTTATTTAGCCCTCTCGTTCCTAAACAAGAGAGGTGCATCAATACAACAATTTGGGGTCATTAGACCCGCATTAAGTATGAGTTGGCTACTGACAACGCAGAGGTCATGCGCCTTCTTACCCCAGGAGACAGCTCAAGAGACAGTATAAAAGGGCTCCCCTGCTGAAGGACCTCCAAACACTCATCTGAACTTCAACTCCTTTGAGATACAGGTAAGGTGCTCCTGTCGGGAGATGTCCTTTCTCTTTTGGAGATGTTTGGAGATGTTGAATCTATGTTCTTTCTTTGAACTGTGGTGGAAGGTGCTCTGTTTTGATTTTTTCTAAAACTAATGAATTATTCAGATGTGTCCGACGGATTGTATTTCCTAGTATTGGGGGATGTCTTTATTCCAGGCCTTTCACAGTCATGTCTGTTGAAGATTTAAGTCTGGACCTTCTTGGTGTCCACACCAAGCTTGGGCATTCCCTTCCTAGGGAGGCTAGGATGGTGGCCATCTTATTATCCTTCTCTTAGCAGACAGTTTGACCAACTAACTGTTGTATCTCAGTGCTATGGGATACTGGGATTTGTACTTTGACGAGGCCCCAACGCTCTTTGGCCGAGAAGGCGAAAGACCATGTAGAATGGCAACTTCAATGATTTCATAGCATCGTCAAATGGGAACTTCCATAACATCAAGCCAATGTCAAAAGAGGTGGAGCCAAACACAGTGGTAGGTTTGAGCTCAATTGAGCTTTGGGAGAGTCGGTTAACTAGGGTTTCCATATGTCCCGTATTATACGGGACGTCCCGTATTTTGGCCCTTTTTTGGGTGTCCCGTATTTCCAGCTGCTATCCCTTATTTTTCGCTCCTCCTGAGAGAGAGAGAGCTGAGAGAGAGAGAGAGCGCGCAGGATGGGGACGTCACTTCTGGCGCACTGCACGCTCTGCTTATTGGCGGAGCGGAGTCCCTGCCAGCATCCCTCCTTCCGGACACGCCCACGCTGGAGGAGGTGGCGCTGGAGGGGCTGGATGGGATCACCCCATGAGCCTTCTGGAGCACTTGGCCGCTCGCGTGCTGACCTTCCCGGTCGCGCCCCTCGGACCCCAGACCCAGGCTGCCAACGCCGAAGTGGCTGCCAATGCCGAGCTCCACTTCGCCCTCCTCCCCAAGCCGCGTCCCTCGCTGCACCTCTATGACCGGTGAGCCTTGGGGCCACAGCCTCGCGCTCTAGGCCCTTTTCCCTAGAACTTAAGTGGCCGAGGGGGAAAAGGAAGGCGCCTGAGGCTATTAGGAATGGTGGGAGTTGAAGTGAATGAATATTTATTGATTTATTTATTAACAAAGTGTCGCTTATTTTTGCGAAAAATCCTGCATTTTAGGTAAATGTCCCTTATTTCTATATCAAAAAGTGGCAACCCTACGGTCAACATTTTAGAAGGGGAACAACAAATCTGGAAAATGATGGCATCATGGGGAGCAATAACGTGACCTTTTTGAGATGGGAAACCTGATTGGACCTCATGGTCTGAGGTTGCCCTCAACAAATGTGGATAACATTGAGCAGGACAGACCCACTACCTGACTTGGTCACGTAAGACCATGCCACCAATACTGTTGCTGTTTGTGTGAATTATATTAATAGCAGTTGTAACAATGACATCTAACAAGGAGTTTCAACCTACTGAGATGTGAAGTCTTTTGGATGATCTTGACATCATCTAGTTCCTAAGGTTGCTGTGATGGGACAAGGGGAGGGGTGGGACTATATGTGCCATCTTGAACTCCTTGGTCAAGGGGTGGGATTAAAAGATAATGAATGTCCACGCCAAATAAATTTTCCACCTGCCAATCCTGGAGGGTCAAAGGAGGCAACGAGTTACGAGTAAGGAGGATCAAAGGTGACATTCATGTTGTTTTATTGTGGTGTTTCTCCATAAATGGCTTCTTTAGCCTTTGCTCTGAACCTTGCTTGCATATAAAATTCATTTAATGACAGTCCAATTGGAACATTCATATATAGATGGAAGGCCAAACTGGTTCTTAAATGCCAACTGGGATTTTTATTAGTGTTTTCAGGATAGCTAAGGAAAAGAGTAATACGTTGTATGATTCAAATATTTCTGAGCATTCTTTCTGTCCCTAATACAGTGAGAGAAGTGGCTCTCAACCTGTGGCTCTCCAGATGTTTTGGTCTTCAACTCCCAGAAATCCCAGCTGTTAGGATTTCTGGGCATTTTAGGGCAAAACATCTGGGGACCCAGGCCCAGATTACCCATAAGGCCAACCTAGGCCATGGCCTAGGGGCGCAAGGCGAGGGGGGCGCAGATCACCGACCAAAAAAAAAGTTGAAACAAAAACACAACACGCATGGACTCAGGACAGAGATGACTCTCTCTCTCTCTCTCTCTCTCTCTCTCTCTCTCTCTCTCTCTCGGGGGAGGGCGGGGGAGAGCGCTGCGAGGAGGGGGAAGAGGGAATGGTGTCCCCTCCCTCGCCCTCGCCCTCGCCCCCTTGTCAAGGAAGGACGGCGTGAGGAGGAGGCGGGGCTTCCCTTCCTTCCTTCTCCTCCTCGCGCCCGGCTCCTTCCTTGACTCAATCCTGAGAGTCTGAGTGATGGGGGTACGGTAAAGGGGCGTAATTCCAAAGTGTGGCCTAGGGCAGTGTTTCCCAACCAGTGTGCCATGAGCGATCATCAGGTGTGCCGTGGGAAATTGGCACTCTCCCCCCTCCTAGCATCCCCCCCCAGGTTTCCAAGAAACAAATTGAGCCTCTCCGCTTAGAAAAGTTTTTTTGCTATTTTACTGGATTTTTTGAGAGTCCCCCCGCCCCAAGGGAACTGTTTATAACAGCTTCATGACATCCATAGTTAACTGGAAGCAAGTTTCATTCAGGGTGAAATTTCACAAGGGTCTGGAGAACAAGCCCTATGAGGAGTGGCTTGAAGAGCTGGGCATGTTTAGCCTGAAGAAGAGAAGGCTGAGAGAAGACATGATAGCCATGTATAAATATGTGAGAGGAAGTCATATATATGTTGTGTTCATCGAAACAGGCCCAGGTTTCACACTGAGTGTATAAATACATTTAAAAACATATTTACTATATGTATTACTGTGTTAGAGTGTCATTTTGTGTCATTTTGGTTGGTGGTGTGCCCCAGGATTTTGTGAAATGTAAAAAAATGTGCCGCGGCTCAAAAAAGCTTGAAAAACACTGGCCTAGGGCACTAAAGGGTCATAATCCAGGCCTGTGGGGACCCACAGGTTGAGAACCACTGATCTAGAGGCCCTTGAGGTCTCTTCCAGCTATAGGGTTCCATGGTTCTATGACCTCTCCTTTGTTTTTTCCAGCTCCTCGTACTATAAACCCACCACCCACCACTCGCCAAGATGACTTTCGGTTGTGGAAGCTGTTGCAATTCCTCTGGCTCCAGGAACTTCTGCGGACCTTGCTGCGACTTCTGCTGCCACAAAGGCTGCAACTCCTGCTGTAGCCCCTGCTGCTGTAGCCCTTGCTGCTGTAGCCCCTGCTGCTGTAGTCCTTGCTGCTGTAGCCCCTGCTGCTGTAGCCCCTGCTGCTGTAGCCCCTGCTGTAGCCCCTGCTGCTGTAGCCCCTGCTGTAACCCCTGCTGTTGCCGCCCCTGCTGTGGCCCCTGCTGTGGCTATTAATTTCCTTGCCATCCCCCGAGAAGACACCGCCATAGGAATGGACGAGACGGCCATGGATGAGATGAGCGTCAGGCCGGAAGGCGTTCAGAAACTCTGAACTCCAGCAGCAACATCCCACGTGGTGGAACTGGAGAGACCGCTGCGTGAGATGCGTACCTCTCCTGTGTTTTCCCACACCGTCCTTGGCTCACTGTTGATCTAGTCCTCCCTGTGGGTTGTCTTCCCAGCTAGATCTTTCATCTTCCCATCCTCTCTGTGCCTTCTTTCCCCCATCCTTGAATAAAAACCTTACTGCAACTGAACTTCATGTCTGTTGAGCTTCCTTTTGAATTGTGATGGTTCGTTTGTGAAGTGGGCTCATAGGTTGTGTGTTCGAGTAACAGACAGGCTTATGGTTAAAGCCGCTTTCCAAAATGTTGGCTGAGGTTTTGCATTTTGTGTAGCTTCCATTTCCTCCCACCACCCAGAAGGTCCTAAGACAGTGTTTCTCAACCTTCCCAATGCCAAGACCCCTTAATCCAGTTCCTCATGTTGTGGTGACCCCCAACCATAAAATTTTTTTGCTACTTCATAACTAATTTTGCGACTTATGAATCATCATGTAAAATGTATTTTCATTCACCGGACCACATTTGGCACAAATACCTGATACACCCAAGTTTGAATACTGGTGGAGCTGTGGGGGGTGATTTTGTCATTTGGGAGGTGTAGTTGCTGGGATGTATAGTTCACCTACAATCAAAGAGCATTCTGAACTCCACCAACGATGGAGTTGAACCAAACTTGGCACACAAAACTCCAATGAGCAACAGAAAATACTGGAAGGGTTTGGTGGACATTGACCTTGAGTTTGGGAGTTGGAGTTCACCTACATCCAGAGAGCACTGTGCACTCAAATAATGATAGATCTGGATCAAACTTGGCGCAAATACTCAATATATCCAAATGTGAACACAGGTGGAGTTTTGGAAAAATAGACCTTGATATTTGGGAATTGTAGTTGCTGGGATTTATAGTTCACATACAACCAAAGAGCTTTCTGAACTCCACCAACAATTGAATTGAACCAAACTTCCCATACAGAACCCCCATGGCCAATAGAAAATAATGTATTTTCTGATGGTCTTTGGCGACCCCTTTGACACCCCCTCGTGACCCCCATAGGGGTCCCGACCCCCAGGTTGAGAAACACTGTCCTAAGAGTTGCCTTTCTCATTTACTGGGAAGAAGGGATAGACGAGAAGGCAATTCTGACTCCAGAGAAGCAGTCAGTCTCAGTTTGGTTAGAGGAAGGAAAGAAATGATGGTGGAGAGCATCAGCTTTTCCTTCACTTGGGAGCCTAGACAAGCTAACTTTCTATAGTACAACCCCCCCACTCACCCCCAATTCTCTTCTATCTCAAATAACCATGTGTCAGTTCTGGTCACCAAAATTCAAGAAGGATATAGACAAGGTGGGATATGTTTGGAGACGGGCGGGCATCACCTTAGAACACCCTTTCTCAACCTGGAGGGGTCACAAGGGAGTGTCAGAGGGGTCGCCAAAGACCATCAGAAAACACAGTATTTTTGTTGGTCATGGGGGTTCTCTGTGGGAAGTTTGCCCCAATTCTATCCTTGGTGGGGTTCAGAACAGGCCCGGATTATCCATAAGGCCACACTAGGCCATGGCCTATGGGCACAGGCCTGGGGGGGGGGGCAGATCAAGGACCCAAAAAAAATTAAATCAAAACCGCAACAATTTGTTTTGGTCTCTCTCTCTGGGGAGGGTGGGGGAGAGCGCTGCGAGGGGGCGGGGGAGGAGGGAATGGCCCCCCCCCTCGCCATCGCCCCTGCCCCCTTGTAAAGGAAGGAGGGCGCGAGCCCTGGTTTATGCTGGAAGACCTAGAAAGCATGACACCATACTACTTCTCTAAAGCTTACTTGTGATAACTTTCCTAGGATCTTCTTGACTTCTATATTTCCAAAGCTTCCGGGTTCTTTATAAGATAGTTGGATTTAGGCTCCCGGAGAAGTTTTCAGGAGAAGTTTTCTGGAGAAGATATTGTCTTCTCCTGAGGCTAAGAAGCTGTGACTTCAGCAAGCAGTTAAGCTGAGATTTGAAATCTCATCTCCTGGAGCCCTGGACCAACTCTCAACAACTAGGCCACACTGCTCTCTCTCTCTCTCTCTCTTGTTCATGCCCATATTCTCAGTCAAACACAGAAAAAGTTTATGTAGATGCAATGTCATGTTTAATGTCAAATCAGTTACAGAAAGGAAACAATGCAATTCAAAGGCATATCTCAGTTCTCTATGGTAGAGAAGTGCATCCAAGAGTTGCGAGGTTAAGACGAGAAAGGAAAAAGACAGGAGTGCTCAACATTTTGGCAACTTTGGATCTTTCTTGGTTGGTTGGTCCTGGAAGAAGATCTGGAGAATGTCCTCCTAAGTTTAGCAGCCACGTCCATAGTAAGGGTAGCACCAGTTTGGACCACAGTAGCCATATCCTCCATTGTAGCAGCCGTAACCTCCGTAGCCTCTGTAACCTCCATAACCTCCACAGCCACCGTAACCTCCATAACCTCCATAACCACCATAACAACCGCCATAACCACATGGGCTGTAACATTTTGAGGAACTGCTACAGCGCCCATATCCACCATATCCACCATAGCTACAAGGAGTGCTGCAGGAGGAGTAGCCACATGGTGTGCTGCAGGAGGAGTAGCCACATGGCTTGCTGCATCCACTGGAGTGAGTCATCGTCTTGACTTGGTCTGGTCAGATCTGAGGGAACATAACAGTGACATGATTATTTCCCACAACCATACCCCATCCCTCTAGTAACATCATGAATGATTTTTGTGGGCATTGCAACCATGGCATGGGTCTAATTCCCTTTTAAAAGTTGAGAGTGAAGGTTTTGTGAAAAAAGAGGGAACTCGACAGGGGGAGTGTGTCCCTGTTGGTTCTGCTGGACCTCTCATCGGCCTTCGATACCGTTGACCACAGTATCCTTCTGAGACGCCTCGCAGGAATGGACCTTGGGGGTACTGCTTTGCAGTGGCTCCAGTCCTTCCTTGAGGGTCAGTCCCAGAAGGTGTTGCTAGGGGACTCCTGCTCGGCCCCACGGCCATTGTACTGTGGGGTCCCGCAGGGTTCAGTACTGTCCCCTATGCTGTTCAACATATACATGAAGCCGTTGGGGGAGATCATCCGGAGTTTCGGGGTGCGGTGTCATCTGTGCGCAGATGATGTCCAACTCTGTCATTCCTTCCCACCTGCTACTAAGGAGGCTGTTCAAGTCCTGAACCAGTGCTTGGCCGCTGTAACAGACTGGATGAGGGCTAACAGATTGAAACTAAATCCAGACAAGACAGAGGTACTCCTGGTCAGTCGTAAGGCCGAACAGGGTATAGGGTTACAGCCTGTGCTTGACGGGGTTACACTTCCCCTGAAGGCGCAGGTTCACAGTCTGGGAGTGATCCTGGACTCATCGCTGAGCCTGGAGCCCCAGGTCTCGGCGGTGGCCGGGAGAGCTTTTGCACAGTTAAAGCTTGTGCACCAGCTGCGCCCGTATTTTGGAAAGTCGGACTTGGCCACGGTGGTCCACGCTCTGGTTACATCATGAATAGACTACTGCAACGCTCTCTACGTGGGGTTGCCTCTGAAGACTGCTCGGAAGCTGCAATTAGTCCAACGTTCGGCAGCCAGGTTACTAACAGGAGCGGGGCACAGGGAGCATACAACCCCCTTGTTGCTCTAGCTCCACTGGCTGCCAATTAGCTTCCGGGCACAATTCAAAGTGCTGGTTTTAACCTACAAAACCCTATACGGTTCTGGCCCAGTTTACCTGTCCGAATGGATTCTCCCCCATCAAGGACATTAAGATCCTCCGGAGAGGCCCTGCTCTCGGTCCTGCCGGCTTCGCAAGCGCGGCTGGTGGGGACGAGAGACAGGGCCTTCTCGGTGGTTGCCCCTCAGCTGTGGAACTCTCTCCCAAGTGATGCTAGATCTGCCCCCTCTCTGTTGTCCTTTAGGAGGCTGGTGAAGACCTGGATGTGGAACCAAGGCTTCCCAGAATAGGCTGAGATTGGCTATTATCTGAATGTTTGACTTCGTTTACAGATTGAGTGGAATTGTTTTAATGGCGATGTGGTTTTATGCTGGGTTTTTATGAATTTTAATATGTTGTTGTAGTTGTTTTTAAATTGTATAGCATTGAATCTTTGCTGTTATGCTGGTCTGAGTCCCTCGATAGAGGTGAGAAGGTCGGGGTACAAAAGTTTTAAATAAATAAATAAAAAATAAATTCCTGACCCCCCAAAAACAATGTTCTTCCCAAGAAATGGTCTTTATATGGAAAATTCAAGATCCTCCAGGAAACTCATGATAGAAGGAAAATGGCATGTTGAAAGTTCTTACAACTTGTAGAATTCTAGGAGAACATAAACAGTTTATGAAAGCTGCACAACAGTTTGAAAATTCGCGAAGCTTTGCTGCGAGAAAACTATGCATATAGTCTTTGTACTTTGCTTGGAAAACTTCACAGCTTTCAAAGGGAAAACAAACCATTTACTTCCATTGTTTTTGTTATATAGTTAGAAAAAATACAAACAACCCAATGAAGGATTTGATTTTGTGATTGCTGACATTGGCTGGATCCACACTGCTCTATATCCAGGATGTGATCCCGGATTATGACGGGGTTACACTCCCCCTGAAGATGCAGGTTCGCAGTTTGGGTGTGATCCTGGACTCATCACTGAGCCTGGAACCCCAGGTTTCGGCGGTGACCAGGGGAGCATTTGCACAGTTAAAACTTGTGCGCCAGCTGCGTCCTTACCTTGGGAAGTCTGACTTGGCCATGGTGGTCCACGCTCTGGTTACATCCCGTATAGATTACTGCAACCCTCTCTATGTGGGGTTTGAAGACTGTTCGGAAGCTGCAACTAGTCCAACGGACAGCAGCCAGGTTGATAACAGGAGCAGCATTCAGAGAGCTGCCAGTTTGCTACCGGGCACAATTCAAAGTGCTGGCTTTAGCCTTTAAAGCCCTAAACGGTTCTGGTCCAACTTACGTGTCCGAACGCATCTCTCCCTATGAACCATCGAGATGTTTAAGATCATCTGGAGAGGCCCTGCTCTTGGTTCCGCCTTCTTCGCAGGCGCTACTGGCGGGGACGAGAGACAGGGCCTTTTCCGTGGTGGCGCCTTGGCTTTGAAATGCTCTCCCTAGAGACATCAGATCGGCCCCCTCCCTCCTGACATTTCGCAAGAAAGTCAAGACTTGGCTATTTGAGCAGGCATTTGCTGATGAAATATAAGGCTTAATTAGATATATGGAATGACAACGATGCGACGGAAACTGATTTCAACATGACGCTGAGACTGCAATTGTATGTTTTTAATTGTTAATTTGTTATTTTATGGTTATTTTTTTGCCTTGTTGCTTGTGTTGTATTGAGGGCAGAGACTGCCTGTGTAAACTGTCCCGAGTCGCCTTCGGGCTGAGAGGGGCAATATAGAAACATGACAAATAAATAAATAAATAAATAAATTATGTGCTTTGAACTTGATTATATGAGTCCACACTGCCAGCTAAAATGGAATAAGTAAATAATCTGGGATATAGGGATATATATCTCTTTATCTCTTTATCTCTTTATCTCTCTCCCTCTCCCTCTCCCTCTCCCTCTCCTCTCCTCTCTCCTCTCTCCCCATCTCCTCTCCCTCTCCCTCTCCCTCCTCTCCTCTCTCTCACCCTCTCTCTCTCCCTCTCCCTCTCCCTCTCCCTCTCCCTCTCCCTCTCCCTCTCCCTCTCTCCTGGGATATAGGGCAGTGTAGATCCAGCCATTGTCAGTCTAAATAAGTGGTTCGTGGAGCACCAGTGGTCCGCAAGAACAAAAATATGGTCCATGGCCTCACAATTAGTATTAATACACTGTTGCCTAAAAACCACACAGCAATGAGAGTGACTGGTCTCATGAAAGCCTCTTATAGGGCCGAGGCAACGGGGATGTTGGGAGGAGAGAGGCTGACTACCCACGAAAGATTACTACTACCACATCAGCTCTAGATTATTAAATATGGTTTTCTGTGGGCAGTAGATGGTGCTCCAAAGGGCTACGGCAGACCTCGAAGAAGAAGACGGCATATATATACGCTATCGTACTGATGGTAGCTTGTTCAACTTAAGCCGTCTGAGGGCTCGCACTAAGACTGTAAACTATCTAGTCTGTGAGCTGCTTTTTGCTGACGATGCTGCCCTTGTCGCCCATTCAGAAGCAGCCCTGCAGCGCCTAACATCTTGCTTTGCAGCAGCTGCAGAGCTGTTTGGGCTGGAAGTCAGCCTGAAGAAAACGGAAGTCCTCTACCAGCCCGCACCACAGGAAGAACACCATCATCCTCACGTCAGCATAGGTGAATCTGTGCTTAAGTCCGTTCAGCAGTTCACCTACCTGGGAAGCATCATCTCTTCAGACGCCAAGATTGACAAGGAGATAGATCACAGATTATCAAAGGCATATAGTGCATTTGGAAGGCTTCACAAAAAAGTCTGGAGCAACAAGCACCTGAGGCAAAGCACCAAAATCAGTGTGTATAGAGCTATCGTACTGTCTATTCTCCTCTATGGGTCTGAAACATGGGTCGCCTATCGCCAACACCTACGACTCCTCGAACGCTTTCATCAGCGCTGTCTTTGCACAATCCTAAATATACACTGGACTGACTATGTGACGAATGTTGCTGTCCTTGAGCAAGCAGGGATCACCAGCGTTGAGGCCATGCTATTGAGAAC
Source organism: Anolis apletophallus (assembly GCA_030556195.1). Taxonomy (NCBI): domain Eukaryota; kingdom Metazoa; phylum Chordata; class Lepidosauria; order Squamata; family Anolidae; genus Anolis; species Anolis apletophallus. The sequence continues at coordinate 199,800,674 of JARBWK010000001.1, read as the reverse complement.
ACAGCTGCGCTGGGCAGGGCACATCTCTAGGATGGAGGACCACCGCCTCCCAAAGATACTACTCTATGGTGAACTCACCACGGGTCAGCGCAAGAGAGGTGCCCCCAAAAGAGATATAAGGACTCCTGAAACAACATCTCAGGCTCGGCCAGATTGATCACCAACAATGATCCACCCTGGCCTCACATCGGGAGGCATGGAGACGCACTATCCACAATGCTGCGGCCTCTTTCGAGAAAATACGCCGAATGAGTCTCAAAGAGAAACGACAACGCAGAAGGAACATCACCCAAGGAGACTTTCTGCTGTGCTTTCTGCAACAGAACTTGCCTATCTCGGATTGGCCTTTTTGGTCATCAGCGCGCTTGTAAAAAGTGTGGGATGAGTCCTTCCTGGGTCTTCATTCGCGAAGTAATGCCGAGAGAGAGATGGTGACTACTGGATGGCATATGTTCTGTATCAGAAGCTAGAGCTGATGTGGTCTATCCAATACAATTTTCGGAATCAGCACCCCAAATAACCAAATCAAATCTAAAGTTGACCAAAACTCATAACCCTTTTTTGGTACTAATTTTGGAGAGTGATCCCTGGTCAAGTGGTCCCTGGTCAAATAAAGGTTGGGAACCACTTCTTTACGTATTGTGCAAACCCAATATTATGCAGCAGGAAAAGAAACCCGGGTTGTAAGAAGCAGAAGCACGAGGAAAGATGGACAATTTTCCATCTTGTACCCAAAGCTCTCCAGTGTCTTGGCCAAGTTGCACAATTTTCGGGGCAAGCTGCGCAACTTTTGTGGAAAAGCTGCGCAGTTTTCTGTCATTGCAACAGGAAAAATCCCAAGATCATTGATATGAGAGAAGGAAAAATAACCTCATTGTTCACAACATTGGTTAGGAATCGGAAACATTGAGAATGACCATTCCCACATTGGCCTGTCATTGGCAGTAGCACAGTTCCGTGCTTTCTAAAAATCTATTCCAGTGTTTCCCAACCAGTGTGCCGGAGCACACTAGTGTGCCGTGTGCGATCATCATGTGTGCTGTGGGAAATTGGAACCTCCAGGAGGGGAGGAGGGAGAGCCTAGTGTGTTGAAGTATAAAAACCCTAAGAAACCTACCTCGATAAAGACACAAAATTACAACCACCCCCCTCCCCACTCGTTGTCTACTTGGTCTCTCCCTCTCCATGCATTGGGAAGGCCCGCCTCCCTTTCCCCAAGTAGAGACCTCCTCTTGCCTCCTGGGGGTTCTGTGTGGGAAGTTTGGCCCAGTTCTATCATTGGTGGGGTTCAGAATGCTCTTTGATTGTAGGGGAACTATAAATCCCAGCAACTACAACTCCCAAATGTCAAGGCCTATTTCCCCTGAACTCCATCTGCATTCATATTTGGGCATATTGAGTATTCATGCCAAGTTTGGTCCTGATCCAACATTGTTTGAGTCCACAGTGGTCTCTGGATATAGGTGAACTACAACTCCAAAACCCAAGGTCAATGCCCACCAAACTCTTATAGCATTTTATCTTGGTTATGGGAGTTCTGTGTGGGAAGTTTGTGTCTTTCCACCATTTCTGCCAGGATATCTATGTTGAGTTCATCGAAACAGGCCCAGGTTTCACACTGACTGTATAAATACATTTTAAAAACATATTAACTATATGTATTACTGCCTTAGAATGTCGTTTTGTGTCATTTTGGTTGGTGGTGTGCCCCAGGATTTTGCAAATGTAAAAAGTGTGCCGCGGCTCAAAAAAGGTTGGGAAACACTGATCTATTCAATAAGTAATTTTCTGCAAGTGATTGCCAATCTGGCTGTTATGTGGTATCCTCAAAAAAGTTTTTAAAAATAATTTATTTATTTATTATTTCAATTTGTATACCACCCTTCCCAATAGGCTCAGGGTGGTTCACAGCAAGCATGAAACACAATTTCAATATGACAATTTAAAACACAATAAAACACTTTATGTTAAAACAGAGAGAATGGATTTAGCAAAGGACTGGAAAGAGAGAAGAGACACGCTTACCTTATTCTTGCAGTAGGGAACACGAGGAGATGCTGTGATATGCTATCTCTCTCCGAGTTCCTTTTATACCCCATCTTTGGTTGGGTGTCCCTATTTTGTTGATGGGCTAATTAGTTCCTCTCCATCCTACAATGTCTGTCCTAAGGAGTGTCCTCCATTATTTCCCTCCCAACAATCACAAACACACGTTCCTTTTAATTTGGGATTTACAAGCCAGATGTTGCTCTGTTCCACTTACTGCAATCTGAAATTGTTTCCTCTTCATGCCTTGGGTATGTGGAGAACGCAATGGGACCATGTTTAGGATACCCTAAACGCCTGTTTACATCCTGTAGGGATGAGTGGCATGAATGGTACACTAGTCATTAGGCTGGGGCAATCCATGGTTCTTTCGTTCCTGGCAGGCATGTAGCCAGGGGGGGGGGGCTAAGGGGGCTTCAGCCCCGCGAAATTCTCAGGGTGGTCCGCGAAAAGGCCTTACTGGTACATTATTTAAACGGTTATGTTTATTCATATCATGATCTGATCACCATGCTCATTATATCCCACATTCATGGGGTTATTGGGATAACAATACAAAAGGTTTGCTAGGGTAGACCCTCTTCCACCCAGTCTCAGCCCCCCCGAACCGCCCCCGAATCAAAATCCTGGCTACGGCCCTGGTTCCTGGGCAAGGTAATTGAGAGGGTAGCAATGGAGCAGTTGCAGTCCTTCCTACTTGGTTAGACCCCTTCCAGTCCAGCTTCCGCTCGGGGCACGGGACGGAGACGGTCCTGGTCTCCATCACAGACAAGCTACGGTGCCGACTCGATCAGGGCGGATCGGCGCTGCTCGTGTTATTGGACCTCACGGCAGCGTTCGATACTGTCGATTACGATCTTTTGACACACCGCCTTGCCGGAGCCGGGGTGAGGGGGACAGTCCTAGATTGGCTGTCCTCCTTCCTCCGGAACCGCTCGCAGCGGGTGAGGAGGGGCGGGGATGTCTCCGGGGGCTTCCCACTTCATTGTGGGTGCCCCAGGGGGCAATCCTCTCCCCTCTATTATTTAACATCTATGTCTGACCACTTGCTCAGCTGGTCCGTAGTTTTGGGCTGGTGTGTCACCCAGCTCGTTCTGGGGATGGAGGGCAGGCCTGAATCCGTACCCGATAATTTCCATCAGTGCCTTGAAGCCGTTACTGGATGGCTGCGAGCCAGTAGGTTGAAGGTGAATCCAGCTAAGACGGAGATCCTGTGGCTGGGCCGCCCGGGCGGGGTGGAGATCCATCTTCCTACCCTGGACGGCGTGATACTACGTCCGTCGTCAACAGTAAAAAGTCTAGGTGTCACACTGGACTCTCAACTGACGATGGAGGCACACACCTCCCCTGTCAGTAGAGTTGCTTTTTTCCATCTACGGCAGGCAAGGAAGCTGGCTCCCTACCTCTCCCGCCGCGACCTAGCCACAGTGGTCCAAGCCACGGTCATCTCAAGACTGGACTACTGCAATGCTCTTTACGTTGGCCTTCCTTTGCTGGTGATCCGGAAATTGAAACTGGTACAGAATGCAGCAGCCTGGATGCTGGCTGGTGCTACCATGGCCAGCCACATAACACCTATTTTGCGCGAGCTGCATTGGTTGCCAGTGGAAGGCTGGATCACCTTCAAAGTGTTGGTACTGACCTTTAAGGCCTTGAACGGTCTGGGGCCAGTGTACCTTAGGGACCGCCTCATCCCATAATGTCCCACTAGGCCATTGCGTTCTGAGTCGTCCCAACTTTTGGAGGTTCCCAGCTTCAAAACATACCACCTTACAGCCACAAGACGAAGGGCCTTCTCGGTGATCGCCCCTATACTATGGAATGCACTACCTGCCGATGTTTGTGCACTTAAAGACCTAATGACGTTCCGGAAGGCGTGCAAGACCCTCCTGTTTCGGCAGGCTTTCGGGGTCTAAGACTGCAGTTCTAGGCTACCCATCCCGTGTTGGATGTAACCCTGATGAATTGTGCTTGCTGTGTATTTTATTGTGCCTGCTGTGTTTTATTGCGTTTTATTGTGTTTTTATTGTGTAATACTATGTTTTAAAATTATATTTTCCACTGTTGTGAGTCGCCCCGAGCCACACCGGGAGTGGCGACTAACAAGTGTGAATTATAAATAAATAAATAAATCAGGCGTGGGCAAACTAGTGTTCCGCGGCACACTGGTTGAAAATCAGTGCTTTAGAACCATTTAGAACAGGCCTGGGCAAACTTCGGCCCTCCAGGTGTTTTGGACTCCAACTCCCACAATTCCTAACAGCCGGTATATAAACTATAAACTATATAAACTATATATATAAACTATAAGGCACATCTGTCCATTTAAGAAATGGAACCATAGCACTCTTGCGTCACCTAAGAAGTGACGTGAGAGTGCTATGGTCGTGCCATCTTGGATTCGCTCAGACGCGGCTAAGTAAACAAAGTTAGAGTTAGTGCTGCAGCTGCGCGTCAAGTGACAGTGGCAATTTGGGATCACAGCAAGACAAGCGAGTGACAGTGATGGAGAAGTTTTTGAGAAGGGAAAATGCAAATGCCGAACAGGGCCCTGGACAAAATTATGGCACAGATGAAAACCCTAACATGCGTGGTGGACAAAAGAAAAAAGAAAAGATGGTGAGCTCGAGGCAATACAGCCTCAATGGATGGAGAAGCCATTAGAGAAAACTTCCTATCTGTGTGAGATGAGCTTCTCAAGCTTGACTGCGATAAAAACTAAAAACAGAGAGAGACTGACAGCTGTTGAGCAAGAGCTTCGTGAGTCTTTCTAACATTCCTGCCAGGATATCTATTTTGTGTTCATCCAAACAAGCCCAGGTTTCACACTAAGTGAGTGTATAAATACATTAAAAAACATATTAACTATATGTATTGCTGTGTTAGAGTGTCATTTTGTGTCATTTTGGTTGGTGGTGTGCCCCAGGAGTTTGCAAATGTAAAAAATGTGCCACGGCTCAAAAAAGGTTGAAAATCACTGTTCTATAGTACTTACAAAACTAAAGTTATAGGGGTGAACATTTCAGAACTCTAACAAAACTTTCAAAATTTCATTATTATTTCATTATTGGCGATTTTTAAGACAGAACCAATTAGGAACTGCCATTTATAACGAAATTTTGAAAGTTTTGTTAGAGTTCTGAAATTTTCACCACTAGAGCTTTAGCAACACTGTAGCAGCAAAGCACCAGCGCCACCTAGTGTTCACCACCAGAACTTTAGTTTTGTAAACCATGGATTGCCCAGGCCTACGAGTCATGAAAACAAGCTTTGGAAGGGACAAAAAGAAGGGTCACCACCTCAACTCCATTTCAGTGAGTCAGAGAATCTACTCTGGGTTATAGTCTCAACTTCTTGGAGGTTATCTGACTTGATAAACCTTTTTTGCAGGGATAGTACTCTGTGCCTTAGATGCCTCATTACAAGTAAAGATGAAAAACCACAGAAGATTATTTATACATCTTATAGTACAAAGCAGAAAACCCATCTGGGCCGGGGGCTTCATTTTTTTTAGCTTTGCCAATCGCCTTACCTAACTCCTCCATCATAATGAATCTATCTAATTCTACTTTCAGTTCAACCAGGTATTCATCTTTCTTGTATCTAGCTGAATGTTTTTGTATAAATTTCTATAATGATCTTCAAATATCTCATGAATGTTCTGCATATTAGTGATCGCTTCTCCTTTATTTTAGTGATTACTTGCTGCTTCTTGTGATCCTTCAGTTGCCACGTTAACAATGTCCCTGGCTTAGTTGCATTTTCATGTCATGTTTTTGTGTCAGGTTTATTTATTACTAGCTTGGGGACCCGGCGGTGCCCGGGTTATTTGAGGAAGGCATTGTGTGCCAAGGTTGGTTCCTATTAGATGTTTATGTGGCTTGCAGTGGTCTCAGGAACTTAGTGAAGGTACTGCAAGTCCCATTGGCCATAGTCCATCCCCCTCCAAACAGCACCAGGATGTAGAGTGGGTCATGGGGGCTCTGTGTATCACATTTGGTCTTGATCATTCTTTGGATGAGGGTTGCAGCGGTCTTGGAAGGTGAGTGAAGGTATTTCAAGTCCTATCATCTGTGGTCCATCCTCCCTGAAACAGCACCATGGTGTGGAGTGGGTCATGGGGGCTCTGTATTGTAATTTGTAATTGTGGCATTGGGTGAGGGTTGCGTTGTGAAGTGGGCCATTGGGCCCCTGTTTGCCAATTTTTGTCCTGATCCGTCACTGCTGTGGGCCGCAGTGTCTGACTGCCCGAGGCCTTTCCTTTTTCCTCTGAGTCACCTTAGAATGTTGGAATGTGGATGGCCATTTGGAGTCCATTATGCAAATACGATTTCAGTGGCAACCAATCCCCTCTGTTTGGGGCAGTTTGGGCGTGGTATGTGATTTATAGGGGCTACAGTGTTGTTTGGGAAGTGAATGATGTGAAGGTACTGCAAATCCCATCATTCGTGGGTCATCCTGCCCTAAACCACACCAGGTTGTGAAGTGGACCATTGGGCCCCTGTTTTTCAAGTTTGGTCCTGATCCGTCATTGCTGTGGGCCGCAGTGGCTGACTGCCTGAGGCCTTTTCTTTTCCCTCTGAGTCACCTTAGAATGTTGGAATGTGATTGGCCAATTGGAGCCCTTTATGCAAATACCATTTCAGTGGCTACCAATCCCCTCTGTTTGGGGCTGTAGAATTTTGGAGTTCTTTTTTTTTTGAAATAATTTTTATTGAAGGTTTTGGTACATACACTTAAAAGATAAAAGGGAGGGGAAACAAAGAGGTGGGAGAAAGAAAGAGGTGGGGCGGGGGGGGGGGAGAAGGGATCGGGATAGAGTAGGGAGTTATTATATATGCTTTTGATCTGTTTTTATATTACTGTGGCATTGAACTGTGCTGTTTTGTAAACCGCCCTGAGTCACCCTGGGGCTGAGAAGGGCGGTATAGAAATATAGTAAATAAATAAATAATCCAGATTCATAGACTGGGCCATTCCAATTGTCAGTTGCACATATTCCATATATATTTGCACTGCATTACTTTACTGGCCAAAAGCTTAGTCCCACGATCAGGGGCGGTCTAAGGTCATTTTAAATGGTAAGCGAACATTATTTTGGCGCCCCCCCCAAAAACATTATTTTGGTGCCCCCCTCCTTGCAGTTATTAAATATTGTAAATAATACAACATATTCTAAATAATCTATTACATTATACACTCAACACTAATATTAAACAGGCATTAAATAATATTGCAAATAATATATAATATTAAAATGTATATTATATTATAAATATTTTATTATATATTACATTTTATTCTATATTATTAAATACTATTCTATAATATTGCATATTATGTATGCTATAGGGCCAGGTTGGGAACACATACAATCATGGTGATGATGATGAGATGTGCGATCAGAGGAAGAGTGCTGCTGCCTGCTGGAGGAGTTTCTTCCAAGAGGCGCCGCCGCCGGGCCCTCCTTGCTTGCAAGCCTGCTCTGGGGAGGAAGGGCCCGGGGGTTGGCTAGGTGCCCTCTAGGCGCCCACGTGGCCTACTCCTTACCTGGGGGCCGGGCCGGGAGCAGGACTGAGCGGCCACGGGCTGGCTGGGTCCGGGAAGGGAAGTCCAACCCTCTTCTGCTTCCTCCTCCCTCGCCCCGCCCCCACGTGCATTGGCGGCAGCAGCGTCGGCAATAGAGGGAGGAGATGCGGCGGGAGGGGGGCAGGCCGCAGGAGAGACGGGAAAGGCGGGCGCCTCTGCCCCCTCCTCTCTCGCCATCCTCGGTGGGGGCGGAGAGGAAAGGCACGCGCGGGCCACCTCCTTCTCGCGCCCTCCTTCCTTCACAAGGGGGCGGGCCGTGAGGGCAAGGCGCCATTCCCTCCTCCCCTGCCCCCTCGCAGCGCCCTCCCCGAGAGAGAGAGAGAGCCCTTTCTTCCGCGAGACTACATTACCCAGAAGCGCCTCTGTAGGCGCACGAAGTCTCGTGGTACCACGGCGCAGGCAATAAAATAATATAAAAATAAAATAAAATATTTATTTTTCACCCGCAATTTCTGCGTCCCCTTGAGATGGCGCCCCACGCAGCGGCGTACTTTGCCTACCGGTAAGACCGCCCCTGCCCACCACCATGGCTTTGTTTTCTTTCTGAAGGCCAGAAGGGAGGGCACTGATCTAATCTCACTGGGGAGAAAGAATTGACTGGTGGGACTCAGCTGATACCTATGCACTTGCTGTGTTCTCAAATTCAGTGGAACTCTATGGGGAAGGTGTATCTCAGAGCATCTTTCTGTTGAATGTGAGCAAGGATGAAATATCTTGGTTTCTAGGCCCTAGAAACCCAGATTCCGCATCCTTGCCCAAGTTGAATAGTGTCCAATAGTGGACAGTTGGGTTCCTTGGTAAGTCCACAAATGGGCCACCAAAGGCAACACATGGCGCCAATTCCTACCGCCCAACTTTTGTCATTGCAAAATGCATTGCAATATTTCATACAACGGTTGGAGATCCAAGAAGAGCTTCAAAGGAAACAGGTGGCCATTTCTTGCCCCAAAATGGACATGTGATGCTCACGAGGATTGGGCTGCGATGCCTCTGTGACCTCATGATGCTGTGCTTTATCTGTCTATAAAATAGGGATGACGGTATGTGTTCTGACTAATTGTGTCCCTACTACACAAAAACCCATGGGTTTTAAAGGGCTTAGCAAGCATTCCTTTGAGGTTTTTATATGTGTCAATTGCTGGGTTATTAAATTAGTTGTGTGTGTTGTCTCATGTCGCAAGCAGGCTCTCTTTCCCAGAATCACCCAAGGGCAAATCTTTGGAATTCAGACCTCCTTGAAATATTTCATCGCATTTCTTTTCCTTTGCAGGTGAATTTGCCTTCTCTTTACTATCAAACTCTTTAGAGCAGGGGTGGGCAATTATTTTTCCAAGGGGCCACACAGGAGCCAAAAAATATTATGGAGGGCCACACCTAAAGGCTGAACTACATTCTAATCTACATTATTTATTTATTTACTTACTATATTTACTATATATTACACATCATTAATATTAAAATATTAATATATCAAGAAATATTCATATATTATTAGTAGTGATATCATAATTATTATATTATATATATATATATGCATTATAATATATTGAAATTGTAATATAACATTATTATATTATATTATTTATTATATTATACTATTATTATTATAAAATAATAATCAAAACCACTAAAATAAAATAAAATTCAAGAAGACAAGGTGCGAACCAAGATGAAAGCTGACATCCTGAAGAGAGGAAGGATCCCAAGATGGAATGGCCCAATGACCCCAGCCCAGAGGATGGCAAAGCGGACCCAGCAGCCACCGCAGCAGAGGAGAGCAGAGCAGCAGGCGATCGGAGGCTGCAGGCCTCCACCCGCTCTCGCCCCCAGCCGTTCCCCAGCTGATCGCCCTGCTATGGAGTGCCGTCGGCGCCATCCCATCGCGGGCTCTGTGGGGCCTGTGTCGGCAGACAGGCCGGAGGAGCGGCGGCTTTGGAGTGCCTGCCATCCCTGGAGGTGATCCGGGCCTGTAGGGGGAGCACTCGGCGATCTGAGGCGACTGTTCACCCTGGCGACCCGGAAGACAATCAAGTTTTCCGGGTCACCAGGGCAATAAGTCCCCTTTCTCTTGGCCCTGCCCCCGACGTCCTTCTCCCCGGGCCGGACAGAAGCGGCTGCCGGGCCAGATCCGGCCTGCGGGCCGTAGGTTGCCCACCCCTGCTCTACCACCATTTGTATGGGGTCTATATTCAGCTCTGATTTGTAAATGAATACTTTTGTTGATCTCCATAGTTACAGGTGGTTTCTCCTCAGAACTTCCTTATCACTCAGCGCTTCACTCGTATCCTTATGTGCTGTTGCTACTTCTGACTCCTCAGACTGGCTTTGAGGCCCTGCACTTTCTGAGCCTGTTTTCTCACAGAGAGAAACATCATTTCCAAGACCTGAATTCCCCATCACTTTGTGTCAAAGGAAAGTCCACAATCCTCTCTAAATCATCAGTTAAACTATCAGCCTCTGGCTGATCTACAACAATCTAGGGATAACTAGAAAGTACATATTAATCAAATCTGCAAACAATCAAATTAATAAAGCTGAAAAATGAAGTTCTGGAAGTAATTTTTTTTCAGGCCGAAAAAGAGACACAAATAGCATTTCCTGGTTCGGACCCCAGCCGTCACAATGAGTTCATTACCCGAGGCATGAACTCAGCCTTGTGGTGCAAACATGCTCATCAGCAGCAAAAGGACAAAACAGACATAAGTCTGTCAGTTCATAAATTTAGTTTGGGGATCAGACAATTTTCTCCAATTATCTGAAGGACTGGATTCTGGCAAGCTTCGGGACAGCTGCAAGCAGCAGCAGCAACCGATTTCCCTTGTTCAGAGTCTGTTCCTAATATTCCGTCCCAAGAATCTGTCTGCGTTTAGAGGGACCGAGGGGCCAAATTGGACATGGCAGCTGGAGAGCGGCAGAGCTTTGGAAGTTCCTCTTAGGACAAATAAAAAAGAGTTGCACTGAGGCATCCAAATTAATGAAGAACAGTAGAAGAAGGGGAGAAGGATGAGAGATAATCAAAACGGAGGAGTTATAGCAGTCGGCATGGTTGCACTCCAGACCTGGAAACACTTGTGACCACCGCTCCATACAAGAGCCCAGGAATATAAGCAAAGAGTGTATTGTAAAAACACATAAAAAGCATATAAAAATCAGGAATAAGAAAAGAAAATATATAATCCAAAAAGGTTTAGTGTGATAAAAAAGTTTGTTGATAACCAAACAGTAATCCAAACATCTCATAAAGTTCCAGAGGCGACAAAGCCCAGAAACAGCCAGAAATCACGGGAACAGCATAAGTCCACAGGCAAGAAAGCATAACTATTATTCTTATTCTTATTTATTTGCACTTGTCAGTCGCCACTCCCAATGTGGCTCGGGGCGACTGACAAAAGTGAGATCACAGAATAAAAACACAATAAAACAAATATTAACTAGATAAAATACAACTCGACAGGAGTTGTGCACAACAATGGAGGAGCCGAGTATCCGAAGAGTCAGCAGCCTTAATCCCCAGTAGTAAAAACTTGAACAGGAACACATGCACAGGAACATAGAAAACTTCCAGGATATATTAAATCCAAAACCAAGGCTTGACTTGAACCAAGAACCAGAGAACTCAGGCTTAGCTTCTCACTCTTAACACAACGTTGCCTGAACAGACCTTAAGGTAAACAACTTGCTGTTTAATAGGCACCCATGAAATCATTCCGTCTCCCAAGAATTTTCTCCCCAACTTTCCCACATCATCTATCTGAATGACGTAATCTATTTTCTGCTCTGATCTGTAAACAAAGACTTTGGTTGATCTCCATAGCTACAGGTGGTTTTTCCTGGGACCCCCCCTTATCACTCAGCTCTTCACTCAATTCCTTATCTGCTGTTGCTATTCCTGACTCCAAAGAATGCCCCTTAGGCCCTGCACATTCTGATAAGGTTTTCTCACAAAGAGAACCATCATTTTCTAGACTTGAAGGCCCATTACTTTGTGCCATAGGAAAGCCCACAATCCTCTCTAAATAATAAGTTAAACCATCAGCCTCTGGCTGATCTACAACAGGCACCACTTTACTTAGGATGGCACTGCCCTATGGAATTCTGGGATTGGCTATAGATTTCGGAATGTACCATAACTCCCAGGATTCCATAGCACTGAGCCATAGCAATTAAAATGGTATGAAACTGGAGCAATTCTATGGTATAGATCAGACACGGGTAAACTTTGGCCCTCCTGGTATTTTGGACTCCAACCTCCAGAATTCCTGAAGTCCAAAACACCAGGAGGGCCAAAGTTTGCTCATGCCTGGCATAGCTGCACTGACACAACACAATTTAGCATTTTTAGTCTTTTTGTTAGAATTGGAGGGAGCACAAAAGGCAGGGATCATATACTGCCTACAACTACAGATTGTCTTTCTCTACTCCAGTGTTTCTCAACCTGGGGATCGGGAAAACTGGGGGAGTCTTAAGGGGGTGTCAGAGGGGTTTTCCCCCAAACCTTTTCCCCTTATATGAAGGCCTCCTACAACCCATGCTCTACATGAGCTTCTCTTTGCAAATAATCTACTCCTGTTTATCCTGTACATGTGGCCCGATGCGTTGTTTGCGATTTTAGATATTACATTTGTACATTGCTTTCTTATTTATATGTTTGTATTTTACTGTATTCTTGTTGATGTTTTGATTTTTGTTTTATTGTAATTCGTTGTTTGGGCTTGGCCTCATGTAAGCCACCCCGAGTCCCCATTGGGGAGATAGTGGCAGGGTATAAATTATTATTATTATTAAACTCCACCAGTGTTCACATTTGGGCATATTGGGTATTTGTGCCAAATTTGGTCCAGTGAATGAAACTACGTCCTGCATATCAGATTAAGATTCATAACAGCAGCAAAATGACAGTTATGAAGTAGCAATGAAAATAATTTTATAGTTTTGGGTCACCACAACATGAGGAACCGCATTAAGGGGTCGCAGCATTCGGAAGGTTGAGAAACACTGCTCTACTCCATAGGAATGAATGGTAGCCATTCATTAAAATGCAAGAAAGTGTGGTGTGGTCGGAGTCACAACTAGGGTGGGCCAACTGAACCCGTTCCTTCGTAATACATCCTATTCCCTCCAGACAAAAACATTACAATTTTCAAAATGTTTTGGGCCCCACTCTGGACTCTATTGACTGGTCACACCAAAATATGGGGCGGAGGCCATTGCAATTCATAGAGAGGCAAAGATAATTGGGTCCAGCTCTGTCACAGCTGTTTATTGGAGCATGCATGTGCCAAATGTTAATCCCTCGGATGACTGGAAAACAGTGTCCCAAGCTGCAAACTAAATTTACGAACTGACAGTGTGTGTCTATTTGTGGTTTCCTCCATGGCTCCCCAAACTGTTTTGCAACCACAGATCTGATTTCTACCTCATGTTGATTTGCGTGCGGAAATGTTTCCCTTTAAAAGCCAGCCTATCTCTTCTGGCAGGCTCACCCAGTCAATTTTAAACAATTTTATTAGTAGGAATGATATCAATTGGTTTTAATCTTATGCCTGTCTTTTAATATATGCCTCTTTTAATAGTCTTGTTTTATATCCAAGTATTTCAGCTATGCTGTACTCCACCTCATGCCTAATGGTTAAGAAATAAAAAATAATCATAATCAGATGGCGTAATGGGTTAAACCTTTGTGCCGGCAGGACTGATGACCGACAAGTCAGCGGTTTGAATCTGGGGAGAGCAGGTTGAGCTCCCTCTGTCAGCTTCAGCTCCCCATGCGTGGGCATGAGAGAAGCCTCCCACAAGGGTGATAAACATCAAACATCCGGGCATCTGTAAAGACGCATTGACCGTTTGACTAACTGGACAGGGTGGACCTTCCCTTAGAATCCCACCGCTGCCACCAATTTGTGAAGGCTCTAACTACAGCCAATACTGTATATATCTTATCTTTTGATCTATAAAGTTTTCCTTTGTATTCACTGCCACCAATTATGTGAAGGCTCAAACTTTGTGATGATCTGAATTCGAATGTGTGTTTTAAGTGTGGAGAGAATGTGAGGACTCGAACTCAGGACTGTGACAGGGCAGATTGTCCTACCAATGCCACCACAATATGTAAGGACTCTTTTAAGTTCTCTCTTGCTGCCACCATATAATTTACTGTGCTTGGCTACCCACTAGGAGAGGGTTGTTTTCAAAGCTTGTGGGAGAAAGAATCACCACAAGAGATGTTTTTATCAAAGAACTATGAAGTTTATTCAAACAGAGATTTAAGCGTAAAGGTTTCAGAGTTCAAGAGCTGGGTGGTTACAATATCTACTCAGTTATACTTTCTTAAGGTTACAATATCTAACTATGGAGATACAGTCTGCTACTATCTCACTGCTCTCCTACAAACAATAACTCAGCAGTTTTCTACACTCTTCTGGTTCTTTAAATCAACCTGCTTCCCTAGCAGTTAAACACAGCTGCAATGCTACTCTCTCCCAGAGTAGAACCAGAGTCTTTTTAACACTCGTTGATAGTTGGTTAAAAACAGACTCTCTAACTTCTCCACACACCCTTCTGCTTCACAGTTAACCACCAACTGACATAATTTTGAATCTCAAGATTCCAGAGCCACCCACAGGCTCCGCCTCCTGTTTCCATGGTAACAAACACTCCCTGGAGGTTCTGTCCGCTAATATTCCTGTTAACCCTTTAAGGTTAGCTAAGTTCTAACCTTACAATATACATACATATATATAATAAACATCAAACACATTTTAAACCTGTAACAAATAAATATGAGTTCACCACAGCATCCCCTGAGCAACGCCCTTGAAGACGACCAATTCTCTTACACCAGGCAGGAATTTGACAGACAAAGCTTTTAAACAGCATGGAGGTTGTTGTTGGAAATATATTCCCTTAAAAGCCAATGGCAGACTACAGAGCTCTTGGAAGCTGTAATGAAGAGGCGGGTGTTCAACAGGTAAAGCGTTTTAGCAGTATATATATATTAGATAGTATAGATAGTGTCGGTCTATATATGTTGTGTGTCTATGGCATTGAATGTTTGCCATGTACAGGTATATGTACATTTTAATCCACCCTGAGTCCCCTGCTGGGTGAGAAGGGTGGAATATAAATACTGTAAATAAATAAATAAATATTGTTTATGGTTTCTTCATTTCTGTGGTGTCCCAGCCTAGTTTGGTGTTCCAGCCTAGTGGTCAGAGGCAGGCACCGGGGGTCCCAGCTTCCCCGGATCAGAATGGAGATGATGGGTGGCCAGATGGATATGGGTCTGCAAATGAAGACTTAGCATGGGATGATGGCTGGTTACATGGATATGGGTCTGAAGATGAGGATAGCGATGAGTTCATGGAAGCCAATGCTGAAGTAGATAATGAAAGGCCTAGCGACCTTGATTCTCACGAGAGCTTCTCTACTCCCTTGCCAGATGAGCATTCTGGAGAATGGGAGGATTCAGTTTCTCAGGATGATAGTACTGCACCTGGGGCCGCTAATGAGATGGAATTTGACAGGAGGGCCAGCATCCGATCTTCTCGGAAAGATTGGAGCCTGAGAAAGGGGATGCGTTGGGCACATAGAAAGTAGTTTCCTTTATTAGATTGTGCCCGGGTGATTCTAGTCAGACCTGAAGCTACATTTAGTTTGGAAAGGACTATCGTTCATGTCTCCAAGTTCATGGAACCGCCGGAGCGGTTTGTCTCAAGTTTCACGTTGACCGTGAGAAGTGGTTTGCCTTGTCTACGGATTTTTGTCTTGTCTACGGACCTTTGCCTCCGTTGGGATTTTAGCCAATTGAGCTTGCAGCTCGGGAACTTTATTGGACTATTTTGGATTTACTTTGATTGCTTTATTTCTACATCCTTGGACTATCCTTTATACTTTATTCTAAATAAAAGTACATTTATTGCATCTGCCTGGTGTGTGTGATCTAGGGGGAACTGTCAGCGTTCTGAGGTGCAACATTTCTGTTGAAATTGCTTTTCCACCAAGTTGTTTTTCCACCAAGAGTTAATAAAGTCAGCGACGTCAACAGTTAATCATTTATCACAGTTCTCATCAGCAACGTTTAATTATAGTCCTCCTTCTTGTAGTTTTCCAGACCTTGTTCCTTAGGATGGTATCTTCAGCCCAATTAAGCCCCTTTCATACACCTTTCATACAATTCAATTCAACCATACATCATATTAATTCCACATTTATCAAATCAGCACATGATATTAATATGACAAGGGTACATAACCCTGGAGTCATCCGTGTACAGTGTAGCAGTGACATGATCTCTGTTTGATGAACTGTCAGCTGAGACCCCAGATAACCCAAGCTCTCAATAAGTAAGATCCACAAACTGATTGTCTCAGACAAAAGTCACTGTTTTTGGGCCCATTAAGGTTATCTCCCCAAAGGGGGAAGACGTTGCCTTGAAAGAACGGATTGTACTGTCTGACTCTTTCTACTGTGTGACCCTCAGTGGAAATAGATAGTCAGACAGAGAAAGAAAGGTGGAGGAGATGGGAGGAGGGAGGCCATCCTATGAGTCAGTCTTTGGACGGCTCCTCATCATGCTAGCGCCTTGTTTGTTTGTCCTTTCTCTCATAACTGCAGACAAATTCCATGTGCCTTGAAATGGAGCTGCACCGAAAATTGAGAAGGAATTTATACAAGGATTCCCAAGTACCGTATTTTCCGGGGTATAAGATGACTGAGCGTATAAGACGGCCCCCAACTTTTCCAGTTTAAATATAGAGTTTGGTATACACTTGCCATATAAGACTACCCCTCTTCCAACGCACACCAAATAAAATTTTTAAAAGCATCAGAATTGATTTCAATATGGTAATTTTCCTATTACTGTACCTCCTTCTCTGCCTCTCAGATCTCGCACATGCGCACTTGCACCGCTTCACTGCAGTCTTCAGGAGCGAGATCTGAGAGGCAGAGGAGGTGGTGCGCTAATAGGATACAAGGTCACCATCGGGACCACATTAAGTCCACGAATCCTGCTGAATGGATTTTTTTCTACCGTACTTGTACAGCGTCGCCCTTAATGCTTTCATACAGTTGCTGCCGCCACTGCTATTTTTGAGGGGGGAGGGGAGCCACCATATGCAGCAACCACAGATTCTCCAATCCTGATTGGAAGTTTCAGCGCCCGTTCTATAAAACGACTCCTGGTGTATAAGACGACTCCTGCTTATAAGATGATTCCTAACGCTTATAAGACAACCCCTGACTTTTGAGAATTTATTTATTTATTTTATTTATTTAAAACTTTTGTATCCCATAGACCAGTGTTTCCCAACCAGTGTGCCATGGCACATTAGTGTGCCCTGAGCGATCATCAGGTGTGCCGTGGGAAACTGGCACCCTCCCCCTCCTAGCAGCCCCCTCACAGGTTTCCAAGAAACAAATTGAGCCTCTCTGCTTGGAAATGGTTTTTTAAACTATTTTACTGGATTTTTCGAGAGTTATCTCCCCCAAGGAACTATTTATAACAGCTTCATGACATCCATAGTTAGCTGGAAGCAAGTTTCACCCAGGGTGAAATTTCACAAAGGTCTGGAGAACAAGCTCTATGAGGAGCGGCTTGAAGAGCTGGTCATGTTTAGCCTGAAGAAGAGAAGGCTGAGAGAAGACATGATAGCCATGTATAAATATGTGAGAGGAAGTCATATATGTTGTGTTCATCGAAACAGGCCCGGGTTTCACACTGAGTACATAAATACATTTAAAAACATATTAACTAGATGTATTACTGTGTTAGAGTGTCATTTTGTGTCATTTTGGTTGGTGGCGTGCCCCAGGATTTTGTAAATGTAAAAAGTGTGCCGCGGCTCAAAAAAGGTTGAAAAACACTGCCATAGACACACAACATATATAGACAGACAGTATTTCTGCACATGCGCCATACATCCTTGGCACGAGGGATCCTGGGAAGTGTAGTCCCCCAGGTTTTTTTGGTTTTTTAAAAAAAGTGTTGTATTTTTTCCTGATTTTTCCTAGTGTTGGACACACTTTGTACTGTGTGGTGTGTGGGGGGGTGGGTGGGTTGTGGCCTAATTTGGCATTTCTGCATTCTGTGGTTTATTCGTTTTTAAGCCTGTTAGCACGACATGAACAGATTTATATATATAGATGACAAATTCACAGTTTGCTTTTGGGAATTTTTTAAAAGACTTTCGTGCCATAGTTGATTGATACCATGGATATGGAAGATGAACTGTACTTCTTTCTACAAGAAGAAACCAGCAGGAGAGGCTGAAGTCCACACCCGATGCCTTTCTTCAACTTCCTGGAGGTATCTGAGTGATCACCGTGAGAAACTGGATGCTGAACTACAGAGGTCTTTGGTCTCTGAATCACCAGAGTTATAATTAGCGTTTTACGAGGCCAAAAATACAGGTGGTTGCTGTTATTAAAAATGTGAGTATTTTAAAAACAAGACCACTTTCCCACAGCATAATCCTCAAAGCGGTCTTTAAAAAGACTGTATAAATAATGAAGACGAAGAAACCCTCATGAAATCATTAAATGTGAACAAATGTCAGAATAAAACAACAATTTTTATTCTGATGAATAATCAGGGCCAAATGCAAACCAACAAATGTACATGAGTTTCGGGGATGGAATGCTGATCTCCCATGCCCATTTTAACATCTGCCCGAGGCCTGTTTTACTTTAGGCACATTGGGCAGCACATTTAGAGGGTAATGCCAGACTCATAGAGTTGGAAGAGACCTCGTGGGCCATCCAGTCCAACCCCATTCTGCCAAGAAGCAGGAAAATTGCACCCCAACAGTTGGCCATCCAGCCTCTGTTAAAAAGCCTCCAAAGAAGGAGCCTCCACCACACTTTGGGGCAGAGAGTTCCACTGCTGAACAGCTCTCACAGTCAGGAAATTCTTTCTAATGTTCAGATGGAAACTACTTTCTTGTAGTTTGAAGCCATTGTTGCACTGCGTCCTAGTCTCCAGGGCAGTGTTTCCCAACCATTTTTGAGCTGTGGATACACTTTTAACATTAAAAAAATCCGGGGACACACCGCCAACCAAAATGACACCAAATGACACTCTAATACAGTAATACATATAGTTAATTGACCTTGAGTTAATTGACCTTGCTACCTCCTCCCTATGACTTCCTCTCACATATTTATACATGGCCCTCATTATGTCTCCTCTCAGCCTTCTCTTCTTCAGGCTAAACATGCCCAGCTCTTTAAGCCGCTCCTCATAGGGCTTGTTCTCCAGATCCTTGACCATTTGAGTCGCCCTCCTCTGGACACATTCCATCTTGTCAATATCTCTCTTCAAGTTGTAGTTCACCTACATCCAGAGAGTACTGTGGACACAAACAATGATGGATCTGGACCAAACTTGGGAAGCGGGCCCCTCAGGCAGTAGAGCAGGCTGAGGGCCACCACCAAGCCACAATGCAAAAGAAGCAAGGTCCCGGCTCTCCATTCAACCTTGTTGCTCACCATTGAGCTTATTCCCACTGTGGACCCAGTCGCTGTTCATTGACAAAACCGTGAAGTTTTACGACACTTGATGTTTCACTGTGTTCGGGCTTGTTTACCAACATTGATGACGCTCACCTCTGCGCCACCAGTCGCTTGCCTGTGACGCGGTTTGAGCGCAGCGGTGCCGGCGCTTGCAGTCGCACCCTTGTGATGTGGCCACAGCGTTCCAGAGCGGACTCACTCCCAGCGACCACGCTCAGCCTTCTCCCTTTTCCCTGGTTTCCCCGTTTCTTCGTGAGTAACTAACGGAACTGTTCCAATATCTTCAGGGCACTTGCCCACGTCCTTATGAACCTCCTATTGTTTGTATTCGCTCACTTACATTGCATTTATGGGACCAGGATGTTCTACTTGATACATGGGCCATGTTTGCGCGCGTCAGCTCTTTTGTAATTGTATTTGCATTTGTATTTTGATTCACATTGACTTGTGGACACTGTTTATGAGATAAATAACGCCATGTTATATTGTTATTACTTGTGAGTTTGCTTAGTGTCCTCCTCTTGCGGTTTCATTTGTTTTTGTTTGTGCAGCCACCACCAAGCCACCAGCCTCAGCCGCTCCCATTGCCATGGGTAGCGGCTCCCCGTCCCCGGCGCCGCTCTCCGCCATGACTCCGGCCCCTCGCTCGCTGAGGCCACGCAGAGGAGGAGGAGCATGAGCGGTGGATGGGCTTCAGCCCCGCCCACTGAAGCCTGTCCACCGCTCATGCTCCTCCTCCTCTGCGCAACCTCAGCGAGCGAGGGGCTGGAGTCATGGCGATGAGCAGTGCCAAGGACGGGGGTCGCTCTCCGCCATGACTCCCGCCATGACTCAATCAGGCGTGAGCAAGCTTCTGCCATTGGGAAGGGGGCGAGGCCCGAGTGACGTCCCCCCTCCCTCCTCCTTCCTTCGATTGGAGGCTGGCTTGGGAAACGGCCAAAGGAGGCGGCGCCCCGGCCCCTTCTTCTTTTTCTTCGCCGCCGCCCAGCCCTTCCTCCTCCTCCTCCTCCTCCGCCCCCCAAGCAGCAGGAGTTAGGCAGGAGGGGGAGAAAGGGGGGGGAGAGACATTTTTCACGGCACACCAGATGATCCGTCACGGAACAGTAGTGTACCGCGGCACAGCGGCTGGGAAACACTGCTCCAGGGCAGCAGAAAACAAACTTGCTACCTCCTCCCTATGACTTCTTCTCACATATTTATACATGGCCCTCATTATGTCTCCTCTCAGCCTTCTCTTCTTCAGGCTAAACATGCCCAGCTCTTTAAGCCGCTCCTCATAGGGCTTGTTCTCCAGACCCTTGACCATTTGAGTCGCCCTCCTCTGGACACATTCCATCTTGTCAATATCTCTCTTCAATTGTGGTGCTCAGAATTGGAAACAATATTCCAGGTGTGGTCTAACCAAGGCAGAATACTGGTTTGCGTGTGGAAATGTTTCCTCTTAAAAGCCAGCCTATCTCTTCTGGCAGGCCCACCCAGTCAATTGTAAACAATTTTATTAGTAGGAATGATATCAATTGGTTTTAATCTTATGCCTGTCTTTTAATATGTATCTTTTAATAGTCTTGTTGTTTATCCAAGTATTTCAACTATGCTGTACTCCACCTCATGGCTAAAGGAGAGGTGGATAATAAACATCATCATCATCTGGTGGTGCAATGGGCTAAACCTTTGTGCCGGCAGGACTGATGACCAATAGGTCAGCGGTTTGAATCCGGAGAGAGCAGGTTGAGCTCCCTCTGTCAGCTCCAGCTCCCCATGAGTGGTCATGAGAGAAGCCTCCCACAATAATTATTTATTTATTTATTTATTTATTTATTTATTTACAGTGTTTATCTTCTGCCCTTCTCACCCCGCAGGGGACTCAGGGCGGATCACAATGCACATATACATGGCAAACATTCAATGCTATTAGACATACAACATCTATAGACATCCAGTTCAACCCCCTGCCAAGAAGCAGGAAAATCGCATTCAAAGCACCTGCGGCGAATGGCCATCCAGCCTCTGCTTAAAAGCCTCTAAAGGAGGAGACTCCACCACACTCCAGAACAGAGAGTTCCACTGCTAAACACAGTCAGGAAGTTCTTCCTAATGTTCAGGTGGAATCTCCTTTTCTGTAGTATGAAGCCATTGTTCCACGGCAGCAGAAAACAAGCTTGCACCCTCCTCCCTATGACTTCCTCTCACATATTTATACATGGCCCTCATCATGTCTCCTCTCAGGCTTCTCATCTGTAGGCTAAACATGCCCAGCTCTTTAAGCCGCTCCTCATAGGGCGTGTTCTCCAGACCCTTGATCATTTTCGTCGCCCTCCTCTGGACACATTCCAGCTTATCAACATCTCCCTTCAATTGCAGTGCCCAGAATGTAACACAATGTGATTCCAGATGTGGTCTGACCAAGGCAGAATAGAGGGGTAACGTGACTTCCCTGGATCTAGACCCTAGACTCCTATTTATGCAGAGCAAAATTTGTGTGTGGGGGGAAGAGAGAGAGTGTGTGTGTGTATATATATATGTATATGTATATGTATGTGTGTGTACATATATATATATATATGTATGTATATGTATATATGCTTTACCACAGTTTCTAAATCAAAATAAACCCTGCGGTATAATAAAGTGTCACTTGGGCTTGTGTAACAAGTAACAGCATATTTACTTCCGTTCAAAAAGCCAAATAGGGCAACAATAAGATCAGCATCACTGTTTGTGGCCTGTATAGATGCCCCCTAAGTGACATTGAACCATCTATTATCTTCCTTAGCTTAGATAAAGTGGGGAATGAAGCATTTATTCTGCTTTGAATCGATTGGAGGGGAGGTGATATAAATGTAGCTAATAACTAGGATTAATAATGAGACGCTGAGATTTGTATTTTATAATTTTAATTGCTAATTATATTGCTATTATGTGGTTGTTTTATTAATTGTTTCGATGTGTTTATCTTGTGGGCGTTCGTTGCCAGGTGTACACCGCCTCAAGTTGCCTTCGGGCTGAGAGGGGCGGTATAAAAAATATAGTAAATAAATAAATAAATAAATATACAGCAGTCTCTCTGAATACACTCAGAGGGAATAAAGCCATTTATAAACAGTCTTTAAATATGCTTCATGCCTTATAAATTATTAGACTTCAGTCAGCACGCTCTTCATTAGGGTTGCCATTTGTTGATATAAGAAATAAGGGACATTTATGGGATTTTTCACAAAAATAAGGGAAACTTCATTAAATACTTGAAACTCAAACATTAGGTAGAAATAGTTTTATTAACAGAATAAGATAATGATTGAAACTCACAAAAGAAGCTGACTTACACCCTCTTAACAGTACATGGTATGTTTCTGCATGCTTTGTCATGCAGAAAAAACATTATTAGAACTACCTAATTTTCTCCATCTGTATTTAGTACTTGACTTTGCTGACTTTAAAAGTGCACTGTCTAAACATTAAAATAAAATAAATTATTGACATATTATTATGTCAATAGTTAATGGTATAGTATAGTATGGGATACACCGCATTGTATAGTATTGGGATGCACAGCTAGGCCTATTTTAAGAGTAACTCTCAAGCAACCAGAAACTATCTTTATCCAACATGATCCAATATTCCCCTTGGGTAACGGTTAATTAGTCTACTGTACTTTGAAAAAGTCCTGTATCGCCTCTTCCTTCCAACGGGGACGCAGGCTGCCCTGCGAGTTGGAATCCCCGGGCAGGCATTGCCGTGGAAACCACAGCGCGCACCTTCCTCTAGTCAACCCCACCCAGTCCTGTCCTGCTAGTAAAAAATAAGGGACAGGGCCTGAAAATAAGGGACACAAATTTTAGGGCCAAAATAAGGGACGTCCCTTAGAATAAGGGACATATGGCAACCCTACTCTTCATTGTCCAAGACAAAAGTGGCAGTTAAAACCGCTAGTCCCTGCAGCAAGCTAGACACAGGAGCCAATCAGAACTCTGGCTCCTGGCATGCTCAGCCAATCAGCTGCCGACACACATCTTTGCAGTCAACCCACCACATCATGGTGTCCTTTTACAAATCCTCACACAAAATTCCATTGGGTTTTTTTGTTTCTCTCTCTCTCTCTCTCTCTCTCTCTCTCTCTCTCTCTCTCTCTGTCTCTGTCTCTCTCTCTGTCTCTGTCTTTTACTACCAGAGTTTTGGAAGGATACTTATGGGATTTTCCATCCCAAATGCCAAAATAACTTTGTCGGGTTGCTGTGAGTTTTCCGGCCTGTATGGCCATGATTCAGATGCATTCTCTCCTGATGTTTGGGGTTTGATACTGCATTTCTTGATTCGGATAAGAAAGGGGAGATTGCCATTATTATTGTGTGATTATTGTAATTTAATGGAAACTCAATAAAAAGTATTTTATAAAAAAAGAAAGGGGAGATTGCCATTTGCTGATTTATTTCAGGGTCAGTCCATTCTGAACCTTTTCTGTTCCTCTGAATCCAGTGATATGCAGGTTCATCTGCACTGTATAATTAATGTAGTTGATTAATTACCTCAATACTATGAAATCCTGGGATTTGTGGTTTGGTGATGCGCCTGCACTCTTTGGCAGAAAAGGCTAAATACCTTGTAAAACTACATCTCCTAGGATCCCATAGCATTGAGGTATGGCAGTTAAAGCTGTGCCTACAGTGTAGATCAGTGGTTCCTAGCCTGTGCTCTGTGGACCACCAGTGGTCCTCAAGAAGGAAAATATGGTCCACGGCAGGGGTGCTCATTACGTTGATCACGATCGACCAGTCGATCGCAAAGGCAGATCTGGTCAATCGCAGTCAGGGCCGGATTTCTGAGGGGTGCTTCTGCCCCCCAGCACGCATCTTCCTCTGGGCTGCCCGGCTCAGGCTGCCCCTGGTGCAACTCCCCCACCGGTGCCTCCATCCTCAGTGCCAACTGCTGCCATCGCAGCGTGCCCTGAGGACGAGGGAGGAAGAAAAAGGAGGGCAGCAGAGGAAAGGAGGGGGCGGGTGCCCAGCCCGCACATGCGCATTTGGAGCGTGCGGAGGCGGCGAAGAGGGAGGACAACAACAAGGAGGCTTTGGTGTAAGTTCTGTATCAGAAGCTAGAGCTGATGTGGTCTATCCCAGTGTTTCCCAACCAGTGTGCCATGGCACACTAGTGTGCCGTGAGCGATCATCAGGTATGCTGTGGGAAATTGGAACCTCCAATACCCTTTCTTCCCCCTCCTGCCGAACACTTTTTCTTCTCCACTCGGGCTCCCTTCTTCCCAGCCTCGCTCTGCTCGCTTTGCTCTGGGGCGAGTCTGTGCAGTAGCGCCCGCATGGGTCACGTCTTCCTCCCTCCCCTCCTGAATAGGCTCACGCTGCCCCCTCGGGTCAAAATGGCGGCAGAAGCGGCAGTGCAGAAGAAAAAGTAAGTGTTCAGCAGGAGAAGGAAGAAAGGGTTTGAAAGGGAAGGGGGAGGAAGAGGTCTCTGTCGAAAGCTGGCATGGGCAAACTTGGACCTTCCAGGTGTTTTGGACTCCAACTCCCACCATTCCACCTCAGGCTCTTTTCCTCCCCCCCCTCAGCTACTTAAGCAGGAAAGGCGCTCAGGCTGTTGGGAATGGTGGGAGTTGAAGTCCAAAGCACCCAGAGGGCCGAAGTTTTCCCATGCCTGTTTGAGGGACCTTAAAGTGGCGAGCCTCCTTCCAACATTGTGATTCTGGATAGAAAACAAACAACAACGTAACATAACATTGTTTGAGTCCAGAGTGCTCTCTGGGCGTAGGTGAACTACAACTTCCAAACTCAAGGTCAATTCCCAAGCAAACCCTTTCAGTAGTTTCTGTTGGTAATGAGAGTTCAATATGCCAAGTTTGCTTCAATTCCATTGTTGCAAGAGTTCAGAATGCTCTTTGATTGCGTGTTAACTAGAAATCCCAGAAACTGTAACTCCCAAATGTCAAGGCCTATTTTCCCCAAATTCCATCTGTGTTCACATTTGGGCATATTGAATATTCATGCCAAGTTTGGTCCTGATCCAACATTGTTTGAGTCCACAGTGCTCTCTGGATATAGGTGAACTACAACTCCAAAACCCAAACTCTTATCACATGTTCTCTTGGTTATGGGAGTTCTGTGTGGGAAGTTTGTGTCTTTCTGCCATTCCTGCCAGGATATGTATGTTGTGTTCATCGAAACAGGTCCAGGTTTCACACTGAGTGTATAAATACATTTAAAAACGTATTAACTATATGTATTACTGTGTTAGATTGTCATTTCGTGTCATTTGGGTTGGTGGTGTGCCCCAGGATTTTGTGAATGTAAAAAATGTGCCGCGGCTCAAAAAAGGTTGAAAAACACTGGTCTATCCAATGCAATTTTCTGAATCAGCACCCCAAATAACCAATGAGAATCTAAAGTTGACCAAAAACCGATTCGTAACCCTTTTGGTACTAATGTAGGAGAGTACTCCCTGGTCAAAATAGTCCCTGGTCAAAAAAAGGTTGGGAACCACTGGTGTAGATGCACTGTTAGAAAAGTAGGTACAGTGTTCCCTCACTTGTTGCTGGTGTTACGTTCCAGGACCACCCGTGAAAAGTGAAAATCTGCGAAGTAGGGACGCTATATTTATTTTAATATTTATACATTATTTTAGTAGTTATACACTATTTTAAGTATTTATAAACCCTCCCTACATACTGATACACTACATAACCCTCCTTGAACATGTTGTTCATGTAATCCTGGTCTCCGGCTTTATCCGTAGAGGTAGCCTCTCTATACAAATGCTCTTAAGCCCATATTGAAAAACCGCAAAACAGCGAGTCCGCAAAAAGTGAACCGCGAAGTAGCGAGGGACCACTGTATATGTATTCAGTTTCTGAATGAAAATAAACCCTGCAGTATAATAAAGTGTCACTTGGGCTTGTGTAACAAGTAACAGCATATTTACTTCCGTTCAAAAAGCCAAACAGGGCAACAATATACAGCAATCTCTCTGAATACACTCAGAGGGAATAAAGTACTTTAAATGTGCTTCATGTCTTATAAATGATCAGGCTTCAGTCAGCACTCTCTTCATTGTCCAAGACAAAAGTGGCAGTTAAAACCGTTAGTCCCAGGAGCAAGCTAGAGACAGCAGCCAATTGGAACTCTGGCTCCTGGCATCAGCTGCCGACACATATCTCTCCAGCCAACCCACCACATCATATATAGCGTCCCTACTTCCCAGATTTTCACTTTTCACGGGTGGTCCTGGATGGGACCCCAGTAGACTCTGCTGCTTGGCCTTTTACCCTACCCCCTCCTTCCCCCTCCCACCCTTTTGTACTTTCCCCCATTGATGTTGTATTGTTTGTCATTGCTGCTGTGTTACTTGAACTGCTGTAAACCGCTCCGAGCCTTCGGGGAGTGGTATACAAGTTTGAAGTAATAAATAAATAAATAAATAAAATGTATGACGACACATACATACACTGTATATGTATGTGTGTCTTCAAGATGCCTTACAACTTATGGGACCCGATAGATTTCATGGGGTTTCTTAGGCAAGGAATACTCACAAAATGATATTGTAAGCTCCTTGCTCTGAAATAAAACTGCTTCGAAAACAAAGAGAAGAAAACATAATCTTTAAGTCCTTACATTCAATCTATATATCATTTTTTGTCTTTTGGGAATGGACAATGCTCTCGCTGTCATTTTGACACTTTGTCCCTCTCCTATTTCTTTCAAACTCTCATCCCTTTCCCACCCCCAAACACACCTCCGATTCTGATTTGCTGAGGAATAAACAACAGAGGACAGAATCAAGATTTCCATGCCTAATTTCTCTATTTTCCAGAAGCCCTTGGCTGCCTGATATTGGCAGCGGAATGATGCTCGGTAAAATGTCACTCTGCTCCTGTTTGGTTGAATGAAGTTCCCCTGGCATTCACTTGGTCCCAGACTCTGTATGTTTCTCAGCTGTAACTCATCTCACTTTGTTTCCCTGCAGTGACTACTTCACATATATGCAAACATGTTGG